>JAKKZN010000024.1:2897369-2919695 GCA_033441825.1 Pangasius elongatus
GGAATGGGATGGCACTTAAGTTCATATGTGAGTCAAGGCAGGTGACCGAATACTTTTGGTAATATAGTGTATGTTGAAGTAACATCATAATATCTTGAAATAACAAGTTATTAAGTCAAAATAATGACACTATTTTTTCCACAGCTTGTGCTTCAGGGCTTCCATACTAAACCTTTGCTATCCTGACAGTGTTAAAAAAAAAAAAATTTTTACAAGTTCTTCAATGCAAACTGTTAAAAACCACTGACTGCGTAAAATTCAACATTAGACTGTAATCCTTAAATATTGTCAAGTCCTGTTGCTTCGATTTGGGCATGTCTGTAGGCTATAGATATTTTTTTCTTTCCATTTAGAATACAAATATCCCAGCTAACATTTACATTGTAACATTTACAGCACCCTGTAGGTGAATTTGTGAATTTTTCCCATGGAGGCTATACTTAAAAATGGGTTGATTATATATAATTACATGGTAGTTTAATTAACATGTTCCTATAGTTCCATGTCTAAGCAAAGCTATATAAGCCCCTACACCACTGGATGTGCTGTCTCTTTGATGTTTTTAACCTCTCAGCTGTATATTGTCATTATCTTCTCTTCTCACACACCTTTATATAATTGTCCAATAATGGACTGGCAAATCAAAATCACAATTATTGACAATTATTTTGTTTATGCCTGCTAATACAAAAGACTTTATGAGGTGCTTTCTCTTTCCTTTTTCATCTCTGTCTCTCTCTCTCAGGATTTCTGTTCTGTACCCTTTAAGATCGATAATAGTCAGGTCCATTTTACTCAGATCATTTTGTGACTGCTCTCCTGACACACACCTGTGTATTATCCCGCATAATAGGCACACAAATCATATAATTATCAAAAAAAAAAAATGTACACAGTCATAATGATCACACTAACTGGTCAGGAAGATAAACGCACGAAGCAAAAGTCACCTTGAACAACAGTAGCTAGCTGTAGTAGAAAATGAGTCTCATCGACAAGAATGGAAAGAAAAAGCGCACAGGAGAGATGCTGATGTAGAGTTCGGACCCTTTTTTTTATAAATAAACTGACCAGCCATAACATTAAAACCACTGAGAGGTGACATGAAAAACATTAAATGTCTTGTCACATTGGCACCTGTCAAGGGGTAGGTGGCGGCAGGGACATTGTCGAGCGTCAGCAGTGGACGGAGAGGAGATGGGTCAAACGAGCAGGTAACGCATGATGATTCTCACCTGGGTCTTACTACTAGCAGACTACTTATTTGTGTTTCTTTGTGCCTTCAGTTTTTTCCCAGAACCCACAAGCAAGAGAGAGACGAGTGCAAGACTGCTTGGCAGAACTTGCAAGACAAACACACATACATGTGCGTACACAAGCCAAGAAGCATGAATTTAAACGTGATGGCACAAAAGCCATGTCTGTTGTCTGTTGAGTTCGTGAAAAGCACGGTCTGAATAAACGTGGGCCCGGAGCTCAGTTAAGATTCTGCCTGTCTCTCAAGTCCTCTGCCACACCTTCAGATGCTGTTCTACACTGATGCCAAAACCCGTGAATCTGGGGAAGACTTTGACGCCGCCATGAAAACCTCCCCACTACCCAAGATTGTTAAGTCCTTCACCATCTCCAAAATGGTAGGTCTTGTGGGGTGTTCCCAGTACACAGTGGTTAGTACCTTCCAAAAGTAGTCCGAAGAAGGACAACGGTCCCACAGAAGAGCTGCTGTAGTACAAATTGCTGAAAAAGTTATTGCTGTCTATGATAGAACGGTGTCAGAACACACAGTGCATCGCAGCTTGCTGCATATGGAGATGCGTAGCAACAGACCAATCAGAGTGCCCATGCTGACCCCTGTCCACTCCCACCTACAATTGGCACGTGAGCATCAGACCATGGAGCAATGGAAGAAGGTGGCCTGGTCTGATGAATCACATGGATGGCCGAGTGTGTGTGCATCACTTACCTGCTGAAGAGATGGCACCAGGATGCACTAATGGAAGAAGGCAAGCTGGTGGATGCAGTGTGATGCTCTGGGCAATGTTCTGCTGGGAAACCTTGGGTCCTGGCATTCATGTGGATGCTATTTTGACACAGACCACCTGCCTAAACATTTTTGCAGACCAAGTACATCCCTTCATGGCAACGGTGTTCCCTAATGACGGTGGCGTCTAAAAGCAGGATAATGCACCCTGCCACACTACAAAAATTGTCCAGGAATTGTTTGAGGAACATGACAAAGAGTTGACTTGGCCTCCAAATTCCCCAGAACTCAATCTGATCAAGCTTCTGTGGGATGTGCTGGACAAACAAGTCCAATCCAGGGAGGCCCCACCTCACAACTTACAGGACTTAAAGGATCTGCTGCTTCTTGGTGCCAGATACCACAGCACACCTTCAGAGGTCATGTGGAGTCCATGCCAATATTAGGGAGGTGGTTTTTATGTTATAGATGATCAGTGTATACAGGAACTACAGACATGCACTGGAAGTGGCTATATGCACTGGAAGTATATTAAACAAAAACAAGTGTCTGAATATGTATTTCCCCCAACTGTATTTTATCAACTTTGATTTTTCACCTTCCGAAGATGAGTAATTTTAGCCGACTTTTTCACCTCTAGTTACTTTCGTGTTGTGCAGCAGAGCCAAACATGATGAACGCAATGGAAAATCATGTGACTAAAAATGCTGTGATACCATCCTGTGTATGTATTATATCATGCTCCACTTGTGATCTTATGCATGTCTTTATGTTGGCACTTTTTGAAGTAGTATGTACACAGCCACTGCATTGTCTTGTATATTGCACCCTGAGCCTGATTCTCCTCTTACTCTATACATGTATATGGATGAGACAACAGTGAAATTGCTGAATTACTAAATTAATAAAATTGCTGAATTACTCCATTTCCATACACAAATGTCTGTTTTTTGTTTTGTATGTCCTGAGTTATAGATCAGTGCAGATAAATTGCAGCAACTGGAAAATTACATAAATACTTCTGTTCACTGTGCATGAAAAAACACAGCAGGAGAGAGTGGGGAAGTTCATTGTAATCTATAATTAAACCTGCCACACACACACACACACACACACACACACACACACACACACACACACACACACACACACACTTACTCATTTGACCACTAACGGCCAAGTCCTTGGCAACAGTTTATGCCACTGGAGCCTATGCATGATGGGAAGTGACAGCACAGCCCGGGGCTTCCCCAAAGAGGGCGGAGCTTAGCAGAGGACCAGGGAAGGCAAGCAAGTTCTGCTGTCCTAGCCGTTTTAGTGATCTGCTCTTGTACACCTAATTTTACTATTAAGATTGATAATAATAAACTGCTGAAGCTGGTGTGTAAGAATAAAGTGATTAACATACTACAACTTCAGCATTTATATTAACTTTAATATTAAATTAAGCAGGCATGCATCATGGTGTACACTGTGTGAGTGTAAACTGCAGAGAATGTCTGCTAAAACAGACATGTCAAAGATGTATTTTGTTACAGGTGTGCAAATGCATTGCTGTTGTATGTCCCCAGATGCACAGATGGTATAAGAGCATGCATACCCAACCCCATGTGTGCACCTAAACACATGCACTGAGAATAATACTGAATATGGAAACCACGTTGTGCACCACATGCTCCAATGATCATTGACAGCACGCGGCAATGTGACTTTTTTTTTTTTTTGCCCAGCTGTTCTTTCCCATAATGTCTGAACTTTAAGTCAGGACCCTGACACTGTGCCAAATGTTATGATGCAGCCAGCACAAGACTGTCGCTGTGGTTACAGAGGGGTTCTCATCATGGGTCATTTGGCATTCGGTGAGAGAAAAGACTCGTAGTCAAGTTCAAATACCATAAATGTCATTATTTTCTCTCAGGAGGCCAAAATCTTTCAATTTCAAATCACATAAAAAAATAAAAAATTTAATTCAGATTAGAAAACATTCTGGTGCATGGATAGCTTTTATTTTTACCACTGGTTAATAAAAATATTTTATAAATATTTTAAAGAATTTTAAATTTCATTGTAATACTCAGTGTAAGTATCACAATGGGGTGATATTTTTTTTCAAATAACATGGTCATTTATTTTCCCCAATAAAAATGTACTTTGGTTATCTCTAATAAATATCTTTTGGTCACTAATACACAGCCTGCAATCTGTTTAGGCAAGAACTAATTTGTGATCATTACAGAAAAGTTTTTATTTTTATTTATTTTTTTTTTGCTATTACATTGTGTGTACTTTACAATACAACATAAACATCTGTTTGAGCAAGCAACTATTTGAGCATGAACAATCACTGTCCCTCATCCTTCAACAGCAGAATTTCATAGCAATTTGACTACCTCAGAGAGTCAATATAAGCACAGGGGCAATCCAAAGTCTTTAACTGTAAACAAGACAAGGGTCAGAAGACAACAAGGCAGTCAGGTAAATCTCAAGACTTACATGAAATAGGTAGCTGGGAAGACTTCACCATGAAACTGAGGATTTCATGTGTTTAGAGATGTGTGAACAGGAAGTGGAACCAGATGTGACTATAGAACTGAAATAGTATTCAGGAGACAGCCACCCCTGCTGGCAGGGAGGGATACTGTGGCATAACTGATCTCCTGAAGCAGTATACCCCTTCCCAAGCACTTCATTCAGCTGAGACAAGCCTGTTGGAAGATATTATTCTTACATCGCATTAAATATAAACAGAAATATAGTTGTTTATCCTGGCCAAGTCAAAATTATTGGGTTTTTTCTCCATTGTGTGTTAGCGTAGCCAAACTCCACATTATATTGTCAGGATGAAAACATAATTAAAGTTGGAACATGTGGGTTTATTTGAGTGGCACAATATGTGTATGTGTATACACTAAGGCCTTGTCTGAAATCTCTGGGACCTCAGATTTAGTGAGTGCACTGAAAATGTTGAAAGTGCTAAATGTGATTTTGAAATCTGCCTGATAGGTTTTATCAGTCTTTCTTACTTCAGGGTTTACCTACCGCAGATAGAATTTTCATGCAAATGTACCTAGTGATTCATACTGTATGTTTTTTCTTAAATTGGGCATGTGACCATGTCTTTACAGTGCAGACCTAGCTTTGCTCCCCCTGATATCTGTAGGAAGTAATGTATCTGCAATAAAACAGTTCAATATCTCTAAAGCTATAACAAAATTTCCATGTGTTTTATACTTACATCACTATTTGACTGTGTGAACGGTCCAAAATGGTGGATAATGGTGGATTTACTTAAAATGTTTAAAAGCTCTTTACAAAGGTTTTAGAAGTTTGGTTATATGAATGTGTTCCGACATATGGACTGAAGAGCTCAAAGCCTCAATGAAGTAAAAAGGTCAAAGGCCATATTGGGTTTATGCATTAGTGAGACAACAGAGAGCCTGATAGCCATGAATAAAATATTGTAAAGCATAAAAAAAGCAAGGCTTTCAGCTCCCAAACCCAGGGGAAAACAGAGCAGAGGAATAGATGCATTATATGTTATGTGAGTGTGTCCATGTGTGTGGGTGTCTCTGCGTATGTCTATGATTTCTAGCAAGTTCGGATTCTTTTTTAGATTCTTAATACTGATTTTGTAAACTTGTTGCAAGTTATTGGAACAAGCACCCAACGTTTACATTGTGCCCTAGCTATCATTCTGCAGTCCCCACCTGCTCGGCTTAACGTTGTGACGCATTCTTCTTGTCAGTGCTACGCTTCCAGGAAGATGTAAAATAACCGCAAGTATTGAATTTGATAATCTTTACCTACTCTTGTGACGCTGTGAGGCTTATTATTTGTCCAATTGTAGTTCAAAGCTGACTGGGCCTGTACCACTTGGGGATGGGCTGATCCACTTGGGGAGGGGCTAGAATACTCGGGGAGGGGTTGGACCACTGCGTAAGGGGCTGAAATATTGTGGGAGCTACAAAAGCTTTGGGGAGGGGCTAGACCACTTGGAGAGGTGCTGAACCATTTGGGGAGGGACTAAATTTATCATATATTTTATGATCTGTTTGTGTTTACAATGGCTGATTGTTCTTTCTCTAATATAAATATTAGCACAATGTAGTTTAATGGCAGTGAAAACATAGTGTGTTGATAGAGCGTGCTGGTCAATGGGAACAAGTGTATGATTTTATGCCCTGAGTCTAGACACAAGCTAGCCAAGCTGCCCTGCTGACCTACATGCAGAATTTATTACATGACTTACACTATTCAGAGAGTGAAGGGAGGGAAGGGATGGGAAGGCAGGGGAAAGGAAGGAGATCAGTGGGAGACACAGGAAAAAGAATGTAAGAAAGAACATTTAATTACATGAGAGAGAGAGAGAGAGAGAGATAGAGGTAGAAAGATGATATATAAGATATTGTAAGGGTGGTCAGAAAGAATATACTAATTCTTATTTAAAACCATTTCAATAATTAGCATAGCAGCACTTTATCTAGAATTATTGATGTCATTAAAAGCTTTGTGTGAATAAATCTGCTTTAGTGTCATTTGTGTATATGTAGCATAAAGACTCAATCAAACAATAATAAGTGTGCATCTGATATGAGATTGAGGCATATACATGAAGCATAATTTCCAACAAAAGTGATCGTATGTATCCTGCATATGCAGGTACAATGCCCAACCCCTGACACTCACTGAAAAATATCTACAGGAAAAGGGTCGAATGCTGAATGAATGCCAGCTGAGTTACACTGAGTCGCATTCATATATTCTTGAGCCTGCAACCACATCTCTCCTGTGCAATATTGTAATTTGATAATAATGAATTAGATGTGTAATCTTAGACATGTCTAAACTCACAGGAGAAGGAATTTTCACGTGTGTGCTACAAGGCTAATTGGCACAGAGTCCCATTTGCACTCTATTTTCTGTTCAATTATAGATCCCATTCACATGTGCACATACACATACACGCACATGGAAACACCTAGCAATATATTAATATAAATTCTCCTTTCAGGGATAAAACTTAAATCTACCTTTAAACCAGTAAGGTTCAGTGATATTTAGATTAGATTAGAGGCCACAAATGGGGGTTGACTTCATCCTGGCACTAATGAAACCATGTTAGTGTGCTTGAATTTGTTTAACAGTTTGTTTAGGGGCATTATCATTCTATATCACTTAACTAGCTTAAATAATTGATTAATGGAAGTATAATACAGCTATACTTTATTACCCTTATGCTAGCTACCACTTCTTAGCCTAGGCAGATAGATAGATAGATAGATAGATAGATAGATAGATAGATAGATAGATAGATGACTTTACTGATCCGAGGGAAATTTTGTCACAGCAGCAAATTAGACATAACACCACGTTACAGACACCAAATACAAACAAGACACACTTATCTGTAAGTCAGTAAGTAAGATTGTCACGTGGAATAAGGTGTCGAGTGAAATAAAGTGTCCAGGCAATAAAGTGACAGTGAGTTAATAAGCATAATAAAAAAAAAAGAACAGTAAAGATAAGTATAGACAATTTGAAGTGGGCAGATAATGTGCAAAGTGTAAAGGTGTAAGTTTTATGGAGGCGTGTCTGTGTGCCTACAATCGTGGACAATACCTAGTGGAGGAGTTATAGAGACTGATGGCAGCAGATGTTAAGAATGTCCTGTACCGCTCTTTGCTACACTGTGGTTGGAGCTGAAGGTGCTCCACTGACTGGTTACATGGTCATGGAGGAGGTGAGAAGCAAAACCGAAATATCATTCAGGAATAGTTTATTTGAATTTTTTTTTTTTTTTTTAAATCCAAACACTTTTTTCTCTGTAGGAAATCAGAATACTGTATATCTGAATAACCTTTTCATACAGTATATGTGTAATATTATGTGCTCTTAGAGACAATGTAGGGATAATCCTGCACGTGTGGCGTATGAACTGTTGCTTTTTGTGATGTGTTTGTGTGGTGGGTGCAGCACTAATCCAACGCCTAGACGTGGATTAAATCCAACAAAAGCCAGGAGTTGTGTAGAGGGGTGAGCAAGATGTCTCATAACCCCCAGTATCATTATTACCCCGCCTTACACACATACACACACTCAACAGTAGAAGTGTCTCTGCATTAAGGTCCTTAGTAATGTGTTATCGGGTGAGGAGACTAAGAGGATTGACCAACAGTTCCTCTTCACCATCATCTGGGGAAGTTTCCAGACTGCAAGGGTCAGGGTTTAACAGTTAAGTGTGTCTCATCGAGACTGGGCTTTGTGAGTGACTTTGATTTTTAGGGGATTTAGGTTTCACCATGATGACTATGGCACAACGATGAATCCTAGAGCTGGGATACTAAAGCTGTTGTCCCTTGTTTCATTAAAATTCTTAAGTCATATAGTCACTACTGTCACACGTTAGAACTTATTCCAATGAACTAAGGTACTGTATCAACAAGGTATCGTAATTTGTTAATTAATTTCAATGTATATTTGGGGGAACAAGATTGACTGAGTGTACCACTGGTGGAGCCTCCCAAAAAACACCTTTGTAAGGCTTCGTTCCTCCCTGCTAATATGAGTAGTAATAGTTTACAGATTGTCAGTTAAAGTAAATTAAACAAATCTCAACTTTAAGAAGCTCACTGCAAATATAATGAGAGGCCACAATGCTTTACTGCTGCAATGCTCCATGGTATCCTGTTTTTGTGGAACTCTTGAATGCAGAATAAAAAAAAAAAGATTTAGTGGTACGCTTCTTTTAATTTTGGAAAAAGCTGATTTGACAAAAGACTAATCCACTCAAACAAAATTCATAACTGAGTTGGATTTCATACAAATCTCTCTCTAACCTCAACCATTGAGTCATCAAGTCAATATTAAACGCCATTCAGCGGAGTGAGTCTAACCAATTTGTATGCAAATTCATGAATGATTAAAGTCAGGGCAAGGGTTTGGACTGTTTGTAAGTTATGACGTAATTGGTATGAAATCCAACTACATGCTTCCATTTATATGACAAACCTGTTCAACAATATTTCTGATTTTCTTGCAATCAATTTCTGGAATCCTGAACATAGTTATAGGGGATCCTTTGGAGAAGGACATGAGATACTGCATTCTATTCATTATCATTTTCCAACCTACTCCAATCTTACACGCTCTTACCCAAAACCATTTGTAGCTTTTAATATGAGTCGGTTTACCCATCTACAATTGTGAGACACTGTCTGAATAGGACTGTTTAAAACGATCTTGCATATTCGGGGTGGACAAATTATAAAGTCTGATGCACTTGCTTGGATGTCAATTAACTAGGCTAGAACACAGAAACGGATGCAATTTAACAGACTTTAAAGGATGAGGAGCTAATGATGTACATTAACACAGACAGTAATAATGCTAAATAAGCGAGTACTTGAATTCCTGAGAGGCACAACTCTATGTAGCTATAGTTCTTATCCTCTCCTGATAATATCTCTGGTGATGAAGCATTTCATGTTTGCTCCATAGACAAAAAGGTGGAAAGTGTTTGGCTTGCATTTCAGCTATGATGTATATTGCTCTCTCATCACACATTAAAAATTGTGCTTTGCTGCACTTTTGTCACTGTTTTCACATAGCTTCATATTCCTGATCCTGGAAAGATTGTGTAGCAAGCTAATTAATATGCCCAGTAAAACAGCCAGACTGCATCCTCACTTCGTGTGCATAGCGCAGCAAGTGATGGGATTAGCCAGTGCAACATCATCAAGGTGCCACCAAGAAATATAAGAACCAATTGGGGAGTGTTAAATTTAAAAAAAAAAAAAAACATATCCAATGAATAGTTTGTTTTTGCATCAACAGGGAGTAAAGTGTTTTATTTCTTGTTGTATCAACAGCCTCCTTAATCTGCATGTCTGCTGGGCGAATGAAAAACTGACAGCCTGGATACGTAATCTGCTTGTCCCAGGTTCCCAGGCTAGCAGTTTGTCCATAACTGACATTACTCCTGAAAGTAATGTGTACACAGTTGGTTGAAAAAGTCCAGTCTTGGGTAATCATTTAAAAGCATCACAGATTGTTGAACATTTCCAGTAATCCCTGTATACACTATTGTTCTGGCAACTTCAAGTTCTGCTAACAATTTCCCCTTTGTTTCCTTTGACTTGGAACATAATTGAACTGTAGTGCTATTACTGATAAACAATAGGAGAGTTGTGGTGTGTTTGCGGTAGTGCTGCCTTATTTTGTCTTGGTACTCTCACTCTCAGCTTCCACAGGCTGGATTGCCCATTAATTCTTAACTTAATCTGTTATTCAGATGAAAGAGTAGGTGACGTGGTAGTTTAGACTGTAAAGTGGTGTGCTGTGCTTTGTAAAATACAGTATGAAATATACCCTGACTGTCCCAAAATAAATATACATAAAAAACTAAATAAAAAAAACACTGTGGAGTATGTGGTGTTTTAATGGTATATCTGTGTGTCTGAGTGAGAAAGAAAGAAATAAAAGTGATAGTACATTCTCTGTCACAAGCAGAGACAGAAGGGAAATGTGAAAGTTAAAAAAAAAACGATATGAAAATGATTGATTAAAGGGGGGGGGGGGCATGGGAGCAAACAAGGAGATTGACAAAGTGAGAGCAATATGTTCAGTCTTGTTCCACACACATTCCACACTGAGAGAGTGTGTGTTGTCACTGGTTCTCTTAAGGACAAGGTGAATAATTTAGTCAGTGCAGAAGCTTGTTCCATTACCTCAGCCTCCTGTTTCAGTCTTACAGGCCTGTAGGTTACTGTTTCAACCAGGGCCCATAGTTATCAGAGTAGGAAATCAGTCTTAATCAATGAAACATTTCTGTGTTTCCACCAACAAATCTGTATTTCCACCAACTACTATTACAATAAAATCCTAAAGATTACATAAGACGACATAATTAGAGGCATATTTCAATGAAATATTTCATATTTCATTGGTTAAATATTGAACAAACCTTAGGTCACCAGCTCTGAATATGGCCTTTAGAGTATAAGTAAGAGTGATGGGTAGGATTCCTACACCTAGGAGTTTCCAGAAGATGGGCACCACCCACAAAAACGTGTATAGGGAAAAGTTCTGTAATTGCTTTATCCTGGTCAGTGGTATGGAGGTCAGTGGTATGGAGCCAGTCCTGGTAAGACTGGGCACAATCTGAGAGAATTCACCCTGGATGGGATACCACACACCCATTCATATGCTTATTCACACCTGGGGCAATCTGCCACAGCTATTCTGCCTATCTGCATGTTGTTGGACAGCGGGAGGAAACCTGAGAGTCTGGAGGAAACTCTCATGAACACAGGAAAAACATATGAAACTCAGCACAGACAATAACCCAAACTCAGGATCAAATTAGGGACCATGGAGCTGTGAGGAAGCAATGCTACCCACTACCACTGTGCTACCCACACTAAATAATGCTGAAATATTTAAAATACTGGAGATTGAACTTACCTTCCGTATTTTTACGTGGCTTTCGTTTTCTACAAAGTTATTACTTGATTTACAGGAAAAATGTTTTTTCTTCAGGGAAAAAAAAAGAACTACCCACAGATGAAAATGAAAATGTAGCAACAGTGATATAGTGATAATGTGGATCCATCACAGCTAATGAAGTCAAAAAGTAATTATCGTTGGAATTACAGTACTTGCTCAGTTACTTTGTCAAGTACTACTGAAATGACTAAAATGCAGATCCCTGGATTTTCTACCAGCAAATAAATACACTCTATAAGAACTTTTTCGTCTGGTTGACCAACCAGTGATTATGCTACAGTGCCACAAAAGGAGCTCAGCAATATTACAGTCTGCAGCTTTTATTTCAACTTTTACAACTTTTAAAGCAAGTTGGCTTCACTTCCCAACTACCCTTTCTTGTACCATGCCCATTTGTTTTTAAAAGAAGCCATGAAAATGACTACACTGATCAAATATGTAGGTGTGAATTATTAAGCATAAATTTGTTATCAGATGAATAAGGAATGATGAGTTGATAGCCAAGTTCTACAAGGGCAAGTACTTCTCAAAAGCGCATCTGTTTGAACTTTGGCTTATTATAAGGTAAAGAGTGGCTGTAATGTCTGATCAAACAAAGATAAAATAATTTTTTAGTCTCTGAAAGCAGTAGTGACAATAATGCATACACACTGAACACTGTACTGAGTCAGTAGCACATGCAGGGCTTTAAGATAAGGCGATAATTAGCACTGTGCTAGGTTACCGTTTCAATAAAAACAATTATCACAAGATATTCAGATAAGTATTAACATTTCAAATGAGGATTTTTTTAATTGGGCTCAAACTTTTGGACCTTGCTCTTTGTCATTTATAATACACTACACACTTGATTTGCACACACTTTAATTGAATAACATTGACTGAAGAGCCAATAATGAACGGTGTCTGATCTGATATCAGTGTTTTCCAATGCTGTCCATGTTTTCCCTGTCCATTTCGATATTGTTTTCAAAGCAGCCTCATATGAAGAAAGGCCTTGTGAAAATACAGGTCTGATTTTCAAAGATTCAACATCAACATTTATTAAGCTTTGGAAACTAAATCAGTGGTACATTTATTTTGAGAACTTGCCTCAGGCCACATGAGCATATTTTAATATGCTTGTTAAAAAAAAATCCTCCCCACAGTAAAAGCAACACTAATATCTTAATGGCCTCGTTTAAAAAAGGAAGAAAGAAAAAACTGATACGAAAAAAAAAAACATGGATTATGAAGAAATCCAATTATAATCAACTGATTGGCTGTCTGTAGTAATAATTTGATGAAGAGGAGGCAGTTCAATTTTGAAACGATTGCCCTTATTAAAAAGCTTTGAGGAGAAGCATGCTTATTACTCTGTTTTGATACAGATGAGATGGAGTCTAACTTTATTAATTTCCTGTAATATTAATAATCATGTTATCCCTTCGGCTGTGCTGCGTTGGGAGAAGAAGCTGAAATTATTCCTTGATGATTCCTGAAATGATTCCACACATGGGATTCCTAAAAGCAATCACGTTTTCAAAAGTACAATATTGAGATAACTCAGTTTTCCCCCTAAATCTACCCTTTCCATTCATATTCAGTGTAAATAAATAGCTTCTGAAGCTATGAATTATAATGAGGTAATAATGTGAGTCTCAATTTGTTAATTATTTTCCAGTAATAAAGTTATACATGTTGAACATGGACTCAAAATTGCAAATGAATTCACATTAGACAGTGCATATGACATAATAACAAAAGTGCTAAAAGCGCCCAAAGTCTTGTACAAGTGCAAGTACTCAAATCTAAACAGAAAACTCTTGTAAAAAGTTGAAAGTACATCTTCAAATTGTTCATTCAAAGTAGAAAAAAGATGTCTGCCTCAAATCACACTCTTATGCTAAATTAGTGCCACTTTCACCACGGAACCAAGTTACCAAGGACAACAGCTTTATTCCTACTCTATGAAATGTTAGCTAGTATGATGATAACTCTGACCAAACACACTAACTGAATGCTAACCGCTAGCTGTCCAAATACAAACTGGAGTAATACATACGATGTTAAGTTTAACTCTACGCATGCCACATTGATTTAAACAAAACCTTAAGAAATATAGATTTTTTATTTTAAGATCCTGGTAAAAGTTAAAGATCATGCTCAATTCATTCTCACACGACTTCTTGAAACTATGGTAAATCTCACAGATTTGTAGAAATCACATTCAGAAGAATTCACACAAGCTAATATTAATAAATACCAATATAAATAAAAACAAATCTGCATAAGATCATGCTGGCAGATCAGTTTTATTTAGTTAAATTGACTCAAAGAATGTTACTAAGGGTTTTCAGATTTTTTTTATATGATGCCCACTCCATCCTCGTTCTACTATATTACAAAGCTTATCATAATCTCAAAGAAACTAGAGAGCTTCTGGGAAGACAACTGCTTCTTACTACTTTTCAGCCCAGGGCTTCTCAACTCCAGTCCTGGACCCACCGGATGGCAGTTTCAGGTTTTCCCTATTCCCAGCACACCTGAGGCAACTCGAAGCACTCAATAATTAGTGGACTCGATGTATTAGGTGTGTTGACAGTAAGAAAAAAGTCAAAGTGTAAAAAAGGGCGGTGTGACAGAAAATGGAAATCTGAAATACGGTGTTATATAATTCCGTTTTCTGTATTTAACATTAATGGTGGGAGTCTCCAGTCTCTGAGCTTTCTCCTCCAGGAAAATCTCCAGGACAGGGGATTTTGGTTTCAGTTTTCGGTTTCTCAGTAACATGACAAGCAGCGTCTTTTTGTCTTGTTCACGTTAAGAGAGGCATGGTGACAGAAAAGAGATAACAGGGATGACTGTTGTGCAATGTTCTGCAACATTAAATTTATAATACCACAAAACTATAAACTCTCATTCTATAAATAATAAAAAAACAATTTCTGCCAAATTGCTGTGTAATAGGAGGAATAGAGCACCTCGAGACATGCAGTCTGGAGTCAGGCCCTGTTGTGTTTTATTCTTAACTGATGTCAGAAGTAATTATTCAAATGTTTGTCCTTACAGTAAAAGGAGTCTCTGTCTTGTGAACCCCTTCCATGAAACAGAACACTTTGTCAACCTTTCCAAGAATGGATGAAATTAGATTTAAATCTATATAGGAGGTTCAGGACGTAGTCGGGCCACTTCACTTTTTGCACAATTTAAGGTATCATAGATTCAATTTTAAAATGGTCTAAATTTTCTTTTTGGCCCCTAATCCACATTATATATATATTTTTTTTTTGCAAATTTATTAAAAATCAAAAACTTTCATTTAGCTACAGTGGATATAAAAAGTCTACAGACCCTTGTTAAAATAGCAAGTTCTTGGGATGAAAAACATTAAACCTAGATAAATAATCTCAGAACTTTTCCTACCCTAAATGTGAAATTACAATGTATAAAAATTAAGTGAAAAACAATCAGAAATGTTTTAGGGAAAAATAAAAACGTGCAATAGCCTTGTTGCACAAGTGTGCATGTCCTTTAATAATTGGGGGGGGGGGTGGCTGTATTCAGAATGAACCAATCACATTCAATCTCATGTTCAAAAGTAATAATCATACAGCTCTCAACAACGAAATTATTCTGATTAACCCCAAATAAAGACCTTGCTCTTGTAAGGTTACTTTCTGCATATGACAACAATCTCTCGTATTCTTCACATGCCTGGGCTATGGGGTAGGGTGGCTAGACGGAAGCCCTTTCTCAAAAAAAAAAAAACATCCAAGCTCAACTAAATCACCCCAAACCAGATGAGACCAATTCCAAAAGGTACAAAATTTCCATAATTCCAAAAGGTATGTTTGGTGCAAAAAAGGCAAATCACCAAAAGAACACCATACCCATGGTGAAGCCTGGTGGTGGCAGCATCATGCTTTAGGGCTGCGTTTCTTCAGCCAGAACTGGGGCTGTTATCAAGGTGGAGGGAATCATGAATAGCTACAAATACCAGCTGATCGGAGTGCAAAACTTTAAGGTGTCTGCAAGTAAGCTGAAGATGAAAAGGACTTTCACCTTTCAGCAAAAATTGACCCAAAGCGTACATCCAAATCAACAAATGAATGGCTTAACCAAATGAAGATCAATGTTTTTGAATGGCCTAGCCAGAGCCCAGACCTGAATCCAACTAAAAATATGCACAGGAGATGCCCTCACAATACTCAAAAAGACTGAGTGGTATAATAAAATCAAAAGGTTTCCCCCCCTTCCCCCCCCCAAAAAAAAATGTTTATGATTGTTTTTTCACCTTATTTGTATACATTGCAATTACACATTAATGCTGGGAAAAGATCTGACCTTATTTATATTAGTGTCATTCTTTTACTTCACAAAAGCCTGCTATTGTGTGTAGACATTTTCTATCCTTTGTATTCAGTATTCAGAACCTTGGCTTAGGCACTTCAAATTTTCTCAGATCCTGTTTGCTTTGATTATCTTGAGATGTCTCTAGAACTTGACTGGAATCTAACTGTGGCAAATTTACCTGACTGGACATGATTTAGAAAGAGACATCCTTGTGTGTATAAGGTCTGACACAGTGCACTTCAGACAAAAAAAACAAGCCATGAAGGAACTCTATGCAGAACTAAACAATCGAAATAGATCTGGGCAAGAGTATAAAGCCATTTCTAAAGCTTTATATGTTTCCAGGAGCACAGTGAACTACACCATTGTGAAGTGGAAAAGATTTGGAACCACCAGAACTCTTTCTAGAGCTGCCCATCTGGCCAAACTCAGTAACCAGGATAGAAAGGCCTTGGTCAAGGAGGTGACAAAGAACCCAAAGGCCAATCTAACAGAGCTTCAGAGGTCCTCCACAGAGATGAGAGAACCAGTCAGAAGGACAACGATCTCAGAGATCAATATATTCTCTGGTCTGATGAGACAAAAATTTATCTTGTTAGGCTGAACTCTATGTCTAAACACTATGTATGATGAAATCCACATACTGGATAATATCCTCTCTATGGTGAAACATGGTGTTGGCAGCATCATGCTATGGGACAACAGCAACCTCAAGGACACAGCCACTACAACACTGGAGTCTCTGAATGCCCTTGAGTGGGAGAAATTGCCTAAATCCAGGGGTGCAAGGCTTGTACAGAATTAGCCAAGAAGACTCCGAGCTGTAATTGCTGGCAAAAGGGCTAACAAAGTACTGAATAAAGGGTCTGAATACTTATTTAAATGGGAGTTTTCAGTTTTTGTTTTTCAATAAAAGAAAAAGCTTTGATTTTATGGATTATTATAAAATCAATATATGCATTAATGGCCAAAAACTCAATTTAGCCTATTTTAAATTTAATCTATAAGACAATACATTGTGAAGGAGTCTGGATATGTTCTGAACCCAATGAATTACTTCTACATGTATTTCTATGCGAAGAAATGCTCCTGTTGTTTTGGCTTTTTTTAATTGTATAATGCTGCATGATATGCAATATGATAGTCTACCATACACCTTTTTTTTTCTTGTAAAACACCATCACTGCTTTATTCTTCAATGACATTTGTATAAAGTTAACACACACTGCATTTCGCTTCTGTGGGTAGTCTGGAGTCAGCTGGTAATTCATTCTCTTTTCATGCTGGTTGGAGCGCATTTACTGCATCACTTTGCACTGGGAGCATTTTACATAAAGCAAAGGCCATTACTGAAAAGTTCCATAAGACACAACACACACACTTTTTAATTGCTGTGTGTGTGTGTGTGTGCGTGTGCGTGTGTGTGTGTGTAATTTGGTGCTCTTTTCTTCCGCCATTTTTCAAGGTGACACCGCGGGGTCCTTCAGGGCTTTCTTTCCAATCCTTTTTGGGATTGAAATTATGATGGAGTAATTTTTCCACCGAAAATTGCCTCTGTCACTTGTGGTCGGTATCTCTCTATATATTTCTCAAGTGGATTTCTCTCTCTCTTTCTCTCTTTCTGACGGATACTATGGCAATCCATTTCTACTCATTAATTCTTAGTATGATGTTGCCCGAGATAAGTTGATTTATCATGCAGGTTTTATAACATTATGGGTCTTTACACTGATTCTGAATAGCTCAATTATTCATGGCTGGCTGATCACCAAAAAATAACTGGAAAGGTGCTTAAAGAAAAAAAATGTGTCATATATGTGAAATCTCACATTAAAAAAAAAGAAAAACCCTTTTGCTTGCAAATACACCTGCTTGTTTCCGGTGTAAAATAAAAAAGGGTTGTGTCATTAGAGATTTACGGTCTGATTCCTCTGAGAAAACGTGCCCTCATTTTTATTTTCAATAGAAACTTCTCTAATTATATTGAAGTTAACTTCCTGGTGGTCGATTCAAGGGCAAAAGAGTTACATGAGTGTGGTTTAACCTTAAAAACAGGGCTAGGTGAAAGATTTCTGCTCCTATTTTTAGCACGTGGCAGTACAATTGCGGAACAAGCATGCCAGTTTATGATGCGGTTGACATTTTCATGGGATTAATCAAATAACAAGAGATATCACATTTAGACTCAAAGCGAGAGGAAGGAAAGAAGAAAAGAAAAAGTTGACTGAGAGCATATAAAAATAACAGAATAGTAAAGAGGAGATTGAGTAAAGTGAACAGTGAGAAAAAGATAAAAACAAGAAATACAGTGAGAGTCTCAGGAGAGATCATTGAGAAGATTGAAACAATATAATAATATTACAATAAGAATATATAAGAAGAAGATTATGAAAAGAGAAGAGAAGAGGAGGCAGGGCTTGGGTTTTAGTCAGTACAGTAAAGCCTTTAGCCACTACCAACTTCTTTTTGCTTCAGGGGTTTTTGACACCATATGGCGCTGAGAGATGAATCATTCATCTCCCACTGTAATTCTATAAATCTGCTTTGCGTACGTAACTCTGGACAAACATTTCCATACAGCTACTGAACTGAAGTAACTGAAGTAACTGAAGTAATTGAACTGGCCCTTTTAATAATTTGTCCCCAGGCTTGTTTTGAACACACACACAAAGCTGAAAGGCCACATCAAATTCACACAGCCATCCAAAACATAACTATTTGACTTTGCAGGTGAGCCGACAGATTTTTTTTTTTTTTTTTTTTTTTGCCCTTTTGAATAGGAATACAAAAAGCTCTTTTTTTCCAGCGTGAGACCGTCTGCCCTGTCCAGCACACGTCCATTTGTCTGCTCTGGCTTATTGTCCTGCCTGCTTGCTTCGGTCATTACATCACAATTATGAGGGGGAAAAGGAAATGGATGGAAAAGAGAGAGAGAGAGAGAGAGAGAGAGAGAGAGAGAGAGGGAAAAGAGAAATTTAGGTCAGTGGAGATGAGCTCGCGGCGATCTGTCTACCACGGGAGGAGCACACACACACACACACACACACACACATACATATGCACTTGCACACACGGGAGAAGGGTCACTCACTTGCATCTTTTCTTCTTTTATGAGACATAGCTGATTACAAGTCCTTATTATATGATAATTGTACATCATGCGCTGTAAAATATTTACACTTAACACATTACAGAGTCTGCTTGCCTTAACAGCTTGAGTTGATTGTAACTGAACAGGAAGCGAATTTCCCAGCAAATTCCCAGCGTGTTTAGATTTACATCTCTCACTCTTCTACATAAATACATTAGTTTCCTATTAGTTTCAGTGCAGTTACTGAATAATTCATAGTGGCTACTGAATAATACACCTCAAAATGAATAACTGAGCAATAATCTGACAGTTTAATATAAAGTACGGATTATGTTAACAAGGCTAGAAATTTTAAATTTTAGAAATTAAATTCGGAACAGGTGACTCTTAATTTAGTAGCCACTTTGGCGACTCTCTTCACAGTGCCATTCATCTGTAGTTAAAAAAAAAAAAAAGTGTATTATAATCTGTACTTTAGCACGTCTCCTTACGTACGCACATTTTCTCCACTCATACTGAACCTTCTCCATCGGCTTTATCTCACAGCTATATATGGAAACTGTCATTTCTATCCCAGCAAGAGTTTAGCCAGGTCGAACGTGGCACTACAGAGCAGACAGCACAAACATGAAAACTGTGTGACAGGGACAAGTGAAAGCACAAGTTTTGTTAAGAGTGTCAGGGTACAAGTGAAGTAAAAATAAGGCTTGATTAGAGGGGAATGAAAGTGATTGTCCATTTTGCCTTAAATAAATGACAAGAATCATTTGTAAGACTGGCACACCTCTTTTCCCTTTTTCTTTGGATTAAGTTGTAATGTGATATCACTATTATCGATATTTTAATTCCATTTATATTTGCGGTTGCTTGGTAGGGTAAGCATATCCAGGTGAGGAGGAGGTTATATAAAAATGCATCATGCAACTTTCCATTAGTAAATGTTTTAATCTTTGTAGGCTCAACCTTCGTAAAAGGCAAAGGGAGCACTACAAGAAGTGTGGACAGCCTTAAAAAACAGAAGCACAGGTGAGATACGTCTTGTGGGCATATGCACTCATGCTGAGACTCTCCAACAAGTCACGCAGTGACGTATGACGCAGTATTTGCAATAAACACCACTGTCATGCAAGTGACCTTGCCCTGGAATATTCTTTCTGTGTTCATGCCATATTAGCTTGTTCTCAATGACAAGGTACTGGAGAACAATGTTCCACTGGTTATCTGGGGCTCATAGAACCACAGATACATAAGTAAATAAGGGTGATGAGAACCGCCTGGATCATGTAGGCCAACAATGTTATGAGGAACTTAGGACTAACCAAAGAGGTGCTCAGAAATGACCATCGTACTTACATCACTGGGATGGACGCTGTTAACTTTGTAGAGCCTGGAAAAGGTACAAGATGATGCTCAGGTAGAAGTGGTGCAGACCTCTTGGAGCTGAACACCTAAAAAGAAGAGATGCTCCTCGTACAGCGGTATTTGTCTGGCTTGTCTATAGGCCATGGCACTGATGTCCAGTACCAAGTGGGTTAGCCTCTGCTTAGACATGCCATATTTATAGATAGATAGATAGATAGATAGATAGATAGATAGATAGATAGATAGATAGACTTTATTGATCCCATGAGGAAAATTCTTGTGTAACAGCAGCATGGTCAGTAGAATTTATGCCAGATATTACTTTTTGGCCTAGTTTATTTTCATTTAAATGTATTAATAAATGTAATAAATAAATGGCTGTGGTATCTTGTTCATTCAAAACATGGCAAAGAAGCTTTAAAAATGAAAAAGGATGCACAGTCAAGATCAAGACCTTTATCAATTTGAGCTTTCATATAGTCATACATACTTTTGGGCAAACACTGATGTAATCATCATGTAATAAGCATGTTGTTGTATATAACTACTTTTAACTGTCTTATGGGGGATACAGAATACTGTCCTTGCATGCATTGCTCAAATGTGAGTCAGAACAATACACTGGCACTAAAAAAATGATAAAAATATATTATTATTGATATTACTGTACTACCATAATACCATATGCTACCACAATAAATAGTGTGTTAAAATAAAGTAGTATATCACAGAGTAATTAGACACGTCAAAATAAGACACACACACTTATAAAATCTTTTAAATACTATTTATTCACTTTTTTTTTAAATAGTCATCTAACCAATGCTTTAGCACGTGTGGAATTATACACAGAGCAAAAAAAGTGTTGTTCAACACTGTGGGAAATATATGTTAATACAAGTTCAGTTTTATATGACGGCATCAATGTTGCTTTTTTTCTATTTATTCTGATGGAAACAAATGAAAAAAAAAATGATAGATAATGAGAGGCATGCATTCAGGGAAACAAACTATGTTTATGGCAAACATAAAGAAAGAAAAGAACTGAAAGACAATAAAAGAAAAAAAACAAACAAACAAAAACAAGTCTGCATTAGTTTCGTACCATTAGAAGCAGTTTGCGGAAGTAAAGCACCAGAGGGACCGTGGAGGGGGCGGGGCTTCGTGTTCGTCTGAGAGTGGGCGGGGCCGAGAGCGTCGGTCCAATCAGCGGCGCGCTCGCGTGGTGTCTCGCGCCCGGCGCGGTGAAAACCTCCCGGCCGCAGGTGTCAAGTGAAGCGCCGCATGTTCGCTGTGACTGGAGCAGCGTTTGGGAAATGTTTCTATTCTCGCATCTCTCTGCCGGCCAGTGACACCAGGCGAAAACTTTACATCCGAGGATCTTGGTTGTGTCTTTCTTTCTGTTACTTGTTTCTTTACCCTCGTGTAAGTGAGTGAGTGTGTGTGTAAGAGTGTGTGTTTGTGTGTGTGTTTCTTCATGCCTGCCGCGTCCGGGAGCGAGTCGCCACCACTATGCGAGGTAAGAACCCGGACGGTGTGTGTCTAAGTGTGTGTAAGTGTGTGTGTAAGTGTGTGTGTTAATGGATAATTCATTATAGAGCAGGTTCAGATGAATCATGACTCTGATTCATTTTCACGGTGTTTGTTTTTTCCTCCTGTGAGACGCTGTGAAACAGTCTGTGGTTTGTAAACATGTTAATGATCCACTGTACAGTAACACCGCAGTGTGAGTAACACTCAAATAACACCGACTTTTCTTCTCGTTCAGTGTGACTGAGTTATAGTTCTGGCTCTGTAGTTCGCTCCATATGTACAGGTGCATTGTTTTTACCACATGCAGTGTGTGATACAGTGTGCACCTGAACACTGTGCACCTGAACACTGTCATTACTGCAGCGTGTGATACACTGTGCACCTGAACACTGTGGCATTACCGCAGTGTGTGATACACTGTGCACCTGAACACTGTCATTACTGCAGCGTGTGATACACTGTGCACCTGAACACTGTGGCATTACCGCAGCGTGTGATACACTGTGCACCTGAACACTGT
>JAKKZN010000024.1:2945036-2956495 GCA_033441825.1 Pangasius elongatus
TTCTTGTCTCATTGCATGATACTCCTACAAATGTTTTAACATTTTGAAATTCTGTTTTCTTCTAAATAGACGTATATTTTCTTTCACTGTCATTGAAAAACACTGGGGATGCCATTTTTTTGTAATGTTTTTGTAACGTAATATTTCTTATGATATTGCTTTTGTCCACGACGTACACATTTTTCAGTACATCACCAGAGGCGTTTTTGGAGGAAAATAATCAATGTCCAGGGTGGTGTGATGTGGAGTGGAGTTACAGTTACCACCCCAAACTTTATTATTTCCCAATAACAGCATGTACCTGAAGTGTTCTGTTATACCACAGCAATCTGCCAATGATTTTATTCATTTTGTTCATTTATTGTAACATTTAATATTCTGGAGTTTGCATGAAACCGACATTCCCTCACCAGCCTCTGTTGTTTCTCTCTCTTGAAATTCATTATACAAGAATGTAAATTTGATATTAAAGTATAAAGTTATCACCTGATAATAGATATTAGATAATAACCAATGCTCTGTGTACGTGTGTACGTGTGTGTGTGTGTGTGTAGACGCAGGAGGCGCTGTGGCAACAGTGTGCAATTCAGATCACTCACGCCATTCAGTACGTGGTGGAGTTCGCTAAGCGCATCACCGGCTTCATGGAACTGTGTCAGAACGACCAGATACTGCTGCTCAAATCAGGTCTGAACCTTCACCACCAAACCCATCAAACTTATTCGGATTCCAAATAAAATGATATACATTTGTGCTTTTTTATACTACTTAGTGCTACAGCTGTCCGAGTGTAACATCTGGCAAACATGTAGCACTTTGTCTTAAGTTAAAGAGAGAAACGAAGTCAAACATCAGAAATGTCAAGCTATGAATGATTCAGTAACTGCAGTAAACTAAAAGGGAAAGTATGTATTTATGAGGGTGAGGGATGCTACTCTGGGTCTGTCCATGGATCCTGGGAGATTAAAGATTTAAAAGAACAGTAAATCTAGAAATGCTAGTACTCCTTTAACCTCAGATTATTATTAACATGCTTGACATATATATAAAAAACAGGACGGGATGGTGTGATGCGGCCCGGTGCGACATAATAAAACAACTTGACTAGACAACTTATAATTAAACAACTGTTTTGAATTTATTAAAGAACAACACGATGTACATTTCATCCATTTGTAGTTACGTTTAATGTTGCGAAAGTTAGTTCCTCTTATCGCTCACGTTATAGCAGCTCCTGTATAAACAGTCGTTTTCTCAGCAGCGTCTCTTTTTTCTCTTTCTTGACAGTAATGAGTCAAAAAGAAGACGCAAAGTGTCCTTTCCCATGTTGGAAAACTTAACCTCTGAGTGTTGCAAAGCACTGACACTGGAGGCTCCTCCCAAAAATGTTAAATAAACGTCTCCTTACGGAAAACGTCACCGTATCAACAATTACATTCTTTATGTATATATACACACACCGTATTAAGGAGGATGTAAAGTGATAGTAATGAGTAATAAACTCTAATCTGGGTCTCTCTCAGGTTGTCTTGAGGTGGTGTTGGTAAGAATGTGCAGAGCGTTTAACCCTCTCAACAACACGGTTCTGTTCGAGGGCAAATACGGCGGCATTCAGATATTCAAAGGACTCGGTACGTTCATTTCCTTTCAAGAGTTTTAAGAGTTTATTTTTTTCTTTCATTCTTTTCCTGCATGTGTCTCACCTTAGTGTCTGCTTTTCTCTCTCCTGTAGGCTGTGATGATCTCGTCAGCGCCATGTTTGACTTCGCCAAGAGTCTGTGCTCTCTGCAGCTGACGGAAGAGGAGATCGCACTGTTCTCCGCAGCCGTTCTCATCTCTACAGGTCAGTCTTCCTGCTTAAAGGTTTGGAGAAGATACTGACCTGAGGTCAGCTCAGAAATGGATGAATGTGGAAACCATCTCTCTGATCAGCTAGCTTTAAGTGTCATCAGTCCAAACGATGGTGTAGCAGACAGTGTAGCTTTTAACTTTTTTTAAATTTGCATTTGCCAATTTAAGAACTTTCTTAAGAGATACTGAGTGGAAAAAACTCCACAGCTGGCATAGGTTAATAGGTTACTGCCTCACAGCTCCAGAATCTCCAGTTCAGTCCTAAGCTGAGGTCCGCCTGGGTTTCCTCCAGGTTCTCTGGTGTCCTCCCTCCTCCCAAAGACGAGCCGGTTGGTAGATTGGTGCCACTCAATTGCCTGTAGTGTGAATTTGTATATGTGGTGCCCTGTGATAGGCTGGCGTCCCATTCAGGGTGTATTCCAGCCTCACACTCGTGTTCCCAGGATAGGCTCTGGATTACTGCTTACTGAAGTGCTAACTGAAGATGATTTAATGAAGGAATATTTTATAACCCAAAAATTAACAGCTGGGTGTTTCCTCAGATCGGCCCTGGCTAATGGAACCAAGAAAAGTCCAGAAGCTTCAGGAGAAAATCTACTTGGCCCTCCAGCACATTATGCAGAAGAACCACATGGACGAGGACGCACTGACTAAGGTACCACTGCGTTAAATTCTCTACCGTTCACCATCGCTGATTGAAAACCACTGATTTAAAACAGACAGTCCACACATTTGCTCTGACCCAACCAGTGGTTTGAGAATCACTAATTTAAACCTAAACTAATTTAAGCTCTAATCCATATCGAGAACTAAATGAAGTCGAGAAACCAGAACAAAGGCTTGGTACGGCTCAGGCGGCAAAACTCTGAAACAATAATTCGCGATGTTACAATGAAACATGAGGGTATAAATAGACAAACTCATCAAGGGCAAATCAGGAACAGGTGATGATGATGATAACACATTAGGAACACAACCAATAACAAGACAAGAGAGGAGGCAAGACAGGAACCAAAACAAACACACGTGTCAAAGTAAACACAGACGTATATGGCAATGAAAACAGTCACAATAACCCGGGCTGCATAACGCGCTGACCGCTCTGACACTCAGCGCAAGGGGGTAAACCGGACATCCAGCCATTTTCACAACAGCAAACTAAACTGGCTTTCACCATGACGCTAGTTTGAGTTAGCGTTTAACAGTGTAGGGGAAAAAAAACATCAAAATCTAATGAATTAAACAAACAGTGAGAGCGCTAAGTGGGATAATTAACTGGATAAATAATTCATTAATATTAACAATAAGTTAAATAACCCATGTGATAAGAGCCAAAAGATAATTGGATACATGAAAGAGTAGTTCACAGGATTAGTTTCATTGTGCCAAAAAAAAAAAATATTGCCTGTAGGCAAAATTTTGTTCCGTGCTTTCTCTTTCCACAGGTTTCAATAAATTTTAAATAACACCAAGTTGCCAGCATTTACTATTTAGCCATAGAATTTATTATTTTTATTTACCACAATCAGGCATTTGTTTCTGGCAGTGGTTACTTTATCTCGGTGAACTTTGTCCTGTGAATCAACAAACTTTGATAGAAGACAATATAACAGAAAAAAAAAGAAGAAGGAGCTACTTGTTTTTAAGTCGTGGTTCAGCCACTCCGTGTTTTATTATTTATGCTGTTAGCGTGGCGGTGTCATGTTCACCAACATGTGCCAGGCTTTGTGTGTTAAAATGTTCTGGTTTTTTTTCTCTGTGCCTGCTAGGATTGTCTTGCTGTGAAAGCAGATTACTATAACGATGTCCCTTGTTTACAGCTGATTGGTAGGATCCCCACGCTAGCAGCACTGTGCACCCTGCACACGGAGGAGCTTCAGGCCTTCCAGCAGTTACATCCTGAAACAGTCAACATGCTCTTCCCTCCACTTTACAAGGAGCTTTTCAATCCTGATGTGGCCAGCGTCATGTCCAAGTGACAAACGCTTTTTTTTTTTTTTTTTAAATGAAGGGACTGAGGGCTGAGCCACTGAGGCAGAAGAGGCGGAGCTAAATAGGTCACCTCGACAACGCGGCGATGTTGGCGCACAGCAACCTGAGGCAACAATATAATGACAAAACTTCAGGAATGTCCGGCACTTCAAACATTCGACTTCAGTTTCACCGATTCAGTCAAAAGAATGTATATACGCGTCTGTTAGTGAGGATCTGACCAGAAATGTACAGACTTTAGAGCAATCATTTAATAAGCTGTCATTTATTTGGGTAAGTTTATTTGACCTTTTTTTTTTTTTTTTTATACAGAACTGTGATATTAAAAGGGGGACAACGGTTAGACAAAGAGGATCACATAGTAATTCACTAGTTCTGAGATGTTCCAGTATTAAACCACGTTCTGTTTATATTCTAGTCATAATTTATAAGCGGGAACCTGAGAGGCCGGTACTTTGTGTAAATCTTTTACTTTTGTTTTGTAGTTTTACGTGTACATAATTTGAGAAAAAAATGTAAAATTATACTAGAGACAATTTCACTTTGGGTACACTTAAAAAGCCTTGTCTGGGCCATGTAGATATGTATAGACGCTACAACAATGTGTAGAAACTATGGAAATGGAAATGATTTTCTAGGAGAAGAACAATGATTGATTATTGATCTTTTTCCATAAGAAGATATAGAGATATATATATATATATATTTTGCAAATTCTTACGGTTGATCATCATGTCATCAGTCAACGCTGCAATAATGTCGATAAGCACTAGTCATTCAGTCAAGATCAGTTTATGAAAGGCCCTTGGAAATATCCAGAACAAAAGAAAAAGTAGATCTTCATCTGCAGTTTCAATTATTTTTATTCCTGCTGAGCTGCAAGCAGAAAAAAGATAAGCAAATCGCACTCGCTCATATGAAGACATTCGGATCGTCATCGTCTCACAGAATAGCGCCTTCAGCTTTTGAAACTTTCCCTTTAAATACGCACTGCAGTATTTGCTCAGCGAGGATGTCCAAACTGCAACATGTGAGCTATTTAAAAAAAAAAAAACAGAATAACAGTTGTCCCGCTACTTTAAGTTAAAACATTCCTAAATTGAACACTAGGTGTCACTGTCATGGAAAACCTGATCTCATTCGAGTCTACGGCATTAATGTCATTTTGCATGCAACACTTCTGTCGCTAGGGGAAACGCCTACTATCACAAGTAGAAGCCATTTATTCGACAATGGAAACAACATTCAGATGTTTCAAACAAAACTCTTTTTGTCTTGGTCGCAAACACAACGTGTTGCAGAAACTTCAGGAGAGGATAAGGACTTCTTTTCCCATAGTCCCGTACATTAACACACTGAACTAGCTAACTAGCTGTCCATATGCTATTACATTATTTTAGCTACCACCAGTTAACTAGGTTTCCAGGCAACCAAATCATGGGATCGGGCAGCACATGGGAGCTTTTACTTACCCAGTGCGCTAGCTAATGTCTTTAGCATTTGTCCACCGATTTTTCATTTGTCCTGCAATTTGATTGCACCATTCAGGATTCGGAAGCTTTTGACAGCTAAGTGTACAGAATGTATCAGACTCTCTCTGGACATCTGAGTGTTATAGAGTCCGGTGGATACGGTGGTACTGATTGAAAGGGGAAAAAATGGCGAATGCAGGAGAATTCAAACGCAAAATAAATGTCACCATGTTCAGTGGAGAATTTGCTAATCAGTCGGTGAATAGTATCTGTAAAATCGTTATACAGGTTTATTCATACAGCTTAAGGTGCTCAACACTGACTGATTAAGCTAGGAATTTAAATTAAAAGGCAAGATCAAACTAGCAGTGACACAGACCAGTTAATTATTTATTTATTTGTATCATTGTATTATAATTTTACAGAGAAACATTTGTCCATGTCATGCATGCAAACCATTGAGGACAAGCTCATTACTTTTTTAGGTTATTATAATTATAATTAATTATAATTATAATTAAGGCTATTAGTCTGTTAAGTTAAATGGAAATAATGGATGCCTTTTAAAAGCTCCTCATATCGTCACTTAACTAGCTTGCTACATATACAGTAGCTGTCTGTAAATAATCAGTTAGATAACTTGCTAACTTGATTATCAGTTACTAAGTAGATGATGAAAATTATGTAACTATTTAATTTGCATCAAAAGTAGCACTGGTCAATGAAGCTAGATGCCAGAATTATACCCCTAAAAACAAAACGGTAAAAGATTCAAAATTGTTTAGTTTTTTTTTTTTTCAGTCCAGGAATAATCCATTTTGGAAGAAAATGCCACCACTGACTTGCTTGGCTTGCAATGTTAAACGAGAAAAACAGGGACAGCTTTGGAAAGCCACGTCATTCCAGGCATTTCAAATGAAACTTAACGCCACGCTTGTTGAGTCTTTTATAAATGTTTCACACTTCGAACGATATTCTGTAGCCCTGGCTGTCTTATGAACGCTCTGCAGTGGCAATATTGTAGCTCTGACAATCATGTAGCTTTGTATTATTAATTTTTTTTTTTTTACAATTCCAGACTACAAAACTGAGCAGGTCTGGGTGTCATTTGTATATTTGTTCTTGCGTATTTTATGATATTCATATTTCTCTCAGGCAGAAGCAATCTACAATAACCCCCTTTATTCACACATACCTCGAAGGGTCAGAAGTAAAAAGCAATTCCACACTACTCGATGGTAACACCGATTTCCAGGATTTTGAGGCTAAAAAGCATCAACAACATTATAGCTGCTATAATGTGACATTGTTTGTGGAAGAGCCAAAACATTAAACAGAACACACTCTTTAATACAGTGGTTCTCAAACTTTAACTGCAAAACCAATTCCACTTACCCCCTCAGTATGGATTTATTTCATGAACATTATTGAAATATTTTGAGCCATAGAGCTTTCCTGAAATTTCCACTGATAGAACACATTAGGTCTGAGCTGACTTTGGTGCTTGGACCCCTAAGTATAAGAACTGGCTATGCTTCATGGACACCATTTTGAGAACCACTGCTTTAATGAATCTAGAATTGGTAGCACTGGGAAATTGCTGTGGTGTAAGTGAAATAAAACCCTGTAGTCGATAATTTGCCTGTAACTGCACACCCTGTTGTGTTTTTTATTCTTTACAAATATGATTACTGATATTGGGTTCAACCTGTTTAGAACAGGCCACAAAGCCATAGTACCGATTTCCAGGTTTTGGCGGCTGAAACACTGTTCCATTCACACTATAAGCAGATACCAGTGCGTCGTGCAATCAGTAAATTTAGATGAAAATGAAGGAATGAACGCATGAGAACGCACTTACGGATTACGCATTGAAGGTAGTACAGTAAGAGCTGAGGATATAAACACACATTACATACTGAAATGTTCTACATTAGATGGTTGATGTTCCCTCTGTAATGAGCTTTGGTGGGTTTCCTGTAAGCACTCTACTTTTTTCTTATTCAAGACAATCACTTCTGGATGCCATCTGAAAGCGTCCATCTCAGGGACTTCACCTTTTGTTATTTTCAATAGAGAGAGACTCCTATTTTAAAAAGAAAATGGACATTTTCAAGAAAAAAAAATCTAAAATCTTTAATATTTCTGAAATACTGCCTGAAATGATAACTACCCAGACAAGGCTTTGGCACGCGTGTGTGTGTGTGTGTGTGTGTGTGTGTGTGTGTGTGTGCATACTGCTGACAGGGTAAATACTCAAAATTATTCGGCCCTACTCGTGAAAGGCCCAGAGCCCTGTAAATACTGATAAAAGTGATGAAAGGACTCAATACAGAGAAATGAGAGGTTGAAAAAATAGAATACTGTAATTATTATTATTAATATTATTATTATTATTATTATGCTTTTCCTATGATCTCTATGTAAGTTAGTTTATTTATAGAGTGTATGATAATGCTGAATAAGCTCCAGATCCATTTCAACGCTCAGTAAATGTGGCGACGAAGGTTTTTTTGTATTTCATGGTTTAAACTGTGGACTCGGGTCAGGAGCTGTCACACTGTAAGCAAACAGGTTAACACTGTTTTTAGGTAACTGTAGCAATAACTGGACACTGATTTCTGTCCCATTTGCATTGTAAGATTATTTTTTATTTTGATTTTGATATTATATTAAATCCTAGCCTGTTCTTGAGTTATCCTTGCATGCTGTTTCATGGCGATGGAACGGGAGGGGGGACTGTTGGGCTTTTGTGTTTAATCATGTGATACTGTCGGGGTCGCGGGTGGGGTGGGGTGGGGTGGGGTGGGGTTTTGTTGTGAATGTTATATAGTACGATTGAATACGTTATCCTGCTCAGTCTACTGTCACACACATATATACATTTTCATGAGAACTTGAGAGCATAACAGGCACTTAAATAGTTTTATGAAGGACTTGAACTGCCTCAAACGAGGCAGTATTTTCAATAATTGTACATCATTTTAACAACTAAAATGAAACGTAGTGTACAACAGGAACCAAAGTCATAGCGCGCTACCAAGAACTGTTTCTGTTTTATCATAGTTAAGTGAACAAAGGCAGGCTGTCTGAATACTTTTGTCCCTCTTTTTGTGTTAAAATGGGTGAGAATCTTTACTAACCTTAATGTTTATAGAAATTTATACCGCAGCGTTGAATTCTTGACTGTGATTGGTCAGCGGGTGTTGATTTAATTTTCTATAACAGCAGTCACGGCTGCACATGGACTTGTATGGTGGACATTTACATTTATATGGAAGGAGTCTCCAGATTTAGTGCTTTGTATAAGTGAGAGAGAGAGAGAGAGAGAGAGAGAGAGAGAGAGAGTCATCTATAACATACAACTGTAGCAGCTATAACTGTAACGTTCCCAAACATTAAACATAACTCGTTATTTAATCGGTTAAAAAATGAGTGGCAAATTGCTGTGGTGTAAAAGGAATAAAACACAGTCAGTGATTATTTTCCTATAACAGCACAGCTGTCATGTTTTATTCCTCACATACAACAAACAATTATCAGTTATTCCATTGACACTGACATTAGTATGTTCTCATAATTGAGCTTTGCTTAAATAATGATTTAAATGATCATAACTGCTGTAGCCTGTAGAGTCTATATTTACTATTTGACATATTTTAGGTCTCTGCAGCACGTTAATTTGATTACTAACCAACCAGTGGCTGCACTTTGGATGGACCAGTACTGATAACATAACAGAAAATCATGTTCTCTTATCATTTATTTGAATTAATTCCCATTCACATCGTATGATTCGTTGAGATGACGCCATCTGAATCACATAACATAGTATCACAATAACTTAAACTTGAAGGGTTTCTCAATACTAAATCTTCCTCAAGTTTAAATAATTATTCTTGAATAATAATTATTCATTTAATAATGTATTTGAAATATAAACAGTTCTTGGACGTGGACTTTTGGAACCTACTCGGGTCTGTTTCAGCACAAATCCAAGCGATTGCTGTGTATTTTTAAATTTTTATTTATTTTTTTTTTTAAGATCACTGTTGTAATCACCTTTTAATGTGATATTTGCTCATAACTACTTACAAATTTGTCCAACGATGCAAGCTTCATCTTTGTTCTGTCCCTACACACTTCCCTAAATGAAGAAATATATTACATGTATATGTTTGTATACCTCTGGAAGTGAAAACCTTGTTTTTCTCGACAAAAAAAAAAACTTTTGTGTTTGTTTTACAATCAATTATCAATTTATGAATTAGAAAGTGCTGCTCATTGGACTGAACAGAAAGGGTTTTTTTTTTTCTCTGAAGTGCCATAGCTGGAGTGCAATGAAGCTAAATGGCGCTTACGGAGTAAATATAAAGAACGCATCGTTTACTTGTGAACCAATCAAAACGGGGAATTCAAAAGAAAACAAAGTTTGTCATTTATAATGACGCGTCCTTGATGACACAATGCTGCACAAAGAGAGGGACGGGTGAGGGCAGGAAGAACAGGGTAACTTGCCAAGTGTGTGTGTGTGTGTGTGTGTGTGTGTGTGTGTGTGTTTCCCCTGTATGCATGAAGTTTAAAATGAGAAGTGTGGAGCACTTGAGTGCAGAATGACTGATTGTGCGTTTTACGGGGTTAAAGCACAGCTTTCTGGAATAAGGTGTGTGAAAATGTAGTCAAACTCTTGAATCGTCTCCTCTGAGTTGTACATAGCAGGCAAAGGACTTTTGTTAAAGGATATTTTATCGCTTTTGTAGACATTTCTTTGTGGGGGAAAGAATTAAAGACAATTTTATGGACACAACCTCTGGCTCATTTTTATTTAACCATAAACCTTGTTTGTTCTGCATGTTAAACACCGTGCTCTGTCTATACAAAGTGATCTACACTGTTCTGCAATGCAACAATATTTAAAAAAAAACAATAATAATTGCATGATTTGTAAATTTTTAACTGGCACAAAGTTTGTCATGTGACATCGCACGTACTGTCCCTCCGATGCTGTTCACTTCAACAGCCAGAGCTCCATAAATGTACCAGGAAAGATGATAATACTTACTTGTGATTTGTAATCACGCCAATCACACGCTTACTTGCCACTTTAATAGGAACACCTGCATTTCTGCACATGTACGCAATTATCCAATCAGCCAATCATGTAGCAGCATGGCAATACAGAAAATCCTGCAGATACAGGTCCAGTTCTTCTTCTTCTNAGTCTATGTGCAGATTCTGTACACTCATAAAGTGTTTAAGAAAATCTAGATTGCCACCATGTTGTAGGACATTTGTACAAATCAATCCTAAAGATATTAATAACATCCTTCAAGCTTTCATATGAGTAATGAACTCATGGCAGAAGTCACAGTCTATGTTGTGTGATGTGAAAAAGGGGCATGGACACGCTTTGGACAGTGGATCGCTTTGTGTTTGTTTGTATTATGGTTAAAAATTCAGTACACACCACATGGTAGGAAAAAAAAAAAAAAACACTTCTGGGGCAAAGGTCAACCTGTGCTGACATACTTTCCAGAGGATGGCTTGTGAAGATTGCTACTCTTCCGCAAATCTGATGAGCCAAACACACACACACACACACACACACACATAATGGGCATGAATAAATGAATGACACTATATGAGATCCAATATAAAGATTTATAATGAATAATTTGTTTTGATTCAGTGTGCTTCAGTGGCGGTTTTTTTTGTGTGTGTTTATTTGTTTTTTCCCGTGCACTTCTGAACAGAGTGCTCTCTCGAGATACGAGACCTTCAGCTCGTCTCATCTTTGAGAGAATGATTAATATCTAATCAAAGTAAATGCACAAAGGGCTATTAAATATGTTATCAAAGACAGCTTTCAACATGCCAAACGTAGGAAGCCCCGCCTCCACATTGCATGCTTTTGTAGTCATGCTGATGCAATGACTTCCAGCTCATTAAGCCTTTTTAATGTTGTTGTTGTTGTTGTTGTTGTTGTTTTCTCACCTTCTGGCTTAACAGAATAAACTTTGTTACTTGTTTGATTTGAAGTTTGCTGTTTTGTTATTCCCTACATGACACGAATTAGTAGTTCAGACACACTGGTTGAGTGTTTCTGAGAAGAGAGCAAGAGAGAGAGAGAGAGAGAGAGAGAGA
>JAKKZN010000024.1:2974226-2986560 GCA_033441825.1 Pangasius elongatus
GTGCGTGTGCATTCAGGAATGGTTTGAGGAACATGACAATGAGTTCAAGGTGTTAACTTGGCCCCCAAATTCCCCAGACCTCAGTCCGATCGAGCAGCTCAAGTCCAATCCATGGAGGCCCCACCTTGCAACCTACAAGATTTAAAGGATCTGCTGCTAATGTCTTGGTGTCAGATACCACAGCACACCTTCAGAGGTATCGTGGAGTCCATGCCTCGAGAGGTCAGAGCTGTTTTGGCGGCACAAAGCGGACCTACACAATATTAGGCAGGTTGTTTTAATGTTATGGCTGATTGGTGTATATTTTCCTCCTCAAAACAGCGAATTGTATACTCAGTGTTATAGATTTAACAAGCAAATATGTATGTTATTTAACCTAAAGCAATATATAACATAATATAGCATAACTGATTTATAGCTAAGAAGTGCTAATTTGTTTACTTCTCATGCTGTGCGCAGCTGTGTTGATTGATATCACTACACAAACTGGGAAAAAACTCGTAGTTGAAAAGCCTACCTCAAGTTGATGAGTACGAGTTTCAAGTTTCAGGAATTTCAAGAGGAGGCCGTTTTCTTTGACTTTTTACTGATTGACGGTTGGGAATAACAAGTTGAACGCGAGTCCTCAAGTCGAATGCAGCATAAATCCCACTGCACCACTATCAGCAGGTAGCTGAATGGCATTGTAGGTGATGTAAGAAACCTTTAACCAAAGCGAAAATTTAACAGTATGCTGATGAAAGAAGTTGAAAGAAGCTAAGAATTTCAATACAAAATAAATCTTGGACGGCACTGAAGATCACATGGTGGACTGTTCTGAGTAAAGCAGTATCATTGACAGCTGTGTACACTCACTGCACTTCATTATAAACACCGACCTTGTTAGGCCTAGCTAACTTGTCAGAACTCATCTTATTCATATTCTATGCACAATTTGTGTTAATCATTCTCCATCATTTCATCTAGTGTTCTGTATATTTTTGGTTGGTCGACTGTTTCTCAACACAGCAGTGACACTGAGGTGCTGAAAATTCCTAAGTGTCATTTTGGGAGCTTTGATTAAAGTACTGTTCAGACGGGATACAATATGCATTAAGTAATGTTGCTGGAGGGCGTCTGTAGTAATTATGATCAATTAGAATGGGATAAGTGATCTCTGTATCAATCACAGAGCTGGGAGGGTCTTCATGATGTACAATGCATGCGGGTATACCACATACAACTTATTTTATTACAATATTCCAGAAAAATATTATTTTATGTTTATTTCCTAAACAAAGTCTTCTTTGGTAGTGTGGAATGCTGTAAACAAACTACTCAGACGCACACTAAATCCCATTTCCAATGAGTACATCACTATACTCTTCTAACATTCTTTAGTATGGTAGTACACAGATTAGGACAGTGTTTGGTGCAAACTTGTAGAAAGCAAAATATCCCCAAAAAGGAAAAAATTTATTTTATTAAAATATATATCTCAACATGACAGCAGTCATTTATTTCACATTTTGGAAAAAAAAAAGAAATAACTCCTTTCTTGTAATAAAAAAAGAACAATTGTACAGTACATTTAAAACAACTTCTTTCCTTAGGGCTGTATGAACTCTTTACACTTCAGACAGCCAAAAATGTTCTCAAGGCAGCAATCATCCAGTGGCAAATCTAACAAATGTGAAAAATAAATAATTAAAAATACAACATATTTGGCTGAGTTTCCTGTTGCGACGTGGAGCAGCTCTGAACACTCTTCTGTCTGAATATCAGTAAAAAAAAAAAAAATCAACACCACAATAATGAGATTTTTAGGTGAGATGGTTCGGATCAACGGTAAGTGAATCACTGAGAATATAAAATACTCAGGAAGTACTGTGTGGAAGTCTAACAGTTACACGAGGCTTTCACATCATCACGATCTCGAATTAGTGTTTGCACATAAACGTTTACAATATTAAAAAAGGTCTCAAAACATTACCAGCATTCTAACACCACTTCATGGTTATTTTAGGTTGCTTTCACATATACAAAAGTTTAATCTGTTTAAATGGAGCTCTGATATGTTTTCCTCCTCACTGAGAACACACTTGGGTGCAGATCAATATGTTAACCAGGAGGTCTCGTCTGCTTCCATGAGAAATTGACTGCAGTGAGAACTTACCAATTTATATAGAATTATCTAAAAGTTTGTAGAAAAAGACTCATAGGTGTGAAGGCACCCTTAGGGCAAAGCAGAGCAAAGCTGATACCTTCGGTTCAAAAACAGGCTGACCAACATTCAGGGCTCAAAATGTCCTTGTAAATAGTCTTTCATTCACTGGTCAGAAATACATTCACTTGGAAGCAGACCAAGACTACATTTCCTGGACACTTTTGGACTAGTTACACTATATAGCCAAAAGTATGTGGACACATGACCATCACTCCCATATGTGGTTCTTCCCCAAACTGTTGAAAGCACACAATTGTGTACAATGTCGTTGTATGCAGTAGCTTTAAAATTGCACTTCAAACATGCTCCACATGACAATGTCCCTGTACACAAAGCGAGCTCCATGAAGACATGGTTTGCCAAAGCAGAACTCAAGTGTCCTGCACATAGCCCTGACCTCAACCCCACTGAACACCTCTGGGATAAAATCGGAACGCCGACTGAACCCCAGACCTCCTTGACATCCCAACATCAGCGCCTGACCTCACTAATGCTCTTGAGCACACATCCCCATAGCCACACTCCAAAATCTAGTGGAAACCTTCCCAGAAAAGTGGAGGTTTTTATAACAGCAAAGGGGGAATAAATCTTGAACAGGATGTTCTAAAAGGGGGTAATGGTCAGGTATCTACATACTTTTAGCCATATAGTGTAGATTAGTCCACACTATAGTGTGATTGTTGTGATGTCACCTGCCTAAAGAACTGTACTAGGGTTCCATTCAAACTGACTCAATTCTGTAAACGTCAAAGCACCCTTAGTGTTCATACAGCACAATCTCAGTGGCCTGTGGATTGTTGCGAGTTCCCACAATACATCGAATTCATACACCAGTTTAACATTTAAAATCTTAGCAGTGGTAAATTAACTGCAATAACAAGTTCCTTTAACGTAAAGTGTAACATTAGCTGTTATATGTAATATATAAAAGCCAGACTTTATATGCTAAATGTGCTGATTTATGTACAGCACCGAGACGTACACTTACTGGGTTAAAACTCAAACTTCAAAGCCTGTTTTTAACCCTCACTGACTTAAAGAAGGTGTGCTAAATTGATGAAGCACTGCATTACTGAGTAAAAAGTAGTCTTACTTGGAGAGTTTGATCAATATATCCTAGATCAGTGCTATAATTGCTGCATACGTACCCATTTATCCTTTATGGATTTTTGTTTGTGGCATTAGAGCTGCGACCTGCTGCGGTTTTTAACACACTCCCGTCGACTTGGCCTTACCATTTCCCCTCAGCTCAATTCCTGTCAAATGAGGTCAGCAAAGAGGCAGCCAGTTGGAACATCTCCCATCATCGAAAGTTCAAATCCCAAACACATCACAGACATCCGTGACCAGGAGCAGATTACATATCCATGCTCTCTGCTTTTGCTTATTGGACAAGCAGGTTCAGTAGGTTGTTGATTCACACTTCATCCCCTTGTAATATCACTAGTAACCTGCATCCTGAGGCGCAGTTGACAAAGGCATGTTTTGAAAGTACTGAAACACAGAGAAACATGCAAAAGGGAACTGAGTCTCATCCAATAATCCGCATATTAAAATGGCTAAATGTCTGAAGGCTCCAGTCTTTGAGGTCATGTTGTTGTAGTTTCTGTTTCCTGTACTGAGTTTTTAAGCTCGCCGTCTTTACAGTTTTGGGAGTTGGACAGAAGCGCTGCGGGTTTCCGCACGACGAAAAACACACAGTCGTACAAGTACTTCAGCATGGAGCGCTCGTTCTCCGTGTACGTGGTGAGCACTGACTCTCTCTCCACCTAGCGAGACAGAAAAGTGAACAAAAACATTTTACACATACATACAACCGTATCAGATGTTTATATGCAGGTCACTGATTTGGATTGTGGTCATACCTCGGGCTGAAAGCCACATTTCACGAGGGCATCCTTTATTTCTTCATAGCTCAGCTCGATGGACAGTTCATTGGCCATGTTCTCGAAGTGGTACAGAAGCGGCCCTGTTCAAGAACATGTTTCATTTAGCGCTTCAACAACCCATAGATATTTGATTTGCTGTTTATCAAGTCAAGTCAAGTCAAGTCATGTGGTCTTGTTGGCATTTCAACCATATACAGCTTGTTAGTCCACAGTGAAACAAAATGCTCTTCCAGGACCATGGTGCTCCATAAAACAAACACAGAACTACAAGAGACTACACATTACTATATAAACTGCACGTGCAAACGTGTGCAAACAGCACAAGACAGTACAATACCTACTAAAACACTACAATAGGCACAGTAAGAGACAGTGCAACACCAACTAGTACACAGTTCTAGTATGAAAGTGTCAGATATAACGGTAGTGCAAAAGAATAACAATATAATAAATTGTTGTGAACGTAAACATAACATACTATGGACATAGTATTTGGCAGATAAGCTTATACTATATATGGACATTGGGGTAGCAGCTAGGTAGAGAGTATAGTAATGACAAGAATTTATATACAGTATTTTTTTTTATAAATACAGTAGCAGGAAAAATGCAGGTAAATACAGAAATGTGCAAGCATTGCAAAGAGAGTGGGAGGGTATTCAGTTGAGAACGAGTGTGTGTGTGTGTGTTGTCAGTCCAGTCTCTGAGTATTGAGGAGTCTGATGGCTTGGGGGGAAAAACTGGTACACAGTCTGGCCGTGAGGGCCCAAATGCTTTTCGGTACCTTTTACCGGACGGTAGGAGGGTGAAGGGTTTGTGTTAGGGGTGCATGATGTCATCCACAATGCTGATGGTATTGCGGATGCAGCATGTGTTGTAAATGTCTGTGATGGACGTTCTCCCCAATGATCTTCTTAGCTGAAGATCCCCAATGATCTTCTTAGCTGTCCTCACTATCCGCTGAAGGGTCCTGCAATCCAGACGGTGCAATTTCCAAACCAGGCATTGATGCAGCTCCTCAGCCTTCAGAGAAAGTAGAGACGCTGCTGGGCTTTCTTGGTTATAGAACTGGTGTTGAGGGACCAGGTGAGGTTCTCTGCCAGTTGAACCCCAGGGAATTTGGTGCTCTTGACGATCTACACAGAGGAGCCATTGATGTTCAGCAGAGAGTGGTCGCTCCTTGCTTTCCTGAAGTCAACATCCATCTCTTTAGTTTTGTCCACATTCAGCGATAGGACTCCGCACCAGTCCGTTAGCTGCTGCACCTCCACTGTGTGTGCTGACACTCAAGACTTCATTGGCACAGGGATGATTGGTGGTGGCCTTAAAGCATGTTGGAACACTGGCGCTGCTCAGGGAGGTGTTGAAGAGGTCAGTGAAAACATCCGCCAGCTGGTCTGCACGTTCTCTGAGCACTCTGCCAGGAATGTTGTCTGGTCCAGCAGCCTTCCGTGGGTTAACTATACACAGAGTTTTCCCCTCACATCAGCTGTGGTTAGACATAGCACTTGGTCGTTGGGAGGAGGGGTGGTCACATCATTCAGCGCCTCAAACCGAGCAAAGAAGTTGTTCAGCGCATCTGGAAGGGACGCATCATTGTCACAGGCAGGTCCCATAGTTGATGATAGCCTGGATACCCTGCCACATACGCCGCTGTCCTTGAAGTGGCTGTGGATTCTCTGGGCATGTGCACGCTTTGAGTCTCTGATGGCCCAGGACTCGCTGTTCTTAGGGCAACCTTGTCACCTGCTCTGAAGGCACGCACCTCTGCGGTCATCCATGGTTTCTGGTTGGAGTGTGTGGTGATGATCTTGGAGGCAGTGACATCATCAATGCGCTTGCTGATGTAGCTGGTCACTGACGCCATGTATTCCTCCAAGTCGGTGAAGTTGCGGTCAGTTGCAGCTTCCCTGAACATGTGTCAGTCAGTGTGCTCAAAACAGTCCTGAAGAGCAGAGATGGCTCCTGCTGGACAGGTTTTCACCTCCTTCAGAATCGGTTTGGAGCGTTTGACAAGTAGTCTGTATGCTGGGATTAGCATAACAGAGATGTGGTCTGAGTAACTGGGGTGGAAGCGTGGCTCTGCCCGGTACACACCGGGGATGTGTGTGTAAACAAAATCCAGCGTGTTCTCCCCTCTCGTTGCAAAGTCCACTTGATGGAATTTAGGGACCACTGACTTGACATATTCTTGGTTGAAACGTCTGGCAACAATCAACAGTCCATCAGGGTGTGAATTATGCAGCTCGCTAATTGCCCCATACAGTTCACAGAGTGCCTCCTTAGCATTAGCACTGGGGGGAATGTACACTCGGAATATGAGGACAGTGGTGAATTCCCGTGGTAAATAAAACGGTCTGCATCTAACAGTCAAAAACTCCACCAGCAATAAGCAGTAACTAGAACCTAGCACCAAATTATTGCTGTTCAGTGTTGATGTAAACACACAAGTCACCACCGCAAGCCTCACTGCACAGAGCTGTGTTTCCGTAGGAATGAAACGAGGCTAGGCCGTCTAGCTGAATGGCGGCGTCTGGAACTCTGTCACCAAGCCACGTCTCCGTGAAAACAAAGACTCAGCAGTCTCTATATAGTCTCGCTTTATATCACTCTACACTACGTACTTACAATGTAAATATTTTATTATGTGTATCACCTAGATCAAAAATCAGAAGCTAAGGCTTTTTACTTGCCCTTTGGGATAGTTAATGAATTTATAATTTGCCTATCCCTGTATACACATATAAAATAAAAGACAGAGTCATGCAGCTCTTGAAGCTTTACATTACACTGATATCATGAATCCAAATCCTTTAAAGTTCGATATATAATACTGAGGTAAACTAGAACTCACCCAGGTTGATCCACACTCCACCAGGTTTGAGAATATTCCAGATGGTCTCTATATATTCAAGGACGTTGTGGGCGGTGTCAATGAAGAAGCAGGTGGCGACGCAATCCCACGTGTCTGACGAAAAAACATTTTTTTTTAGTCTTTACTTTAAGCTTCACCAGCAAGACACAATCTATATAGATAAATGTAATTAAATATAAATAAATGTTATAAATTTAGTCGTTCTGAAATAATTACACCACTAACATTATGCTATTAGGATATATTGGTACAGATAATAACTTCACCCAAAAAAAAAAAAAAACACACACATCCTTGAAAATATCCTACATGATTTAATTTTTTTTTAAACTTACAGTTTAAAAGGATTAAGTATTAGTAGATACCACAACACTGAAATTACGACTCACTCGGATCTGTATACACTTCCAGGAAATCGCCGGCTGTCATGGAGAAGTCTGAATCAGGCGGGAGACTGTGGGGGTTAACGTCTGGGAAGGTCACGGCTCTCGTCTGGTCTCCGGACATCTTGTTGTTGCTGAACTGGTGAACCCAAGGATACAACGTCAGAGAGTTCTCCTTCTCGCACCTGAGCATAAGGGAGAATTCAGGGTCAAGTTCACTTCAAGTCTGCTCATTTCCTTAGGCAGCAAAACGACAAAGAGCCTAATTTTTGCCTGTCAGTTTTTGGCAGTTTTCAGATTATTTTAAGTTGTCATTTGTGAACAGCATATCTGAAATGAAAGTTGCTCTTGTAATCTGAGAATTTCTTGTGGTAGAAAGCTTGTAGTTACAGCTTTACCTTTATATTTTAATCTGTTTATTTGGAGCACCCACCATGTAAGTCCCTGTGCAATAGCCTATGCTAACTATGCTAATACAACTATAACTTATTAGATCATGCACATTAATATAAACCTGTGATTTGGCTTATAGCTGGAACTTTAATGAAAACCCTCTAACCAATCAAAATCAAGACAAACATCACAGGTATAAGAGTTTTATAAACAGAGTATTGTCTGGTCTGTTCCCTTCCTGATAACATCATCACCTCAAGACATTTTTGTATTGATTTTGGACATTTCCAATCAGGTTTCTCAAAAAAAAAAAAAAAAAGTTTTGTGACGTCTTTGTACCTGTTAAGGATGAAGTTGGAGGAGAAAAGCATGAAGAAGCTCCACTCATTGCCCTGGCAGGCGTAACCGCGGCAGGCGATTTCCCATGCTAGGCGGCCCAGACCGGCTCCGGGAACCAACACCTTCACCTTAGAGACGTCACTGTGGAGAAATGATGTCAGCATGTCAATTATTATTTCACAAATAAGATTCCAAGAGACAGCACGTTTGAATCCTGATGACTCTCCGGTGAGCACGAAAATCCTGGGGAAGGGGAGGACATCCTAATAATGCCTTTGATGGATTGTATTGGCTTACTCCCCCAAAACACCGGCAATATTTTGACTATGACTTACACGTATTTTGATTTGCATCACACATGAACAAACAAAATTCAAGCCTGAATTAATCTTCATTTTCACTCGACAGTAGCACTGTTTGCAGCACTGTTTCGGCTCTAATTCAAGTGGTTTAACAGAAACATTGCATTAACCGTTTAGGAATTACAGACTTTTTTTTTTTTTTTTTAATATAGTCCATCCATTTTCACAGGCTCAAAGGTAATTGGACAAACTAACAATTATTAATATAAGGATTATTTTTTTTTAACACTTGGACACAAATCCTTTGCAGTCAGTGGCTGCCTGAAGTCTGGAGCCCATGTTCTCAAAAATTCAGAGTTTCCTCCCTGGAGATGCTTTGCCAGGCCTTCACTGCAGCCTCCTTCAGTTGCTGCTTGTTTGTGGGCCTTTCTGCCTTCAGTCTTATCTTCAGTAAGTGAAAAGCAGCTCAACTGGGATGAGGTCATCAAACATTTACGAACATTTAATTTCTTTGCCTTAAGAAGCTCTTAAATTGCTTTTGCAGTAAGTTTTGGGTCAGTATCCGTCTGTGCTGTGAAGCGCATTTGGCTGAATGTGAGCAGAGAGTATTGCCCTATACACCTCAGAATTCATCTTGCTACTTCTCTCAGCAGTCACATCATCAATAAACACCAGTGAGCCCGTTCCATTGGCAGCCATACATGCCCATGCCATAACACTGCCTCCACATGTTTGACAGATGATGTGGTATACTTTGGATCATGAGCCCTTTCTTTCCTTCTCCATACTCTTCTCATCCCATCATTCTGGTACAAGTTAATCTTGCTTCAGAACTGGTCAGGGGTTTTTTTTAAGCAAAGTCTAATCTGGCCTTTCTGTTCTTGAGTGTTACTAGTGGTTTGCATCTTGAGGTAAACCCTCTGTAATTACAGTCATGAAGCCGTCTCTCAATTGTAGACTTTGACAATGACTACCTCCCTCCAGTGTTCTTGGGTAGATGTTGTAAAGTGGTTTTTCTTCACCAAGGAAAGAAATCTGCGATCATCCACTTTAGTTGTCTTCTGTGGTCTTCCAGGCCTTTTGGTGTTGCTGAGCTCACCACTGCATTCCTTCTTTTTAAGAATGTACCAAATTGTTTATTTGGCCACACCTAAAGGTTCTGCTATCTATCTGATAGGTCTGTTTTTTTCCAGCCTAATGATGGCCTCCTTGACTTGTATCTACAACTCTTTTGACCAGCATATTGAAAGTTCCCATGAACAGCTACCAAATGCAAATTCAACATGTGGAATCTGCTCCAGGCCTTTTATCTCCTTACTCTGACATAAAATAACGAGGAAACAAGCCACACCTGGCCATGAAACTGTTTATCAGTCAATTGTCCAAAACCTGTAATTCCTAAAAGTTTAATGCTATATTTTTGTTAAACCCCTTGAATTAAAGCTACACTTCAATCACATCTTGACTGCTTCATTTCAAATCCATTGTGGTGGTGAAAAATACAAAAATATCATTCATAAAACTGTAGCATGAGCTGGCCACAATGCCATGTATATAAAATCATATACGCACCACTTTTCAGGAGGAAACTGTTTTTGTATCTCCTCAATGATGGGCATGTAGCAGGAATCTCTTTCTGCTTTGCCTGCTTCACTCCAATCCCGCACAAACTGCTTAATGGTGGACTTCAGCTTGTCCATGTCGAACGTTGAAGATGGCCCAGCTTTCCTCATGTTGTCCTTCCAACAGGAAAAAAAAAAAAAAAGGATGTTCAGCACAGCAAAAAAAACAAAACAAAAAACAATCCACCACACATGCCTGCCCCGAGCATCCTGTTGAAAATAACACGTATGAAAGGAGTGCTGAATATTTGCTTGGTGAAGTCTTTGTGTCAGCGTGAACCACTGAAATCTTACTTAACCTGATTGGGATTCACCTACATCCTCGTCATACTCCATGTTCTCGAACATGTGTGTACAGTTCTGGATGATGGCCTGCAGGACCTCATGGTTGCACTCCATGCAGCGCCGGATCTCAGCCAGCTTATCCAGGAAGCTAGAGAGGAGCTGCTGATGGCGGCGAGGAAGACTGAGGAAGTGCCTCTCACACCGCTTCAGCCGCTCCTCAACATGGGTCCTGGTTCAGAGAGAGAGAGAGAGAGAGAGAGAGACGGTAGGATTACGGAACAAAGGTTAAGATATGTCTAAAGTCAGAGGTCTGCTTCTGTAGATTACTATCGAAGATATGAGGCTAATTTAGCTAACAAGTGAGGGAATCCTGTAGCAACCAGCTTAGCACTGCGCACAGTGAAAGCCGAAGTCATTACACGCTCTCCTCATGAGACATTTCTGCCAGAGTGATTTGCCAACAATAAAAATTTTTAATTAAATCATTAGTTATTTATTTAATTTTTAATTTAATAATGACTTTCCCATGGCGGAAAGCCAACTGTTTGTTACAAATCCTGACACTGAAAACTCCTTCCACACACATTAAATAATCATCTACTTACGGAAAGCTTCGATTTGTTTTTCTTTGCTAAATAACAGCTTTTTTTGTTTGTTTGTTTATTGTTAGCTCTTAATTATGTGGTGCATTTGCCATACAAGTCTCTGTGAATTTACTGTTACTATAGAAACAATAACTTAACAATAACAAGCGCGTTAATATAAACCTGTGATTTGCCCTGCAGCCGGAACTACTTTCAGAGCTGCTGTTACGGAAATTAATCAACACCTTCTGACCAATCAGAACTGAGCAATTAACATCGCCGTGATGTGGTTCTTTGTTTTTAATACTTTGCTTAAACTTTTTTGGACTCAAAAATGATGTGCTAAATTAACAACAACGTTATTATTATTATTATTATTATTATTATAAACAGTATGTGTTTTCTATATTATTAAGAAGTTCATTCTTACTAACTATTTCAAAATCTAGCTTACTTCAAACTTAAACTAACCTGGATCACAAATTAAACTCTGTTACTCATGTAGTTCACTACGTAAACTGCACAAGTCATGAGTTTATACCCTAAATAGTGCACATGTATAGGGAGCACCGAGCCGTTTGGGATTCAGCCTGAAGAAACGGTGTACTGAGCAATTCGCGGTTTCATGCTAACATGAGCAGAGTCCATGCGTTTCAAGCGGTTAAAATATTCAAAAAATATGTGATAAAATTAATTATGCCTTTTTATTAGCACTATAAATATAGAGAAAGTGGGGTTTTCTTTTGTTTAGCTTGCTAGCTAACAGCCTAGCAAGGACCTGAGGAGTTAACAAAATGGCGAATGAGTTACCTGTAGTATCTAAAAGCGTTGATAATTTTCCAGAAGTGTTGTCTTTCCAGTCTCGCCTCTTCCTCCGGGGAACATTTGGTTCTCCCTCGGTAAAGATAGGGATCCTCTGGGTTTGGGTCTGCAGATTCAGTACCCATGCTGCTGTCGGCCATTGCACACGGATAAACACAGCAGGCTCTTATAATCAATAGCAGAGATAATCGATGTGGGGCGCTGACAGTTCAGAAATACATACAGCGTATTCAAGTATTACAGTGAATCAGTGTGAGAAACAGTGTTCAACTGATAAGAACATCTTTAAATCCTTTTATATATATTGTACAGCCTTTTCCTAGAATTGAAAATTCATTGCCTAGCTACTATTGATGATACCTTAACATGTTTGGTGGATTTTATAGCAAAAAAAAAAAAGCCCCCTCAGTCAGGGCAGTCTCCTCAACTTTGAGTTCAGCAAGTGATGTCAGCTCAACATGGCTGCTCACAGCATCAACAGCAAGTAAAGTAGCTTGCTAACCTCTTACTCTTAAATGAGTTATATTCTATATACAAGTATTTGTTTTAGAGCAATCAACATATAGTCATATTCGCTTGTTAAATCTATTACACTGACTATACAGTTTACTGTTTTGAGGAGGTAAATATAACA
>JAKKZN010000024.1:2996721-3007251 GCA_033441825.1 Pangasius elongatus
CCTCCAAATACCAGGACCTGAGCAAGGTGTTCAGTAAAAATAAGGCCAGTGGTCTACCTCTCCATCGCCCCTATGACTGCGCCATTCAGCTGCTTCCTGGGGCCACTCCTCCTCAGAGTCGAGTTTACCCCCTTTCCATGACTGAGCAAAGAGCCATTGGAGGAGTACATTCAGGAGGCACTCCAACAGGGGTACATCAGGCCATATACTTCTCCTGTGTTGGCTGGTTTCTTTTTTTTTTGTGGAGAAGAAAGGAGAGGGCTTCGGACCTTGTACAGATTACAGAGGCCTAAACCAGTACAATCAAATACCATTTCCCCGCTACCTTTAGTCCCAGCAGCCCTGGAACAACTCCATTCGGACCAATTCTTCATAAAGTTGGACCTCCGCAGTGCTTATAATCTGGTGCACATTCATGAGGGGGACAAATGGAAGTCCGCTTTTAGCACCACCTCTGGCCACATGGGCTCTCTAGCGCCCCATTTGTGTTCCAGTGCCTAATTAATGATGTCCTAAGGGACATGCTGGGTAAATGTGTGGACATGGCCTATATTGATGATATTATGGTCCATTCACCCTCTCTGGAGTTAACCATGTCCACCAAGTTCTCCAGTGCCTTTTACAACATCAGCTATACGTGAAAGTGGAAAAGTGAGAATTCCACCCGTGCACCATATCGTTCTTGATATCGGCTGAGCATTTTGACATTGGGAACTAGGAGCTGCTGGCATTCAAACTGGCAGTGCTGGCTCGAGGTGGCCAAACATCCCTTTGTCATCTACACCAACCATAAAAACCTGGTATATCTCCATTCTGCCAAACGCCTGAACCCCAACAAGGCCACTGGTCCCTTTTCTTCGCCTGATTCCAGTTCATCCTGTCCTATCACCCAGGATCAAAAATACCAATGCCGATGCTCTATCCCGCCTTCATGCCACAGACCCCCGTCTCGACAGAGAGAAATTCATCCTCTCCCCTGCCTGTGTATTGGGTTCCTTTGACTGGGAACTGGAATGAGATCTTTGTCCCCTTCCACCTGAGAACCAGAGTCATCAGATCGGCCCACACCTCCATTGTTACCGGCCACCCTGGAACCCAGTGCACCTGTCACCTGCTGTGGGAAAAGTGCTGGTGGCCGAATATGCTGGCAGACATGCACAGTGCCATGTCTTCCTGTACCATTTGGGCCCAGAGCAAAGTGCCCAGAACTCTACCTGCTGGTAAGTTCCTGCTGCTGCCCGCACCCCAACATCCCTGATCACATCTGTCTATAGATTTCTTCACAGACTTGCCTGAATCATGTGGCAACACCAGCATTTTGGTAGTTATATTCAGGTTCTCTAAATCCCTGCGCTTAATCCCACTATCCAACCTGCCCTCTGCCTTTGCTACAACCAAGCTCCTGTTTAACCACATGTGCAGGTATTTTGGGATACCAGAGGATATGGTATAGGATACCGTGGACCACAATTCATGTCACAGGTATGGGCCAGCTTTATGGAGAAACTGGGTATAATGGTGAGTCTGACGTCAGGATACCATCCACAAGCCAATGGTCAGGTTGAACGAGTTAATCAAGAAAATGGGCCTATTCCTTCACACACGTTCTGCTCAGCCAACCCAGGAGACTGGGCCCAGTTCCTAACATGGGCAGAATATGCCCAGAACTCCGTGCGACATTCAGCCGCCCAGCTTACCCCATTCCAGTGTGTGCTCAGTTACCAGCCCCCCAAAATCTAGTGGAAAGTCTTCCCAGAGGAGTGGAGGTTATTATAACAGCAAAGGAGGACTTGTACCTATTTCTTTTGTAATAACATAAGTGTCACTGGTAACTACAGATTAAATACTTCCTCAATCCTTAGCAGAATTTGCATTTCCATAAAGAAATGAATAAATAATATTTCAGATCTGTACATGTTGTATTTTATAATATTGGCTAATTTATATTGAGTCCCTCTTTTAAACATGAATTTGTTATCCAAAATCCAATACTACTCCTGACCAACGTGGGCAGGTGTCAGCTGTCCACAAACTGTTGGCCATATAGTGTATGTTAGGAACTCGTTTTAGAGCTTTCTTCCTTCCTTCCTTTAGAACATCTTCTTTACAAAAACATACTGGATATAGTTTTCAAATGCTGTCTCATCTTTATCACTTATAAAAAAGCCCAAAAATAGTTGCTGTGAGAATGGCACTGGCAGTTCTTGCACTCTGTTGCATCTTTCCCCTTTACATCTATGTACAGTTCTATATACAGAATCTTCATTTATAATATATGCTCCAACTTAAGATATTTAGCTTGTGTTCATGAAATTCAATAGCTAGGTATGGAAGCAGGTGCAGCTACAATTGTGCTTTATTGAAGCTAGCAAAAAAATTCAAATATAGGGCAAAAATCAGGAACAGGAGACAAGCAGTGGTCAGGTGATCAGCAAACAACATATACAATGAGTGTATACTTCGCAGTGGATGTGTGGGATGAGAGTCCTTAAATACTGTGGTTGTATAATTGAGTCCAGGTGTATGTGATCAGTAATCAGATGAACGTGAATGTGAGAGAGTCTGTGATGGCTGTGTGTTGTAGTTCTCAACACAACTGTAATGTTGTGTGTGCCTTCTCAGGCAAAACCGCAGACGCCTGCATGGTCCTTTATAGCACTTCAACCCTGTGCAGCAGAGACACATGGCACCTGTGCACATCGCTACTTAAATCCCTGGGTTTTGCAGTTGGCATGCGGACATAACGTCTGTGCTGAGTAGCAGAGTGGTGTTATACTCTGCAAGGTAATTTGGTTATTTCTTAGAGTAGGTTTAGGGAAGTTTCTATGGAAGTTCAGGACAAGTGTTAGGTTTCTCTAACAGCTATATATATTCTTATCTCTAAGCCCTCTAAGTAGTGCAGCTCTATGTATGGTACAGAATGGTGCAGCAGACTGGCTGTCTAGTCTAACTGCGGACTAACTGTCACGCGTGTATCTTTCTCTCCCCCTCCGTGTCTCCAGCCGTTCCTTTTTCCCTCTCTCCCACTGATTAGTCAACTCAGTGACAGGCATGCATCCTCACAGCCTGGCCCCTCCGTCCTGCTTGTCACACTTCTCCACAGGCAGATGTACACCCCCCACCTCGGGGGGAGCAGTGCTGCCCTTCCGGCTCCATCCTTTGGCTGGCCGGCCCCACATCCTATGAGCGAGAGGAGAGCCGAGAGGAGGAGGAGGGGAGAGAGAAGGAGCAAGCAATAGAGACAGTAAGAGAGAGAGAGAGGACAGAGAGAAAAAAAAGCGGTTCCCCGGTCCCCAGACACGCTGTCCTCTGCCAGCCAGGAAGCGGTTCCCATGACGCAGGGCGCTGGCTCTGGACCTCCTGGCGGATGGGTACAGCTCCTCCCCTTTTCTGGCGGACAGCAGCTGCACCTCTGCCTCCCGGTGGATGGCAGCGGGTCCTCCGTCCCCAGGTAGATGGTAGCCACTCCTCCCTTTTTTGAGGACGGCAGCTACTCCTCCCCTTTCCAGGGTGCCGTCAGCAACTCCTCCCCCTTTCAGGTAGATGGCAGCGACTCCTCCCCTTTTTGGGCAGATGACAGGGACTCTTCCGTCCTCCACAACAGCTCCATCACCACACTTCCTCGGTGCCGTGATCTTCCTGCAGTGGCGAGGGCTCTCTGACAGTGTGTCCCTCCTCCTTCCTGGGTTTCGGCACCAATGTAACAAAAATAACGACGGGCAAGGAGGAGGCGGGAACCGAGTGAACTCAAATGTAACCTTTAATCATTCCAGGGTGCCAACATAAAACACAAAACACACGTGCATCTCTCTCTCTCCCCTGGTGTTTCCAACTGCTCCTTTATCCCTCTATCCCACTCGGTGCCAAGTCAACTTAGCCAACTCTGTGCCAGGCATGCGTCCTCACAGCCTGGCCCCTCCCTCCTGCTTGTCACAGGCACCCTTGGCCAAATTATCTGCATCGGGTGGTATGATTGCAGTGGTCTCCGAACACTGATCTCCACCTTTCCAGTCAATGGTAGGTTCCTCATGACCTTGTGGCAGGTGTTATCAAGGTGATTCTCACTTCCCCAGGTAGTTAGGAGGGGTGCAATAGAATGCTAGTTATGTATGTTATTCTATGATCACCAGACAAATGCCAGTGTTCCCTGTCTTTTGGAACCAGTGCCGACCGAGAGGGAGTTAAGTGGCATTTCTATCAAATACTATGTCATAGGATCACTTTGTGATATTGTTTAAGGTCTCATGCATGCATGTAAGCAGGTATCTTGGTGATTCTCACTGTTCCTGGCAGTTATCTAGTTTTAATAGAATCACAGTGACTTGCATAACCAAGCGTTTTTAATTAAATATTTTATACTTACTTTGTTACTTTCCCTCATCCATATTAAATGACCAGTAATGGCACCTTGTCAAAGTGTCTAGAAACATATTCCAATTCAGTTAAGTTCAGTTCAATTTTATTTGTATAGTGCCTTTAAAAAAAGACATAAATCTGCTTTTCAGATATCTGGATTTAGATCAAATTACCAATTGAGCTAGCTGCAGGAGATAATGGCAAGGGAAAAACCCTGAGACAGCATGAGGAAGAAACTTGAGCAGAATAAGACTCAAAAGAATAGTAATAAAAGGTAATAAAAAGACAAAAAGCACTGAACACACTGAAAATATGCTATGAGCATATTGTGAATAGTAGTCTGGAGATCAACATACATTATATGAGCATATTGTGAATAGGAGTCACCTCACAAAAATAATTATGACCATAAAAATTTAAACTTGAAATTTAAGACTTCCAGCAAGCATTGTTAGAAAATAGACCTTGTCTGTAGATCTTGTCTAAATAGATGGCTTAAACAAAGTATTATGCTGTTCTATGTTCTTCTACAGGGCTGTGAGAAATTTCCAGAATGACATCTGGAGGGAGTGGGTATCAGAGGAGATAGAGTGTTACGTATTTGTTGTTTGACCTGGCAGAGGAATGGCATGCTCTATTTATGATCAGAGAAGATGATATCCATACACATATCAGCAATGTGAAAAGATGCACGTATTGATGAATTAAATGTATGTATGGATGGATAAATAGGTCTATTAAGTACAAAAACCCATTCTGTGCAATAGGAAGCAGGATTTAGATAGACAACATGGCCTGAGCGTGTCTTGGTGGGACCTACATTGATGGTTGTTTTTATTTGTCTCTCTGTGTGTGTGTGTGTGTGTGTGTGTGTGTGAGAGAGAGAGAGAGAGAGAGAGAAAGAGACACTTCATTGCCTACAGTCACCTAAAAGTTGTTTGCAATCTTCATTGTAATAGTATTTTGTACTTTGTACTTGTACTTTGGAAAAATCTTTGTATTTTGGAAAAGGTGTCATTGTTTCTGTTTCAGTTTGAATATGATCAATTATTAGCTTCGCACTGCCTTTTTTTTTTTTTTTTTTTAACTTTTCACATCTGATCGAATCCTTGTGGTGTATGCATTCATACCACCACACTGCATGTCCTTGCATTGATTTTCTTTTAGGGACTGGGTTTTTCAGGAGCTGTGCCTGGATAGGATGCTTTTAGACTGGCGAGTTAGTATGAATTTGCCTTACCTCTGCAAAACCTTCCAATTATGTGGAATCTTTTAATGCCTAGGGGAAAATTCTTAGAAAAACAGGGTTCCTCAGGGGTTGTTTGGATGGTTATGGGTTCTAGTTTCTTAAACATGATCTAATTTGCAGCGTTGAATTCTTTGCCTTTTACAGTGTGTTTTCGCCAGGCATAACCTTGCTACTATTATACCAAAGGCTTGCTTCTGTCTATGCAGCCTGTATGCACAAGCCTGACTGACTGATGACATAAGCAGAACATAGTAATTTTCTTTAAATCACAGGTCTATGGATAGCAGATCTTCATCATATAATCTAACGTAGAAGACGCATTCTACATTCAGCCAAGATTTTATTGGAACAATCTCTTAGACGAATAATAATTGTAAAAAGGCCAGTGTAATTGCACATTCTGGCTTAGTTGTCTCCTCAATGTCTTTGATCAATGTGGGCCAATAGAATATATTCCAGATTTTGTCTTTAGTAGATTCAGTGATGTATGACCTTGCTGTTAGATTCTGATGTACTCTGAGTGTAGTGACTCTGTGATAACCACTTTATAGCACTTTTCTAAGCCTAAGGCACTATGTGGAATGGCTTTCAGAGACTGCTCTGCAATTACCGTGCCTCCTTGTACACATGCTGCTCTGTGTATTTGCTTTAAGGAATCATAATTTGAGTTTGAGATGATTTTTTTGTGTTGTAGTTGAAGTAGTATTGAGCCAGGGTGTTAGATATGAATTTCTTTAATGCATCATGTATGTCTTGTGTGTTGTGTGTGTTTAATGACTCATTAAAATCAAGAATGAATTTTTCAAGATAGTTAGCCATGCCAGGAAAGCTTTAACTACATCTGTGGGTTTAACTACATCTGTGGGTAGTGACATTTTGCTAATCACTTTAGTCTCAGATGGATTAGGACATTTGTCACAGAGAATACTGTAACTGCTTTCACATATTGTTACAGTTTGTAATGAGTCATTTGGCCTTTGTGTTTGGAATCTTCTGATTTTTGCTTACAGCTATTTTTTTTATTTTTACATGGGTTTTTCTGGACATGGGCAGATTTTCTTAGTTAAGTTGCCTTGTCAGGCTCTCTCACGTCCTCCACATGGACCAACAAACACTCGTATTTAGTGAATTCAGATTCTGCAAAATTAAGAGTTTCTGCTTGTGTCCATGGGGACATTGGAGAACATTTGCACCTGCAATGACAATCTCACATCTTCTATACACTCAGAGGCCACTTTATTAGGTAAATGTACCCTGTAGCTACTCTCAATAACCTTTTTATCAGGTAAACCTATCACATCAGTACGCTTTCAGGTGTACAATTACTGACGGGAGCCCATCTGTTGCTGTACACAGTTTGTCAGGCCCCTTTACCCTGTCCATCAGTGGAAAGGGAAGACCAAAGGACCACCACTCTGACCAGATGTTATCGGCCCAGCAGTGTCACTGGCGTGGTAGTGTGTGTGAGATGCTGATAGGAGTGGGTCAGTTTGCAGCGGTGTTTGGGGTCAGTGTCACTGTTTTACTGAATGACTCAAAATAATATGCATTCAGCAGTGGTTCTACGATGGCGGTAGAGTGGGACCATCAAATTGTACATTGGGGTACAGTCCCAATGTAGGTATACCTACAAAGTTCACTTTTGGTATGTGAACTAATAACTCAAGTGTAGATACAAGGTAAGTGTATCTAATAAAGTGGGCTCCAAGTGGTCGGACATCATGTTATATTCGGTCAGTGAACAGAAATGGATGAAATGCATAATTACTACCACACAGTGAGTGACTTTGAGGCCCAGACTTCATGTCTGAATGCCACTGACATTACATGCATGGGTGTACAACCAACAGCTGCTGGTGGTAATATTAGTTGGGATTTGAAAATCTCATATCTATAAATATTAGAAAAAAGGATGATAGAGTAAATAATCCATCTCATTCACGTTCATTAGAATCATGACTGTACTTGTATGTGCTGCTAGTTTATTTATACCAACTTTGCTCTTCTAAACACTTTAAAAATGAGGAGCCATAATTAGACACATTCTTTACATCAAAGTGATCGTAGCTTTTATTCCTAGTGCTGAACATTTTTTTTTGTAGGACCTGACAGACATGATGAATTGTGGGATGCATGCCAAAAAAAGGCGAAGTGTTACGTGTACACTGCTGTGTTGTGCCTCTTTAAAAGCTGTAGGCAGTGCTGTGGGGCTGCAGAGCGGCGAGGACACACACACACACACACACACACACACACACACACACTTGTCATATTATCCATGTGAGGACCTTCTAGTGACACAATTATTAATGCATACTACCTACACCTCAGTCCAACACCAAGCTAAACCTCAGCAACCAGAAGGAAACCTTTTCTTTTTTTTTTTTTTTCCAAAAATAAAAGCTGCAGTTTTTGTGAAACAAACATCAGTTTGCCTTGTGGGGACCAGCCAGATTCCTGTTACCTGCTCAGATATACCTATGCTTGTGGGGACATTTGGTCCCCGTGAGGATATCAAAACAGGCGCGCGCGCGCGCGCACACACACACACACACGAGAGAGAGAGAGAGAGAGAGAGGTCTTCACACAGCAGTGGTGTGTCTGCATTCTCACGAGGACCTTTCACTAGGACCTGATTAATGCAACGGTGAAACTGGAACCACAAACCCACACGCATGCACACACCCACACACACACACACTCGCGCGCGCGCGCGCTCTGCGGCAGTAATCATCAAAAGATAACGGGTTTGTAGGCGTGCACTTGAGCGTGTACCGAAGCTGATGGTCGAATCGCGACATTGTTTGTCCTCGTCGTTGCCTCGAAGCGCAGGGACTGAAAGAGCAAACGGCAAAAGCGAGGCAGAAGCAGCGCGCGCAGGAAGCCAGTCTCGGCACGAGTTGAGCGAGGCAGCGTCTTATGCAGCACGAGCCCTCACTTCAGGTAAATCAGTGCAAACACGCACGTTAAAGCGAACACCAAGCAAGTGCTCCTGCTTCCACTCACAGATTTGAACTGCTGCTTTCATTTTTTACACAGGCAGGTTCGCTCCCACGCACTAACTTATAAAGCACTGAAATATATAAATCAATGCATTATAATAATTTCCTTATTTCTGCTGATTTCATGATGTCATTTTGGGACAGATTAAGACTGTCTATAGGTGAATTGTACTGTACATAAAGTGCATAAATGCTTCTCTGTGGTCCAGTGCCGTTTTTTGCAGTGCAGAGGTTCCCAGTCTCACTGCACATTTTAAACCTTTTCATTACTGTAACATCTCTGACCAAACTCATGAAGTGTATCATGAGCCTTTTTTGGGAAGGCCAAATAAATAAATCACGTAGTCTTTTGAGACTTTTGCTAAACTAGTTTGGAGAAATTATAATTGCTTTTTTACTTTTATTTTCAATGTAAGTTCTGTGTCATTTGTGAGCAAGAAACCCCAACGTGGACCTGTGGAAAATAAGTGCGAGTTTTGACAGGCCATCTAAAGAAATGATATCTAATCTGTGTACTTGCAGCAAAACCTCCAGTGTTGGATTAACACTCAGTTTCGAATGAGCTCTTATTGTCTTTCTGTTTCTGTAAGTCTATCTGAATGTAAATGAAGGCTGTAGGTCTCCATTCAGCGTGGTATATCTGCACTGTTTGTGTGTGTAATCTGCAAATAAAAAAAAAAGTTTTAGAGGCCAATCTATATCAAATTTAATGAACTCCTCCAGTGATTAATCAACATCTATTGTGTTGCTATCAAGCTGGACATGAATGAACACTACAAAAAAATTTGCCAGTGGAACAGTGCAGAAAATGTAGGGAGGCACATGCTTCTCGAGGACAGTGCTGACATTTGGATTAAAAGATTAGAGAAAGAGAGATTGATGGTCAGGGTTTGAGGTGACTGATTCTTGGTTGTTACATGCTCTGCTGAAATTTCTCTGGCATTTCTGAAATGTGAAATGTGTCATCGGTTTTATTCTGTAGCTTTTCCCCTCGGTCTCTGTGTCTTTGCCAGATTTATTATGGAAATCCTATTTTGTTTTTGAATCTCTCCGCATCTTTCTCTGTGGGTGTGCTAAAACACATCGCCGAAATGTAATTATACACTGTTAATGCTTTACTCATAGCCTGGTAATGAGAGTGCTTATGCATGCTCACACTCACGCTCTTTCTCTCGTGTTGTAAATGCATGCCAGGTCACGATTTATACAGAGACACAACGTGCTGCTAAAATCTTCCTAACACTGTAGTGCAGTGCTGAGTAGAGACGTTTACGTAAATATCGCTGCATAACTCATGGCAACTCACTAAATTCACTACAAGTAGGCCAGTAAGAAATACATGTACTGTATGAATCCTTTAATACATACTGTTACAGATAGAGGCTCAGTAATATAGAATCATTCGTCAGTCCATTATGATAGTTTTGACTGCTGATTTCTATTTGAGCACTGAGAAGACGTTTTGTGTTTATGATAAAGTTGAAAATGAATGTGCTGCCCAGTCCCATGTTTAGAGCTTCAGCCAGACATTAGAGCTTCCACGTACTAGCCTGTATCTGTCAGTGTTCATTTTCTCTCGATAGTTTTTGTTTTTCACACCATTCTGTGTAAACTAGGGTGTTGTGTGTGAGATTCCCAGGAGATCAGCAGTTTCTGAAATACTCAAACCAGCCCATCTGGTACCAACAACTATGCCACAATCAAAGTCACAGAGATCACACTTTCTTCATTCTCATGAACATTATACTGAAGCTCTTGACCTGAAGCATGGTTTTATGCAGTGCACTGAGCCACATTCATGACTGGCTGATTGGATAACTGCATGAACATACAGGTTCCTAATAAAGGGGCAGTCGTGGCCTAATGGTCTGAGAGTCAGACTTGTAACCTGAAGGTGAACCCGAAGGTCGTGGGTTCGAGTCT
>JAKKZN010000024.1:3007351-3022888 GCA_033441825.1 Pangasius elongatus
TGCCCACTGCTCCGGGTGTGTGTTCACGGGTGTGTGTGTGTTCACTACTGTGTGTGTGCACTTGGATGGGTTAAATGGAGAGCACACTTGGCCACAAAGTCACTTCACTTCACTTAAATATACTGTATACAATTACTAGGTAACTGGCATCTCCTTGTGGTACATTTAAATATTGAAGAGAAATTTTATTCTGGAGTCTTTTAATTTCTCTCTCTCTCTCTCTCTCTCTCTCTCATAGTTAATATATACCTGATCACGGTTTATGTAAGAAATAGTAGGACGACACTTCAGACACTCTTAGAAAATGATTATGGCTATGGCTGAATCATCCTCTGTGGGAATTGCACTTAACTAGCTAACTCGCTTGGCATACTTTATTATGTTATATATATTTGCTACCACTTTTTTTTTTTTTTTTTTTTTTGCATAGTCAATTAAGTTTCCAAAACATAGGATTGGGCAGCATTAGAGCTTCCACCTGGCTGGTAGGCTGGTCAATAACTTTATAATTTGTCTTCCCCTGAAACTGAATTTTAATTAAATGGCAACACAAACACTCTAAACACTCGTAGCAGCTACCGTGTAAGGTACATATTCTTATGTATTGTTTTGCAAGCCAAGGGCAGATTATACAGTCCTTGATAACATGAGTAAACACACGCAAAACAAATAAATTTGAAAAACTAAGCAGCTGTCGAGTGGCAGTTTGTACCTTCAGTCTGAGTATGGTCTTATGCTGTGGGACTCATAGTAGGACTGTAAAGAATGTCTTGGCCATAAAAGTTAAACAGACCGCATTGTTTCCTCCTGAATATGTACCGCCAAGTGGAACAAATATAATCTGACAGTGTTCTGTAAATTTGAAGATGACTTTGAAGCTGAAGATTTCAGAAATGCCAGTTATTTGGTCACTAATTGGCGTCTTTGCTCATCCTCCCACAGCACGCCTGCAGGGCATTGGTCATTTTGGTCAGGCTGAGTTTACAGTTCACTGGACAGACTGATTACTTCTGATCTGTTCCAGTACGCTACAGACGGCTTTTAATTTAATCATTTAGCAACAAAATGGATACAAGATGAAGCTTTTTATCCAACAGTGCATTATTCAGTAACTGATTACTGTATTAGTGGATAATAGTATATGGTACAATATAACAAATGATTGTCTTATTTTTAAAGCCGTATAGAAACCCTAATGTGAAATATAGGAATAATCTGTTCTCTTCATTTTTTCCCAAATTGCTATGACCTGTGTGTTACACAATATGTATCACGATGTACTTGACTGTTAACAAACTGCCAGCAAAACAGTAGTAACACATTAAAAAAAAACTTAAAAATGAGTTCAGTGATACAACTCACAAACCTATCTGTAAGATTAAGCACTTTGTAACAGTCAGAGATAGCGATAAAGCACTGACTTTAAGTTTTCCATTACAGGATTACAGGAAAGTCTTCAGGGTGGAGGACTCTGTGGTTTCTTGGTAACAAGCTGTAAAAATATTAACATATTCCAAATTTTAATGATTTTGAACTGTACAAAACTTATTTTTAAAGATTCAAAACAATACAAAATGTTAACATCGAATCAGCTGCTCACAGAGTGTGTAATTTCTGTCAAAAACATTTTTAAAAAATGATAAAGACAATGTAATAAGATATCACAGTGCTCTTGCTGTCTCTCAAAAGGCTGTTGTGCCATAGTTTATCATCATATAAATATTATATCGCCTAGCCCTATATGACACCATATTATTTTTAAATTTCATATACTTTGTGCGGTCCTACATGCATCTTTACTGATTTTAATAAATAAAAGCACCTTTTCTCACCACTGTAACCTATATATATATATATATATATATATATATATATATATCATTACGAAATATAATGGAACGAGTAGGAAAGATGTGTTACAGGAGTGAAAAGTGTACGTCAGGTTCTGTTGATGAGTCCCGGGAGTTTAAACGGTTAAATAACAGGATGTATAATGACATTGGACTCAGACTCACAGGCTCTACTATATTGAAAGGAGCTTGGAATTTTGAGAATGGATATGATATGTCCTGAATGATTGTAGGTGAGATTTAGTCTGTTTATCTTCATGTAAGCATGAGTAAGCATTTGTGTGTGTTTATTTATTTTTTTTTGTAATTTCATCTGGACAGGTTTACACAGTATCTCTGTTGTTCATGTCAGAAGTACGAACCTCCCCATAACTGGTCACACACTCTGAAGCATACTGCACTGTTTAAGGCTTTGAACGGTGCTCCACATTTCATATCAAGACTCTTGTGACACAAATTCGTGCCAAGCGCTTGGCAGTGGGTGTGTCCGAGCTCCAGAGCTCTGCGGTATCAAGGGCAGGGTGAACTTTTAAACCAAGGCTCAATACACCATGGTGATGGAAAATCTATTCCTTATTGAACATGAGATCGAACACAACCCAGTAGGCGATATACAAGGGTCAGCACATCATGAGGCATTCACACAGTAGAATCAGGGAGCAAGTCTCATCATGCGGCTTCTTCTTTTCTTTCTTTTAGAGATTTTATGGTTTATTGTTGAATGGCTGCTCTAGTCGGTGTCCTTAAGTGAATGTTTGTAGTTGATTTCATAGCTGAGTGTATAAACGTGCCTTAAAAAAAACAGAATCCACTCCTAACATCTATTTCTATTGTATCACAGGGTTAGGCAGTGTGGCCAACATGTTATACTGTGATACTTTTTTATGACATTATGTTTGCAAAGCACCCGTAAATCAGTCATATTTACGGATAACTAGTACATGATCACATTTTTGTCCAGGATTTAACATTAACATGGAAATGTAGGGAAAATGAAAAGATTTGTATAAAATACATTTTCACGTTCTGTTAGGCTGCTTTCATACCTGACCTTTTTTTTTTTCTCACCCGCCAACGCACATTTGAGAAGCATCTGCAAGGTAGGCAGAATACGACTACACATTTAAAAAGAGCTGCCTGTAGCATTTTTTTTTTTTGCCACAGTGAAGCTTCCAAATGTAAAAAACAAAAAAAAAAAAAGAAAGAAAGAAAAAAAGGAAGAAAGAAAAAAAGGAAGAAAAAGGTTTTTCAGAAAAATACTTTTTAGCCGTTTTAACCTCCTGACCAATCAGGTTGCAAGTTGGTGGTAAGCGAGAAAGATAAAGATGAAGGACAAACTGCTGGTTAAAAGAAAAGTCTTGTTGTGAGCAGATATATGGAGAATTAATGACATGTTTAAACGAAAATATGTAATTGCTAATGTTCTGTTACAATATAAATAAAAATAAGAACCTGTCTATTTTTGAGACGTCTTTATGTATCTTATTATATTATCTATTTGACTTAATTTCATCTTTATTACTGAGAATAATACATTTAATCTAGAGCACAAGCTAGGATAGTTATCTGATACTAGCTAGGAGTAGTAAGAGCAGGCTTGTTGGGAGAGTGCAAGTTCTCAAAAAACTGTGAGATGGGAAAAAATTCAAGTACGTCTGCTTTCCATAATGTAGTATTACTGTTCTTTTGGTTTTCAGTAAACAGACATCTCTTGATCTGTAACATTAAGAGTGCGTAGTAGTTTTATAACTACAGGAATAAGAGAGAGAGAGAGAGAGAGAGAGAGAGAGAGAGAGAGATTCCACCAAGGATCAAAAGGTAGACAGTCAATCCACTGACATTTTAAAATCTATTTGAATTACTAAATGGATTTCAGTGATGTTATAACCCATGATAGCACATGCATTTGACTAAACGCAACCATAAAGATTTCAAAAAAAGATAGATTTTCTTCTCTAATGTCTTTCCCCTCTGATCCTCCACATCTTCACATTAACCACCAAATGACCCAAAACATCATGGAACAGCAAAAACAGCAAGGAAAATGTCTGCAAGCTCAGAGAGCTGATCTAAGTCTTTGCATATAATATTTATGGAAATGAAAAACGACTCTCTGGATCTGCTGTAACAGAAGGAAACCCACTGCTTATATACAAACTCATAACTGTTAAAACACTTCACACAGTATGCAAAATCATCTAATAGCCTACAGTCTAGAGTTCAGTCCAGACTCCAAAAGATTGGGTCCGCATTGTCTGGAAATGTATTATTTCATTACTATTCAACAATCAGATACATAATGCAATTAAATAATCACATTCAAGAATTTGGTTAAACCTGAAGGTTTAAATATCATAAGTAAATATCATAATTTGGGCATTAAAGTCTATTTTTTTACCCACATTGACAGGACGTTGTGTTTAGTAGCTGATTTTTGTTGAATTTTTGAATCGGGTTGCTCAGAAGATGTTAATTAATGTTATTTCTGTACGGATACCTTTACTTAACTTGTATGGAAGGAATCTTTAGTATCACCTTTTTGTAACAGTCGGAGGTTTTCCGCCATGAGAAAGTCTTCAGGACAGAGCGGTTGACATAACAAACTGTGTTTGTTTGTTTTTGTTTTTTTAGAAAAATGACAGGCAGCCGAGGGAACGACTTTATAGCTACTGTAGCATGAGTGATAAGAGGAACTAAGTTATCTCTTGAAGTTAAATATAACTATAAACAGTTGAAAAGTATGATATGTTATTCATTAGTAAATTAAAAATTGTAATCACTGGCATAAGAGGAATAACCGGTTTATAGGAAAATAATTAATGTCTCAGTTGTTGATTATTTTCTTATAACAGCACAGGCCCATGTTTTTTACTCCGTACTTAATTCATACACAGACTGTCAAATTTTGTTTCTTTAGTTACATTTAACAGTGGGAACAACCCTGAATGCCATGTTACTGAAACGTCCGTGGATCTTTTGTTGCAAACACAGAATTATGGTGACTTCTCATACATGTATTGCATTCAAATTTGGGCAAAATACAGTTTCTCAGAAGATACTTATTTATGGTGCCTTTCGGATACATAAAGCAAATTATGAAACCAAGTTCTTGTGCATGTCTTGGAAGCCAGTAATTTTTATGTCTTTATGTTCTGTAGGTCAGTCAGCATCTCTACTGGCTCTCAAGCTATGACTGATGCTCTGTGTGAGCAGTATCACTGTGTGTTGCTGATTGATGCTCATGGCTGAAGGGTTCTCCAGGGGCAGCACACATAGAATGGAGGATGGGGATTTGTGGCTGTGAGGGTGATGGATGTAGGCTCATCGTGAGCCGTGGCCTGTGGAAAAGGCAAAGAAAGTGGCATGAAAGAACCACAAAAGTGGTCTCATTAAAGAAAACTAACAAGAAGGCTTTTAGTGAATGCATATCATACATGTTATGGTAACAGTCTCTTTTAGAAGCCAGATGGGTAAGATGGATTTCCTGTTGCACACATGGTGGATCTGTAGCCATTAAAGCCCAGAGCTGTGATCTGTGATCTGTGATCTGTTATTTGGCATAACTAGGAGTAATGGATACGTAATGGTTGAGAGCAAAGATGTCATCATTATCGTCATCAGGCAAGGTGTTTGGGGCCACTGCCGGTGACACAGAGACATCATCAAAATATCGATTCCTTAAAAACACTAAAAAATGCTATATATGTACATAAAGATAACAAAGTGGCCAATCAGCTCTCAAAACCAGATTCAAAGTATCTGGGTAATGAGTTCAAACAAAATTATTTTCAAGTTCTTGACCGACTAGGAGTCCAGGGGAGCGTAATTGGTGCCGCTCTGCGGGTGGGAAGAATGATGTTACACTCTCCCCAGTCAGTGAGAAAGTAGATGAGAGTGTGAAAAGAAGCAGCGGTGTGAAAAGATGTCCTGTCAGAGTTTCACCTGCATTAGAAGTTTTGCCATGTTTGTCATTTAATCCTCAGCTTTCTGATAGGTGAGAGCTATAGCTAGTGGGTAGAAACTGGAAGAATTTTGGTAAAATTTTGTGAAGACCAAAATCTAGGATCTAGGGGAAATGTTATCATGATAAACAATGGAAGTCTTTGCAACCAGACAGCATAAACCAAGATGTACGTTCACTAGACTCCAGAATTATTGGCACACTTCATGAAAATCAATTGTAAAAAAAGTTGGAGAAAACAGGACTCATAAATGTTATTTTAAATAAATGCAAACAAATTGCCATCTTGAACAAATTATACTTATTGTAAATTTCTCTCAGTCGTCAGGAACTCTGTTTTTGCATTTGAACAGGTCCTGTTTCTTCGGAGCACAAGTCAGTCAATGAATATAAAAAAAAATATTTTAAAGCAGTTACAAGTCTCAGTGTAGCTGTAAGCAACGATTAGCAGGCCCAAGCATCATAGGTTCAGCAGTGTCTGTTTCATGAACCGGTACTGGCAGTTGATGACCATGCCTCATCTTTGAACATACATGTGAACTTTGGCCATCTTTGTACGATGTACAGTAGAATTATGCCACACCTTCACAATAGCATCTTGGATATCTTGACATCATGCTGACCAAATGTGGTTTGAATCTGAACTGGGCAGGATGATTACGTAAAAGTTTGGTACCTGTCAAAACGCACAAAATCTAAAATGGCTGACTTCATGTTGGGCAAAGTTAATAGATATGATCATGAAGTTTGTCTGTCTTAAGAAGACTCATATGGCTAGCTTTGGTGCATTTAGATGAAATTGGATTCCCACAGTGAAGAAAAATGGCAGAGGGAGTTCTGTCAAGCCTGTGACCCATGCTTCAGTCCAAGCTTTGTTTAGACCCTGATGGTCACCAATTCTGATGCATGTTTTGAAGTTTTATGAGTTTTGGAGCATTCCAGGCTTTTCAAAAAGAAAAATGTCTGGAGAAGATCATAACAGATACAGTCCCCTCTGAAAGGTGATGGAGGGAAGTACGTCATCCATTTACATTTACATTTATGGCATTTGGCAGACGCCCTTATCCAGAGCGACTTACAGAAGTGCTTTGAAGTCTATCAAAAATACATTCTGATACTGGCTCACTACATCACAAACTAGGAGCACCATCAGTCCACTCTGTTGGGGAGGTAATAGACAAGCGCTCAGACAATACAATTTTTTTTTTTTCTAAGTGCTAACGTACATACTTTAAGAATGTCATCCACATTCACAAGGATTTATTAAAATATTTTTTTTTCTAGGAAAAAAGGAATTTGAAATATTCTGCATGAAGAAAGTGTCCAAGATCAACTGGACCTTATTATGCCTTATTAGCAAAAGGTCAGATCACAACCTTTTCTAAAGGTCATTTGATTAACTGATTTTTGTGATGTTTGTTTTGGTTTGTATTTGGTTTGTGGTTGGGAAAATGATGCCACATGACACAATGTACAGACAGAACTTGATACATGGTGGAGATGGGGAGAGAGGCCCAGAGGCCATGAGAATGTAAAAAATTTATAATATTTTATATGGAAAAGGGAAAATAATAGAAACTAAACAAGTTAGTGAGCTGCTCACAATAGTTCAGCTTCTCCTAGTCGCTTATGAACTCAAAATGAAAGCAATTTTGTTCCTGTTAATAATAAATATGCTACAGCATAACAACAATTTCACTGTAAGCAATGGCATTGATACAAAACTTGCCTTCAGGCCACAGAATCAAAAACAACCAGAACAGAATACAGAAGGAAAAGGATGAAATGAACCAATCAGGGTGAACAGTGACGCAAAAACTGGCGTAACCGAGAAACCAGAGAACAAATATAGACTTTATGATCCTATTCATCTTTAAATGAACTGAACTGTTTGGAAGGGTTGCAGGAAAGAAGCTCTTTGTGAGAGCCTCTCACTAAATGCAGCACTTAATGTACACTAAGCCTCAGTGAACCACTGAACCACTGGAGTTAGAATCATGTGCTGTGCTCAGATGTGACCAAAATCAAACTTTTTGGCAGTGATGACCTATTTAAAAAAGTCTGGTTGCCTCTACCAGGGGGTTAAAATTGAGCTTTCAGCAAGTTAATAACTCGAAACATGCTTCACAATCAACACAAATGGTTTTGTGCGTGAGCACAAAAAAAATCTCAGACTTTGGATTTAAACCCTGCAGAAGAAATATAGATCTTATTATCCTATTAAGCTTTAATGTTATTAAAATAAAGCGAACGGAAGCAGAAAGATCGACTTTTATTTGGCCAGCTTCTCTGCTGATCTTCTGCTAATGCTGCTGTAAGCCTCCGCTGCAAAGCCCTATTAATATTAAGCACACAGCTCCTCAAATCCTTATCACACTTAATTCACACAAATTAAGTTCCATATTGGAGTAATTAATACTCTCTCTCTCTCTCTCTCTCTCCTTGTAGCATATAAGGTAAAGTATTCATTATACATCTCTAATTGTATTCCAGTGCCACAAGGTGAATGGAAAGCCAAAAGCAGACAAACAATTTATTTATTTATTTATTTTACATAAACTACACAAGAGCGCTTATTNGATGGCAGCACATAAAACATGATTCACATAACTGGTAATTCATTTGACAGTGTAGATAGTAAGAGCACCTTCCATGTTGAGTACTGGTGTGTGTGTGTGTGTGTGTGTGTGTGTGTTTGTGTGTTTCAATTGTTTTTCAGGTACCTGAAACATGAAACTTGTATTTTGTCGTTGTCTTTTTCTCTTAATCCCTTAATTTATTTATTTTATTTAATATAATAAACTAAATAAACCTGCAGCTTAGCTGTGCGTTTTACTGCGCGTTATTCTTTATTGCGTGACAAAAGAAACACAAAGAAAGGACATTTCCAGCCGATGCCAGTCCACACCTGTATTAGACATTCCTCATCCCTCTAGCACGTCTACTTCTGAAATGAAATCATCGAGCATGCGAGGACAGGTCAGCCTCTAGAGCATGTGTGCAGATGTCATACATTTTTCAGGGCTCGTAGTAACCAGTGCTTAATGGCTGATAAATGAGTAATGTCGAGTTTTATTATACGTACAGAAAAATCTGGCTGTTAACTGTAGTAGCTACAGTAGTTGACATCGGTCCTAGAAGAGAACCTTGTAGAATACCTGCTCCCTCGTTGGAGTGAATGGCTTCATTCCTCCAGCTGAGGAAGAGGTGGACAATGATTGGGATAATTGTCTTTAAGCAGTTTTAAGAATTTCCCTGCAGCTCAGTGTGTGTGTGTGTGTGTGTGTGTGTGTGTGTGTGTGTGTTTGAATTAACTGATTATTAATTCACGCTCAAGGGTTTGCTAATTAAGTATTGAGTTATTATCACAGGTAATAATTACATTATACAAAACAAATTTCCAGTTATGTAGCAATACAGGTCTTCATGACTAAAGACCAATGCATAAGCTTTATTAGACAAATAGCAAGACCTTAATTAACCCCTTAAATGCGTCACCACCTTTCTCTCATTCTCTATTTGTCTTCTTTTATTCTCGTTTCCTCTATATAATTTACAGGGTAAAGTATACTCTCTTTCCGCTCTCGTCTCTCTCGTCTCTCTCTCATCCCTTTGTCTGTATTCTTAGTTTGACTTTGACTTTCTCTCTCTCTCTCTCTCTCTGCTGGTATTGTGTGTCTGCGCAGCTCATATTTAATTCATGTTTAGAAAGGTTCTCGAATGGAGGGTTTGGCAGTGCCTGCAACACACACACACACACACACACACACACACACACACACACACGTACGCACACGCACACACACGTACGCACACACACACATAGGCTTGTGACTTCCTGAGTGCCATGCTTTTTCAAGTGCGCACACACACACACACACACACACACACACACACACACACACACACACTATGTAAACAACCATAAAAGGCTCCTAGCCACCTGTCATTAGTTTTCTCGGCTCTGTCTTCTGCTCTCTCTCTCTCTCTCTCTCTCTCTCTCGCTATCTTTGTCTCTGTCAATCTCCTTCCTCTATCTATCTACCTATCTATCTACCTATCTTCTCTCTCTCTCTCCTTTATATAACCTATAATAAGCTGTTCTGGCAGCTCTGATAGCCACAGTGCCCTTCAGTGCCTGACACACAGATCATGACTGGATTGTGTCTCCTGTGTCCAAGGTTGAGCTGAGACAGAAGTAAGTCTCTGGATAGGGGTTCTTCTTGGAAGCCTCTCTGAAAGAAGGAACACTTTGTTGTAGAATCTTTAAGGAATCCTTCAAATGGACGAGCTGAAGAACCATTTAACATTTAGTAAAAGCAAAAGAAAAACTGTGGATGCCAGGCTACATGGCTCTGCATACAATCACTCACTCCAGTGCGATTTTCATTTTGATTTGCATCACTGATTACTGAAGTTCTACTGGATAGATAGCATCTGTATGGAGAGAAGTTAAAGAGAGAACTTTCTAGAAGGGAAAAGGTCAGAAACCGAAGAGAACTGACGTGGGAGCTGCAGACAGGAACAGCAAGAAATGGAGAAGTGTTCATGAAAAGTGAAATTCAGATAGAACTTAGAGAGAAATATGAACAGACAAGAAGAAGCAAAACAACAAAGAAATGCAAAAACAGAAAGACGTGTGTGTGACTGAGCTCAGTGGCATAAATCAAACTTTATAATAAAAGAGCATCTCTTAAGAGTCGTTAAGTACGTAGAAAGATATCGGTTTATACATAATGAATAAAACAATTGGAACATGTCTTATGCTCTCTCTCTCTCTCTCTCTCTCTCGCTATCTTTGTCTCTGTCTCTCTCCTTTATCTATCTATCTATCTATAAATATATAGATAAATAAAGCAATTGTAGGCATGCTGTTGTCGGAAAATAATCAACAATGGCGTTGTGTGATCGCAGCAATTTGCTGACAGTGTCATTTTTTTGTTGACGACACTTCATACTTTTTATTTGTTTATACTTACATTTAATATTATCACTTACGTTATAGCAGTTATAAATACCTTACCAGTCACAAATTCCCACTCTCAGCACACATCACAGTTCGAGCACGGCAAGTGATGCTTGCGTGGTGTGTGTTTTGTTTTTCGTTCTCCAGGTGCTTTTGTTTATTTTTACCGTGCGCCTTTGTTTCTGTTGTAGTCTTGTCTCTGCCGCTGCCCTATTCCTGGTCTGTTACTGATTGTGTTCACCTGTTCTGTGTTTGATTCTTAATTATTTTGCACTTTTATATCCTCGCTGTGTCACTGTTTTTCTCGTCGAATGTTTCCTGCTTTACCAAGCCATAGTTTCCTGTGTTGTATGTTTATGATCCCTGTATCATTATTTTTTTTTTTTTAATTATTCATGTACCATCATTCTTGGACTCCTCATAATCAAGATGTACATTACAACCAGCCTATGTTTTTTTTTTTTTTTTTTTACCTGGCTCTTGTAGATAATATAACACAAAAACGTAACTTGTCTTGTTCCACAGGAAGCTGAAAACTTTCCAGTGTCACAGCTGTACATGTGAATGTTACAAAGCACTAACACTGGAGACTCCTTCCCAAATTGCTTAATATGTCTCCATGGAAAGCTTCACAATATTAACAATTACACACGTTACGTACAAGTGTATACGTTACACTCAAGTCATTGTGAAGTAGCTGTTACTATAGAAACGATAACTTATTGGAATGAGCGCATTAATACAAGCCTGTGATTTCCCTTACAGCCAGAACTGCTGCCAGAGCTGCTCTTATAGAAGATTAATCAACACTTTCTGACCAATCAGAATCGAGAGCTGAGAGATATTATTTGGTCGTTCATCTTAAAGCATGTTATTCAAGAACTACTATGAGTTGTTCATTAACTACAGTAAAAGTAACTGAAACTATTTAGTTACAGTAGTGAGGAATTTAAGTCTGGAACCACTGATGCGTTAAATATTAAACTGAATTTCTCAATTAAACGAAAAAACGTCTGTTAAAAACGATGTCACTCTTGTGTGTGATGGTGAGAAAACAAACACGATGGCGAGCCAGTCCATTTAGAAAAGATGTAATTCAGAGTTTTCAGGGAAATAAAGCTTGAAAAATTATTGAATATACAGACAAACATTTTACAAATGAGGCAGAATCCAACAAACAATCCAACAAATGATAAATAATTAAAAAAAAGAAAAAAGAAAGAAAAAAAAGAAGTATAATAACTGTCACATTGCATAACAGCTATTGCAGGGAAAGAATAGAAGGAGCATGTGCATGAGCGTGGGTTTGAGTATGATTAAATCACACATCATTTTCAGAGAAGCGAGTATCCAAAAATGAAAAAAGGAGCGGTGTCAGTCAGGGAAAAAAAGTCCCATGCTGCAGCAGTGACTGTAAATGTACATAAAGAGAGAGTGGGTTTGATGCTAAAGAAAACCTGACACTGCTCAGGAGATGAAGGAGGCATGTTAGACATGAAGGGCAATTCATATTTAGAATTCGAATTTACAGATGAAAGAACATAAGAGAAAGAAAGCGGTAGGTATGAGAGGTGTGAGAGATGGAGGAGAGTCATTTCCTTTCCCCGCTAAGTTTCACTTCCTTTTGCAGGTCTGTTGCAGTTGCACAGTTTTGAGCGTCATGTGATACACATTCTGCCGTTGTTTGTTATATTGGAGATAACATTGCGATACATGTGCTATAAAACGCTGTGTTGTTACTCTGGCTGTAGTGATTGTAGCCTCACGTTTCAGTGGTGTTTTTAATGTATTATGATTTATTTCCTCTCACGACTTGGAGGTGTGTAGCAACTAACAGCTAAATCATACACACACATGCATACACAGCACAGGGAGAGAGGGGAAATCCACAAGGGGATTGAAGAAAAGAAAAAAGGAGAAGAAGAATGCAGAAGTCCAATGTAGTTGAAGCAATTTAACTGCAAATTTTCTTTTAAGTTTGTATTCTTGAGTATCTGTGTCTGTTGAGTGCTCTGGGTACCTGTATTATTATTATTATTATTATTATTATTAGTAGTAGTAGTAGTAGTAGTAGTAATGACTTTTTCAGTTAAAGTAGCATACAAAACGAACATAAATGAAGGAAAAATCAGTTCACTGAAGGGGAAAGGACATGAAAGGACATTTGCTTCTGGTATCAGTAACTTGCATACATTCTAGGTGAACTTTGACCTGTGAGTTCGTGAGCATCAGTTTTGTGAGTCAGTATAAAACAAGAAGGACTGTAATCTGTTTTGTTTGTAAAAATAATGGACGATTTGCTTATTATTAATTAGCAGTCACACCAAATGTTTGCCTCTCGCTCTCTTTTTTTTTTTTTTTTACTGTTGCTTGGCACGCACCTGAACAAAGCTAGCTAACACTTACTCTGCATTCCAAAATCACATGTCAGATAACTAACAGCGAATATCTTTCAACACTGTTGTAGAGAGTTTATTATGTAATATGACATGGACTGGATGCAGACCAGACTGCGTTCATGCTATTTATGTAAACAGAGTTGCCAGGTCACAAGCTAATTTTCAAACCCAGCTTAATTTAATAAAAACGCACACACACACACACACACACACACACACACACACACACACAAAACTGAGATGATCCCAAAAAAATTTCGAGGCTTGGAAAAGGTTGACACATTTTTCTTCTTTTTCCTCAGTCTTTCCAGTGTGGGGGGAAAAAAGGTCACCATAGTTCGCATGCATTTCTGATTTATAGTATCTACAATTGGCTTCATCATTCATATCACCAAAAAACAAAAAAAAAAAACACCACTGATGGATTTGTTTTTTTTTTCCCCACTCACAAGCTTGTTCCAAAACTAGGCCAATTTGGGGTGAAAACCATGACCTTGGCAACCCTGTTTGTCACGGCTGTATAAAATAAGCTTATTAGCTGGTTGCTTATACACCCTTATACATCATTATTTTTGCCACTAGTGTTGAGCCATCCCATCCACTGACATATGCTAACGGTTTTGTGGTAAAATTCTGTTTTTTTTTTTGTTTTTTGGGTTTTTTTTTTTGTGAATTCATTTAGTAAACTCCATTCAAGTATTGCAACAGTCCTTAATGTGGAGACAGAAACTATCCCAAGAGGGCATTGGATTATTGGAACACAGCCTTGTATATCAACGTTAGGAAAGGGATTTTAGACTCTGAGTATCATTTTCATGTTTTCATGGATAATAAAGACCTGCACAACACACAGACACAAAGGCATTTCCTAGGGGGCTGTATGAAAAGTTCTAGATTTCAAAACATTCAGATGGCAACGTTTGCCTGCGCTTTCTCTATTTCATTACAACAAATCAAACAAGTATACACAAAACACATGTTTCGTTTAAGGTCGGCTCAAATCTGCGGCCTGCAGTGCCTGAGTAAGGCTTGCCAAGGGAAGAAGGCACTGTTTTTCTTAATCAGTTGGAAGATGGAGCATGTCCAGTTCACAACTGCAGATCATTTCAAACACAAAATTGTACCAAGAGATGAGTTATTGCTCTGTTTAGGATCTTTTAGAATGTCTAGTGTTCCCAAAACTGTAGACGCCACATTTCCAAACATGGCTAGGGTATGTGATTGTGTACTTTCAATGGGAAATTATACCATTCCCTGGCTCAGTTGGGAATCTTTTATTGTTGCGCCAAGAGTTGGCGGGAAAAATTAGTTTTTGCTTTTGCCTTATGCATTAAAGCAGTGTTCAATTGGAGGTGCTAATGATTACCAATAGGAAGATTCTCCACTCCACGTGAGTGTGTGATAGCCATTAGATAACGCCACAAAAGCCTGTTCTCTTCTTTTGCACCCCCTTTACTTTCATCTAATTTGGCTGTATTGACTTTCTTACTTTATTCAATTTGTTCTTCTGGAATCTTTATCTTTCCTCTGCCACTCCCCGCTAGCCTACATCCTGGTGAGATGTCTGATCTCTGTCAAATCAGATTATTGGCACATCATGTCATTTCATGGGTCCACATCTCGGATATATGCCGGATCGGATATACAGCTAGTTGAGAGACACAATTGGACAAGGAGTAGAGTGAGTGTGCACTCAAAGTGTAAGCAAAGTGGTGCGTAGGATGCCATTAAAGAAAATGCCAGATTTGCGTAAACTAAGAGGAAGGATTTCTTCACTAGGAAGCATGTGAAGCCAGCTGTTTAATAAAATCTGTGTAAAATATTAATGTTACGTTATGAATAGATCATAACGCAGATCATTATTAGTTCTGAAGGTTGTGCAGTGCAGTACATTATGAATTACATTACAGTGAATTACAGTGAAGAGTGACACTTGCATTACTACGTGATTACGTTATCAACTTATAGCATGTTATGAACCAGTAGAGTTTATAAAAATGCTTGCAATTAATTAATTTTTTTACGAAAATCACTTTTAATGGGTTATGAATATGGGCTTTGTAGAAAGTGTTACCGGATTTTCTTTGTGATAAAATGACATGCTAATGGTGCTGAGTACTCAGTGATAAATCCCTGTAAGTCATTAAACAGGATAAGTGTATGATGTTAATGAGTTAATTGATGCCTCACAGCTCATATCTTTGTTCCTACCCTGCCGTCATGAATAATCTTATATCTTATTATCTACGCAAGGTGCAGCATGTGTTAAATAGGCCATTGAATAAACTAGTGTGTGCGCCGATCATAACAGATACATACGGGATGATTTGCAATTATCTAAATGGACTCTAGGCCAAGCTC
>JAKKZN010000024.1:3027250-3037593 GCA_033441825.1 Pangasius elongatus
TCAGCAAAAGAACCTCATACCAGCTGTGAAACATGGAGGTGGAAGTGTTATGGTTTGGGGATGCTTTGCTGCAGCAGAACCTGGTCAGCTCACCATCACAGAATCCACTCTGAGTTCTACATTGTATCAGAAGGTGCTTGAGGAACATGTGAGACCATCTGTCAAAAAATTTAAGCTGAAGAGGAACTGGACTTTGCAACATGACAGTGACCCAAAAAATGGAGAGATCTGGAACGGCCAAGTCAAAGCCCAGATCTAAATCCTATTGAGATCCTGTGAGGTGATTTGAAATGGACTGTGCATGCAAGAAACCCCTCAAACATCACACAGCTGAAAGAATTCTGCATTCAGAAGTGGGGGAAACTTTCTTCCATTCGATCAGAAACTGGTAGATGGCTACAAGAAACGTCTCACTGAGGTTATTTCAGCCAAAGGGGGAAACTCTAGCTATTAGGGCATAGGGTGTCCTAACTTTTTCCTCAGTTGAAATGCTAATTTTTGGTGATTTCTTTTGTTTAATAAGTGAAAACAAAGTGATTTTTTTTTGTTGTTTACATGCAATTACATCACTTTCATCTACAGGTACAAATTAAAACAAGATCAGAGATTGCCATGTTGACATTTCTTAATAAAGAACTGAATATTTAATGGGGTGTCCTAATTTTTTCACTTCATATGTATATATGTGTGTGTATGAGAGAGAGAGAGAGAGAGAGAGAGTATTCCCTGCTCCAAAGTGAACCTAATTTGACTCATAGATTAGATGTGTTAGCGATAGAAACCATAAACATATATAACAATCTTAACATTAGGCTGCTCAGAGAGCACCGGAGACGCAGGATAAGGATGCATTTGAGATTTTATTTCTTGGTGCTCATGCCCCTTGACATGGTCAGTGGACTGTAACGTAAAACAGCACAGTTTTTAAATTGTGCTCTCTTATCCAGGTGTGGGTGTCTGAGCCTAGACAGTTCAGCAAAAAGCTGAAAATGTGGTTCAGCGAATACTGGAACATGAACGACTTTGTTGCCATCATTCTTTTCTTCACTGGCATGGTGCTGCGCTGGTACATGGGTCTAAGGCACACAATTGGGCGCATCATTTACTGCCTGGACATCATTTTTTGGTTTGTGCGTCTGCTAGACCTCTTGGCCGTTAACCAGCAAGCTGGACCCTACCTCACCATGATCTCCAATATGGTATGAGTTCATTTTATTGATAAGGGACAATTTTCACACACACACACATGCAAGGACACAATCAATACTTTTAAGTAGGGATGCATCAATACCCATCAACTAGCTATCATTATAAAGAATCAACATTCCTAGTAGCATAAGTGTGTGAAAATGGATGTGATGTGTCTGCTGTTCATGGCTATTACTTACACTAAAATAAAATTGCTAAATAATAAGTACTTAAAAAAGTACTCATTACTGGTATCAGTATGGGCAAGTACCAATAATCTGGATAAGTTGTTCATTTACATGTAAATTTCAATTGACACATGTGTGTTTGTGTGTGGGGATGTTACAGATGAAGAACATGTTCTACATTGTGGTCATCATGGGCATTGTGCTGGTGAGTTTCGGCACACCTCGGTGGGCCATCCTAAATCCACATGAGGAACCGTCCTGGAACCTGTTGAAGCAAGTGCTCTTCCAGCCCTACTTCATGATGTTCGGGGAGGTCTATGCTGGAGAGATTAATCGTGGGTAACAGAAATAAAGAAATACTTTAGAAGGACATACATACATACATACAGATAGACAGACAGAAAGACTCATCTGGTTGGAGCCTCTCCAAAGCCATGCACAATACTATCGTCAATCGATCTCATGCCTACTGTGAAGCACATTGCGTTTAAAACACAGCAACATTCGTTGATGTATTCATCAATATTATTTAATATAGACATTATTTGGGGATTTCTACATTTTCACTATTATATTTAAAGTAGGAGATGCCCACTGACAGTATGTTAGATAAATTAAGCTTTATCCTACTGTTTAATAAATAATTATGGACATAGCAAGAATTTGATACTTTACGCATGTTTTTACAGATTCCAACACCATGAAGAGTGAAATGGATGATTTTTCTAAGCTGACAGGACTGACTGTCTGTATTACCCTGTGTATTTTTTATTTATTTTTTTTACAGCCTGTGAAGAAGATCCCGATTGTCCTCCCGGTTCATTCCTCAACCCGCTGCTGCAGGCCGTCTACCTCTTCATGCAGTACATCATCATGGTCAACCTACTTATCGCCTTCTACAAGTATGCACCAGCTGTACATACAGTGGCTTGCAGATATATCATACCCCCTAGAATTTATCAGATTTGTCTGAATAACAAATGATAAATAGACATATTCTTCCTGTCAGTATTTTTTATTGCAATCTCATATTCTTTTACAGTGAACAGTCAATTAATTATTGGCCAGCAAGTATTTCAAAGAAAATCAAAAGCTGAAAAATGCTGCTTGTGAAAGTAGCAGGTTCTGGAAGCTCCAGATGACAGATATTGTCTTAACAAGGACACAACTGTAGAAAAACTACCTTAGTTGAACTGAATTGAAGTGACAGTGAAATATGAGGAGGATTCTAAGCTAAGGTAATAGAATTTCAGAACTAAGGAATAGGGTATGAAATTGTATCTAAGAGGTTGGGCATCCCAGTAAGCACTGCTGGGTCAATAGTGAGGAAGTGGAAGCTGCATCATACCACCAACACACTGCCTAGACAAGGCCGTCACTCAAAACCCAGCATAAAAACAAGACAGAGACTGGTGGGGGAAGCCACAGTGAGGCCAACAGTCACTCTGAAGGAGTTACAGAGTACAGTGGCTGAGAGCAGAGTGACAGCAGACAACCATTTCAAGAGCTCTGCATAATTGAGGACTGTATCAGAGGGGCGCTGGAAAGAAATCATTGCTAGAAGAGCCATATAAAAAACAGGAAAAGGCCTATTTAAGGGGAGACCCAGGGAAGATGTGTGTTTTTTTTTTGGTGAGACCAAGATTGAGATTATTTGTTCAAGACAAGTTTAAGACCCAATGCCGCACCTCAATTAACACCTTTCCTACAGTGAAATATGGTGGTGGCAGCATCATGCTCTGGGGGCGCTTTTCATCCTCAGAACCTGGGCTTCTTGTTAGAATTGAACAGAGAATGGATGGCGTAAAATACAGGGGGCTTTTACAAGAAAACATGTTTTAAAATGCTAAAAAAAACCAAGCTTGGGAGAAACTTCACCCTTCACCAGGACAATGGTCCCAAACACAAGGCCAAAGCAATGCAGGAGTGGTTAAAAACAAAAAAAGGTGAATGTTCTACAGTGGCCAAGTCAAAGTCCAGATCTGAATCCCATTGAGAATCTGTGACACTGTCTGAAAATTACAGTCAGCAAACAACATCCAACCAACCTGAAGAACGTGCAGCAAATCTGCCAGGAAGAATGGGTGAAAATCACTCCTTAACAGAATGCAAAGCTGGTAGGAACTTTCCCCAACAGACTTAAAGCCGTTATTGCAGTAAAAGGTGGTTCCACCAAGTGCTAGCTTGAAGGGGTTGAATACTTATGCAAGCAGCATTTTTCAGTTTTTATTTTTATTAGGATCTGCTTACAAGAAATTGCTGACTGAAAATTTACTTTAAGAGCATACTGGTCTACAATAAAAAATACTGGCTGGAACAAGGTATATGTGTCATTTGTTATCCAGATGAATCAGATGACTTTTAAGGGGGTTGAATACACTGTGTATAAAACAGATATCAAACTGCAGTCCCTTAGGGCCCTTAGAAAGACTGATTTACAGGATAATTAATGCTGATATGTGCCCAGGGGTTAAATTTTCCAACAGTAATATCATTGAAATGTGCTTAAGGCAAGTTTTTGAGAAATCTGTTTCTGTACTAAGGTATTAATGTATCTTGTATTTGGTGTTTGTCAGATTTGGACTGAAAATGAAAATGCTAAAAAAAAGAGTTGAAACAGCTCTGTCATCTCTTTGTGTATGTTTTACACCCCACAGTAATGTTTACATCCACATGAAGAATATATCCAACCAGCTGTGGCGTTGCAACCGCTACCGTTACATCATGACCTATCACAAAAAGCCGTTCCTGCCTCCGCCTTTGATCATTCTGAGTCACATGGCCTTGTGTGTGAACGCAGTCTGGCAGAAATGTAGACGGACATCCACACATGACAGAGGCTCTGTCCTTAGTGAGTGTGTGTGTGTGTGTGTGTGCGTGTCTGGGCATGTTTGTACATCTTGCAAATGTCCCCACAAGAATAGGAATATCTGACAGTTTTGACCTTGTAGGCTGGTCCCCATGAGAAAAACTGCTTTTTTGACAAAAACTGTAGCCTTTATGCTAAAAAACGAAAAGTGCCAAAAAGTTTACTGAACTTAAGATTGGACTTAGATTTAGGTGAAGGCACAGCATTGATTAACTGCTTTAGTAATTATGTCAGTAGAACATCCCCATAACGATAGTAAAACAAACATCGATACTAAAAATCTTCGAGAGTAATATGAGAAATTCCATACCATTGTTAGTGTGTATTGTTCATTTCATAGTAGACATATCACAAATATCAACAAATTGTTCCTTTTGAAATTTTTTACATTAGCCACTCCTGTACATAATGAATATCTCTCTCTTACAGAACTGTTCTTGGCTCCTGATGATCTGAAGAAGCTGCTTGAATTTGAGGAAAGATGTGTGGCTGGCTATTTCCGTGGCAAACATGAGAGCCAGCACTGCAGCCAGCTGAACCGGATACGCCTCGCTGCCGACAAGTACGTTTCCCCCCCGAGCCATCGGCATCAACTTCAACTTGTTTACCTTAAACATATAGACATATTTTTACTTAAAACATTTACGTGTCAAAGTAATGGGTGACCTATAGAAGACACCAGGGTAGGAGTTGAGACCTCTGGGTTAGAGTCTGAGCAGAGAGCTGTAGGTCAATGATAGTGTGGCAAGCTAGCTCGCAAGTAGACATTCAAAGCTAAAAAGTTTGTTATTGTTTGCATGAACCACATTGGCAATATATTATTTCCCTTCACATGGTCAAATTTTGACATTTTCTGCTATATATAGTTATGACAAATACTTGTTTTTTTTTTTTTTTTTAAATATGTACAAAAGGGAAACATAGACTAGGAAAACCCCCAAAATCACATTTAAATATTTAATTCCAATTTTACTGAAAGATGCCCATATTACCATTACATGTATAAACATTACAAAATTCAAATTTCAAAGTTTTATTTCTTCATGCTAACATTTTGGTAACACTACTCTACCTTGAACCTACAGGTAAAATTTGTTGCCAATTCTACAACTAATAAGATGTGAATTTAGATGATTAATTTATGCCCAATAATTTACATAACCAGGTATTAACAAAGCATTTATTCCACATTATCACAACTAATAATGCATTATTATTCATTTCCACATAACAGATTCTCTGATTCATAGTAAATAAAGCATTTACAAGTGTCTAATTTGGGCTGTATTGAACAAAGAACAAGACCTCAACTAATCCTTAGTATTTGTTCCTTAAAATAGTGTTACCTCTCTTTTTATTAGCTCATTTAAACACTTTAAAATTTTGTCTGCTGTCATCTTTACAGAGCTCTTCTCTGTTTTGATCATGATGCAACAGCGCAGTAGCATTGCGGATGTTTTAACAATCAGATTCTAATCTAAATTGATTAGGTTTATGTCCATTTCGATACGTCACAAAACTATCCAAAACTAACTAGCTATCCAAAAATGTAATCACACCTAGCTAGCAAGGTTTTAGACATCTCTAGGCAGACTGACCATATGCACAACACAAGGTTAGAAACTAATCTAAAAAAAAAAATATTTCCATGTTACTTGGGTAAAATATATTTATGCTTTTGTAAAAGTAGAGATGTCAAAGTATACTGTATTATTGGCAGAAAAACTCAGCTGTTACATGTGAGGAATTCAGGTCTGCGAGCACTGAGCACTGAGATGTGCACCTCCTTTTGCCGTGGTATACACAAGTCAAGGTGCAATTTACAGCACCTTGTGCTTATTTTTAATGACCACTAATTGATACTCATATTCAAGTTAGCTGCCCTCACACTCTGTATTAAACATCTTAAACAAAAATGTATGTTACTCACCTCTGGTATCGGTGAATACCAAAAAACATAAACTCATACTTTTTTTTTTTTTTTTTTTCAAGGACTAGTTAGGACCATGAAAGACTTGCAGCTACTTAACAACCTAAAACAAGTATGCTAAAAACAATAACCACTGCTGTACTGTGTGTGTGTGTGTGTGTGTGTGTGTTTCAGGGCAGAGGAGATGATGGGTACATTGGCCGAGGTTTCTGAGAAGGTCCAGTTCATCCAGGAGAGCCTGCAGACACTGGACGCTCACCTCGGCCAGCTGCAGGACCTGTCTGCTCTTGCTGTGGATACCCTTAACCTTCTTTCGGCATCTGAAAACAGGCAGCAGGAAGCTGTCCACCTTGGTACCAGCCCCCGAATCACAGTCATGTCCTCTTCACAGCCGTCTTCCATTGAAGAGCATTTCACCCCGAGCCACATCCCTTCATCTCCAAAGGCTTATTGCAGCAATCCACCCTCCCTGCCGCGTGGCCTAGCCTACGGCAAGTCATACAATTCTTTAGAGTTTCCACCAGGGGGTACAGGCAGCTTGTTTGACAGCAAGCTCAAGTGGGTGCTGGGAAAATTGGAGGCGGAGCACAGAGGACCAAGACGGAGACTTGGCGGAGACTCGTCTGTAGGATTACGTCTCTCGCATGGATCTCTGTCCAATTTGTGGTCAGACCTGCACGGGTCACCTGGGCAGTCATGTGCCAGCTCTCTCACCACAGTCTGGGATCATGAACCACACCATCTGCCCAGCCATGAGGGGTCCATGGAGGAGGAAGAGGATGAGGATGATGATGTGTTTATTGACACTAGAGCCAAGAGGGACAGCGTTCTGGGCATTGTGAATCCAGCTTTCTGTGGCGATAGTGAATTAGCCATGCCCAGACAAGGCCGTTTTGGCGGGAAGTTTGCCATAGAGAGAGAGCTGGGTCATAGCCGCTCACTCTCTGCTAGTGTGGAGACATTGGCCACACCCACAAAAAGGCACAGTGTCCCAGGGGAACCCATACCACTGCATCCAGGCCAGAAGGACAGAGGTATTGTGTCTTTATTTGCTCTATGTTCAACATCCCAAAATCCTGCATGTTAATCCAAAGACAGAAGTGTATATAAGACAAAGACAAAGTCACAATACTCGCGGTACCATGACTCAGAAGTCATGCAGCAATTTGATAAGAGACAGTGTTGTGTTTAAAGGTATGAGTTGAATTGTAAAGGTATGATCATTACAACAGGTCTATAGTTTTGGTGAATGGGCCCTGACCAGAATTTTGAGGTTGGTGGTTTTGGTGGTTCAAGTCAAGTGGTTGTTCCACTTGTTGTCTCGCTTCTTCAAAGCCTGGAATCAGTGAATCGACTCTTTCTGGGATCAACTCCGATGTGAAACGAAAGGAGGATTGAGAGTTGATGACACGCAAGGGATATTAAAAATAGACAGTATATTGTGTACGCTAAGAAACACTTTATAATGCATGTGCTTCATGATGCATTTAGTCTCATAGACTAATCAATAATTCCAGACCACATTTCAGCCCATTGAGTTGTCATTCATACTCCTGATTTTTTTGCCCAAAGTATCAAGCAATAATGTTTTCTGATCGGTCAACAGTGTGGTTTTCTCTGTCGTAACATGCTCCGCCATTTTCATCAAATGCATTTGTAGTCTAAGTGATGCGACGTAAAGCACCACAGCACACTTCATAACGCAGTCCAGCTAATTAAAAAAAAAAAAAGAAATTTGTTGAAGCGATTTATGTTTATTTATGTTTCTTTGTCTTGTCACTGACAGATGTCTACAGAATCTTTGAAAGAAAGCGATCATTTGGCCGGAAGTGTGTCAAAATCAAAGAAGGAGAAGCAACTGATGTAAGAAAAGACATTTTAATGATTATTTTTAGCCTTATTCCATTTTATTTCCATACTGTATCAGACTGTATCATAACATTGGCTATGCAGGTGAGAAGACTGGAAAGGGATTCGAGCCGGAGGAGCAGACGGAAAGGGAAGGGAATGCCTGGACGTAAATTCCGATCATCTGTCAGTCTGTCTCAGCTAAGTACGCCCATTACTTATTTATGTCTGCTTTGATGGTATGATGGCAATACCAGAATGTCACTATTTATATGTCACTGTTTTCATTTTTAGATTTCGATCACGTGGATTCCTTACAGAAATCATTTACTTTGGGTCAGGTGAGATTTTTTTAAAGCATGATTTACAGTACGTCCTGTTTAATATTTGCACTGAACATGAACAATGATTTGTAAAGATGGTTTTGACCTGAGACTAACAAGGCGAAATGAACGTATACCTCTTTTATTCACGCTCCCACTTGGACAAAGACGTCTTTTATCAGAAGGATGCTCAGATTAGGGCAGGGATTTTAGATGTCTACTGGACATAATCCCGTTTATAAGGCTAATGACTCAGGTGTAGATAGCCATGACTTCTTGAATATAAGAGCTAAAAATCTTACTTATTAGAAAGTACAGTTATGTTTATGATTATGTGAGTTTATCTCCACCAGAACACAAGAAGCCCTAGCCAGTCAGTTTGGAGCAGTTGGGCACGCTCAGCCAGCCGTCGTTCCTCGTAAGTCACACACCACAAAAAAAATGTACACACGCAATACTTCTCACATTACTGCTTTTTTTTTTTAAATAAAATGAAATTTTGCTTTCATCTTCGATCTAACCTAACTGTCCTTATTCTACTAAAGTGAAAATAATTGTTTGTGTGTGTTGTGCAGAGTGCAAAGCTGGGTAGCAGTCGAACGTAAGGATTAACAACCTTTATTTTGCCTTTCTTTCGAATCATTAATTTAATAATAATAGTGTGTGAAAGTCACCTTCTCTTTGTCTTTGTCAACCTTCTGCTGCTGTTTCAGCTCGAGCTTCTGTGTTTAAGTCGCCTGAAGATTTGGACCCGCATTACTCTGGCAAGTTTGGCTCGGTTTACATTATATTTATTTATTTTTTTCATGCCTGGCTGTCAGTTAAAAGAGGCACTCTGTGACTCTCATGGGCTTAGTATGTGATATAGACTAACTTTTGTTTGATTTGATTTTGCAGCCATGGAGAGGAACAACCTGATGAGATTAGCACACACGATACCGTTCACACCGGTATCCCTGCTGGGTGAGTTACACTTATACTGTTTCCCTGAAAAAAAAAAATGCACTGATCTGTTATCGTACTCTATATTCTACCAGAGCACTGTTGTATTAGAGAAGCTGCTTCTCACCTTAACAGGGTCATCAATCACGCCTTTGGTCGATATGAATGTTGACGTGGTGTCTTCCCTGCATGTTTAGGAGGAGAGGAGGTGTACATCTACACTCTGGAGGAGTCGGAGCCAGACTCCATGCTCTCCAGCGACTCCTCCTGGTGTCAGAGAGGTCATGCAGCTGTGCTGCAGCCCGTGTCGGAGCAGGGAGTGCTGGATGGCGGGCTGCGCCGTGCTCAGTGGGTGCTGTGCACCTGGGCCGAGGAAGACGTGCTCAGACCTGGCTGTGTGTACGTGGTCAAGTCCTTCCACGAGGAGGTGGTGCACATGTGGCAGACAGAGTTCCCCAACAGCACCACCCTTCATCTCTGCTTGAGGGTAATAACAACAACTATTTATATTAAGATATATTATCCATATTATCCATCTATCATGTTATCTGACACATATAATGTGTGTTCTTTGTGCTGCTCTGAGAATCAAAACTTCTCCTTAATGGTTTAATGTTTCCCCTTAAGGCAAGACCTAATAATATGTGTGATTTCGACATTATTAGTATGTTTCTATTCTATTCTCTCATAGTCTGTTCTGTACTGTTGTAATGTATTCTTTAATTTTACATTGTATTTTATATTTCTATTTCAGTGTATTCTGTCATATTCCCTTCTATTCTCTAAAATCTTATCCTATTACAGTATGGTGCAGAAGTCTCAGGCACATGCAAAGAAATGCTGTAGAGTAAAGATGCCTTCGAATATGATGAAATTAAATGTTTCTACATTTTAAAAAATATATATAGAGAGAGCAGTAAACAGTAATAAATGAAACAAAGTCAATATCTGGTGTGACGATCCTTCGCTTTAAAACCAAAATAAACAGTATCTCAGGTGCAGTGTGTGCAGGTTTATAAGGAAATGAGCTGTAAGTGTTACTGAGCATCTTGCAG
>JAKKZN010000024.1:3045037-3062993 GCA_033441825.1 Pangasius elongatus
CAGGTACAGACACAGCAATAATATCAGGATCACAGATTGGTGCCCACAAAGTTGGTTTATGTAACTTCTTATGAATTTGCTATCATGAGAGCATGTTAAATCTACAAGCTACACCATTTTTCATGTAGCAATTTCATCTCGGTTCATCACAGCGCCGCCAAGTCTCTGAACAAGTCTCTGTTGACGTTCTGGCAGATAATCATCTGGCTTCCGGCCTGGAGTCATTTCGCTGCTAATTTCGGGACTGTCATTCTGTTCTGCCAAATATAATTAAAGCATGAGTGAAATGCGTGCCTCAAGAAAAAGTCCACATTTTCTATCAGTGTAGTATAGTGTCAGTATAGCACATCTGCAAAGCCACGGAAGCGCAGATGATTGAGTTGTACAATATTCATATAATATTACAGCTTACATTTCATTCAGTTTCATTCAAATGTCTTCATTGTGTCCAGCAACTTATCAGTAAATGAGTTCAGTCCAAGATTAGAGATGAGCAGTGCTGGTTCTTTCTTTTCAGAACCAAAATGCTGAAGTGCTGGGTTATCATTGGCCGCATGCATAAATGCCCATCTGCTCACACCACTGTCCATTATTTAAATGTAGTTTTGTTCAAGCTGGCTATCCATCACCCATAAAAGCTTCCTCTCATTTTGGCTTACCCGTCCAAATTTCATTTAGCATGCTGGCCATTTTTGTTTACGTTCTAGCAGCAGACAGCAAAAGGCAACTAGATCATATCTGTAATGGACACTAACACAAAGCAGCTTTACAAAAATTTTGCTTTAGATTCCTAATGAGCAAGCCAGAGGTGGCAGTGTCAAGGGAAGCCAGCCTGAAATGGCAAAAAAAAACTTTGAGAGGAACCAGACACACAAGGGAACCCATCCTCTTCTGGGTGACATTGGATAATGTGATTATAAATCCTTACAGTATACAGATGTAGAAGAGTAAAGACAAACAACACTAAGTGTGTTATATTGTGAATTAGAGTCCTGAGTACAGCAGCAGCTGTTAGAAAGTACACTTCAATGGTTTCATCGTTTGAAGTTGAATAACACACCTCAGAATGATCACATAAGATCCATCCGATCATATCTATTATGGTATGAAAAAAGGAAAGTAATGCTAAATTGGCATGTCGTGCTTGTGTACATGAGGCTCACAAAAGACTAATGCAGTACTAATGCTGTATTGGATTAGAGACAGAGGATATCAGTGACATTTTTGGTTGTGTTTGGATTTGTTGCACACACATTTTTTCTTTTAAATCACCAAAACTACCAACATTTTGGCTCATGGTGAAACAGTGGGCACAGTGTGGTTCTCCTACAGGTTCTCCAGTGTCCTCCCACCTCCCAAAACCATGATGGTAGTTGGACTGATGACTAAATTCCCTTGTGGCCATACTTGTGGCTTGATGGAAACGTGATACAGAGCTGGGTTCAATAAATGCCTTGTGGTCTGCTTTTTTGGCTTTCTATGCAAACATATGTGTTTTAATAAAGCCAGAGGAGGGAACGTAGCAATGCTGTGATTTGGGAGAACCTGCGGAGATTGAAAACAACGTGCAGCTGCATCCTGGATCAGTTGCAAAGCTCTGATGGTATGCAGGGGAAGACCTGCCAGGAGCAAGTTGCGATAGTCAAAGATAGTTAAATCTTGAGATGGCAAAAGACTGAGCAAGCAGTGACTGGATTCTCCTGTAGAGCAGTGGCGGCTCAGTGCTAAGGGCTTTGAGCCTTGAGCCAGCGCCTGAAGCCTCAACTGCTCCAGGGGTGACATATCATGGCTGACCGTGTGCTCTGACCCCAGCTTTCAAACACTTTGGCGTATTTGAAGAATTTTTTTAACTTGTACAGTATATGACAATAAAGGCTGTCTTTCTTTGAAAGGAGAAACCTACATGGCCAAGTCGCCAATGTAGCTTAGCAACATGAGCAGAGAATAATAAGGTGTTGTCCAGAACCCCACCATTGTCAGGTCATAGTGTGATCATGAAGTTTTTCAGAAGCTCTTGAGATGACAACGCATCTCAAGGGATACACAGCAGCTCAGCTGACATGAAGCGCATAAAAATGTGAAATGCCACAACAAAGAATTTAGGGGGAGGTCTAGCATTAAAATATAACTAATGTGAGCTCCATCTGACTCTCCTGTAATTTAAACACTGGGTCTTTCTTCTCTTAAATAGTGAGCATGCTTCAGGAGTGTGTTACGTTATAGAAAAATGCAGCACAGATTTTTTTTTTTTTTTGGTATGTACAGGGAAACTATTTTAATATAGTTAGCGTAATAGAAGATGTTCAGGAAAAGTAGAGTGGAGTGGAACAGATTTGATCAGGAAAAGTAGGCTATGAGCTAAATTCACTGGCAGCAAAGACACGCACACACACACACACACACACGCACACACACACACACGGTTAGAAGCTGCTGGGGCAGTAAAATCTAATGTAAACATCACTGTGCTTGGAGTTTATTTGATTTAATCTGATATGATAGCAGCACTGCTGAACACACTCTGGAAACGGAAGAATGATCTGCAGAGAGAGAGGGAGAGCGAGAGAGAGGGAGAGAGGGAGAGAGAGCGAGAGAGAGAGAGAGAGAGAGAGGGAGAGGGAGAGCGAGAGAGAGAGTTTGTAGGAGGTGCCGACATAGATGTGTTTATAGATGAGCAGAGAAAGAGAAAAGAAGTGGTCTAGCACATAGCTAGTTTAATTTAATGAAAAATCACATCATACTTCACTAATAAGTCAGAAATATTGTGTTCTTATTTTACTGAAGAGTAACTCGGTGTTGAAATCAACATCAGGAGTGCATCATTTGTTAGGAATGTTCATGTATTCAACCTCATTATATATCGCGTTGACTGTTGCCACGAAAACTCGTTATGCTGCAGTATGCTCATGGTGAAATATTGTGGATGTTGTGATTCCTTTTTTAAATTACTTTTTTAAAAATAGTTACTAGCTGGAAGCAGCTGATGTGATACAATTTTGTACATAATGTTTCAAAATGCTAAGAATGTTCTCTTTTTCTGTTTTTTTTTTAATATTAAAATTAATAATACAGATGACATTTTTAAAAAGCTTTTTCAGTGTAAATGTTCTTCATAAATATATTTTAAATATGAAAATTATTTTATTATAATATATAATAATATAATATATGATGTATATAATTATATAAAACTCTTGGTAGTGGATTTTTGGAGTCTGCTGTAAGACTGATGCTGTCTTGCTTACAACCAAACAAGACAAATGTTAGCAAATTGCTTTCCATGTAGTGATGATATCCAGTTTCAGGTCAAAGGTCAGTCACTTTTTTCCTGTTCGTAAAATTGGGATAAGAGTATAAAAATAAATCTAAAAAGTGTTAATACCAAGAATTTTCAATTTACCGTTATACATACAGTATATTATGGACATATGAAAGTCACAAATGGAAAATATTCAAAATGTGACAAATGTAAAATGGAAGAAGGTTTTAAACTGTTTGGCTGTTTGACGAATCCTCAGATGACACTAATGAGTATTCTTCGTACACAGCTTTATTGAAATTACCCTGACATGGTGCACTATGGTGAACTATGGCCTACAATATTTCTCCAGCTATAATGTCATCAGAGGAAGAGTGACCTTTGAAGGATGCTTTCCAATGTCCTGCTCTCAGGTGTAGCAGACTCTGAGTGTGGAAGTGTAAGGTTTCTGCTACACTAAGATGAGGCGCATGGGCGGTTGGATTAATTGAATCCACGTGCCTTCACAGAAACCATGGGTGGAAAAGGTCTCCCGTGGTAGCGCACTGACAGCTGAAGGAAACCATGTGAAATGTATTAGCTACATACTTTACCACGGGAGCTGTTCTCTTTCGCCAAATCCACACATCTCACATATTTCCCCGAGTTCTCACATTCTGAACAAGTTTGTTCCATTCGGATCCGTATTAATACCCATCCTGCCTCACGGCTCGGTGGTCAGCCTGGCAAGTTAGCAAAGAGTGTTTACACACTGTTTCTGCACTTTTATTCCTGACCTGAGACTGTGAGCGTGGTACATTTTGTCAGGTGTGAAAATGTTTTTGAACGAGGGTAGCAGTCCAGGAAACTGATCAGTTCCGTGGCTGGGTGTTTTCAGGTGCACTCAGGTGCAGACTTTACCACAAGCAAACACAGGCTGATCCCAGGGTTAGTCAGCAAGGCACATGACTTTATAGTCTATAAAGAAAACTGAATACTTCAGTACTGTTTATTATTATTATTATTAATTGGGTGAATGCTTTTCTGTTGTGCCCCACTCATGACAGTTAGTTGACCATCTTGTAGCTAGTGACCGAGTTTTTCTTCCATTCTCACAACACGAGCACCAATGCCAAGCCCAAATTTCGCACAGCGTTCATTATCCTGGTTTATACCAATGGCACTGTTCAGTTCTTGATGCTGGCTGGTTGGTTGCTGACAACAGTTGCGGCTGTAATGTAAATCACAGGTTTTTATTAATATACTCCTTTGAATATGTTATCATTTCTATAGTAACAACTCTCTCAACGGCTTGAATGGCGGACGCGCCACATAAACTAAACCTGTTAATAAACAGACTAAATTTATGTAACATATAATCATTGGTATTGTGATGTGTTCTTTTGTAAGGAGATGGTTACTGAACATTTCTGAAAGGAGTCAGCTCTTTGTAACAGTCAGAGGTAAAACTGTTTGAAGTTTTTCACCAAGTTTTCAAGAAAGTCTTGAGGATTTGGGTCTTTCGGTAGCCTGTTTATAGCTGCTATAACGTACCTTGTTTCACGGACAGTCCACATCATAAAATGTAACTATAAATGGATGAAAAGTGCAACATTCTTTTGTAATCATTGGCAGCAATTTGCCAATGATCACAAATAACAAAAGAATATTAAAGAGTACTTTTTTTTATTCATTCATAAAAGTTATATGAGAAACACTTATAAATCCATTTACAGGTGTTATAAGATGTTTAAATAAGACATCATTGATTATTTTTTTGTAACAGCATGCTCCCAAGTGTTTTAATCATTAGACAAATGTGTAGACAAACTTGATCTAAATAAAGAATACCAGAAGTAGTTCAGGTGGTCTGCCTGTGGTCATGACTTTACACATTGCCATTTATACCAGTTTCCCACAATGCATGGCGTGTATATATATATACACACAGAGAGGATGGCTAAGAACAGTGAACTCCCATGCTACTGCAGATACTGTATATAGTGGTGTTCAGAATTGTAAATGGTGTGCTGAGAATGAACATTGCTGAAATGCACTGTTTCAAAAAATCTGAGAAATACACTTGGAGGATCTGAAAAAGCATAGGACTGCAGTGAAGCACTTTTTTTACTATGTACCTGTCTGACGTATGTAGCATTTAGGCAGACACCCCGTTAATTTCCTAATATTCAGCGCAAATGAAATCGTTATTTTTGGATTATACCATAGCTTACTTTGGCCAAAGTTGAAGGCAACAGCAGGTGTTCATTTTTGTGCAACAATACTTGCGATACATTCCAGATGGGTATTTTGGGAAAACTTGACACTACTCTGAACAGAAGCGTAGCTAAATGCTAAATGCTAAACCGAACCCTAACCCTAACCCTAACTTTTTTCTTTAACTAGCACACGTATATAGTCATATTTGTGTCTGTAGATGTTTGTTTTGTTAAATTCATTTTGTTTTGTTGAGCTAACTTGACAGGCGGTATGTAACTGGTGAGCTCACTCTAAGACACAATTGCTAACCCTGTTTAAGACTCCTCCATAAACGGGAAAGCTAGTGGACGAACATGAATAAACCAGCGTCATATCGACAGTGTGTTAGCAGTCAGGAATGTATCGCAAATGCTAATGCTCCTATTTGGGGTAACATTACATTCCCTTAACTCACATTAGTAAATTATTCACAAAAACATAAACGTCAGCATTACCAAAAAGAAATCTGACGTGATGTTAAGACAGTTACGAAGTTAATTTACACCTGTATTAATTAATGTTTACTAAAAATGAATCTACATACATTAGCATGATGAACTTAGGTCTTCAGGAGTAAATATCGAAATGATTTAATATGGTTGGTTATGGGCTTAAGTATTTTTATTTATGGATGTAGCAAACACTGATTAATGAAGGTGTTCATTACGCCACAGCATTTACTACTTTTAATCGCTTGCTCCGGCAATAGCAATGGGCTTTTCTGTATTTTCAGCTAGAGCAGCAGTCAGAACAAACATGAATAAAATTCACCTGGCAGGAAAAAAGCTATTTCACTGAAGTGGAAAAGAAACTCGAAGTGAAAGACGTGCAGTTACTTTGGCTTTGTGCCGACTTTATCCACACTGGGGGGAAAAAAAGCCCATTGAATTTACTTAATTCAAATGTGTACATTGTGTAAATGTGGGCAGCCATGTTGTTTGATTTGTTTATTTTCCGTCCTGTCAGTAATAAAAGTGTAAAGATCTTTTTTTCAGGTTGAAATCTTCATACTTATTATATTAAATACTCATATGCTTTATTATTTGCAACATCTTACATGGACTGGACTGCAGACTGGAATGTTAATATCGTAAGAATTGTATAAAGTAAGCTTCTGTACTTGGCATTTCTGCCGATTGCAGCCTGTCCGCTGACATTCGCTCAGGTTTCTGTAGTAGAATTCTGCTTCTTCTGCCTGCCTGCTAGGATTTCATTGTTAGCAACGTTCACATCTCTGCAAGGGTGTTCCCAGAGCATGCTGGAATTCGCAATTTAACATGTAGTAATTATATTAAATCCAATACTGTGGTAATATCATAAAATAGATTAGTCAATTAGGGTAATCTTACGTACCAAAAATTCTATAAGCACATGCCTGCAATCAAAGTGATCATCATTTTAGATTTTTTTGTCCTGTGTGCACATCATCTGGGTGTTATCTTTACCAGGTGCTAGCAGTGTTTATTTAGAAAAACCTGTCGTGCTCACCGGGGCGTTCGTGATTACTGTACCACCTGTAATGAGACTAACTACCACAGATGCATCATCAAGGCTTGAGACGGAAAAATACAGTATTTTTAGACCTCCTAATCCTGCTAGGAAAAAGAACCCAGCAGTGCTGCATATATAGTAGAGCTCACATTGTTTTTTTTTTTTTCTTTCTTTCGTTTTACTTTCCTCAGCTCTGAATCGAAATCTGCCTCTGTGTGCTGTGCACAGTGGCGCTTGCATTTGTGCCTGAAGGAGAAATGAGACAAATGCGAGATAAAATTCAAATGACAAATAAGACCATTTGCCACCCAGAACTTATATGAAATTAAATCTGGGTCCATGCACATTACGTTGTTTTGTTTTGTTTGTTTTCTTGGCACACACTAAAACAGGAAATATATTTTTTTTTCAGAGAAAAAGAGCTTTTACTTCTTTCAACAAACAAATTTAAAACTTAGTCATGAATCCAAAGATGGGGGGGAAATTAATTAATTAATTAATGCGTGTTCTAATATTAATAGTATTAATGTTTCTTCGTAGAAGATTGCGAAAATGCAACATAGCATGTGTTGTCTATTTTGTGCGTTTGCTTTAAAGAATATGCAAATTTGGGATCTTTCTACATAAAGATGCAAAATAAAGGGTGCAGATGCAAATAGATTCATTGAGCACCAGGACTGTGATTTACCGCAGCCTGAAAGATATTTTCAGCAAATTAATACAAGATAAACACAACTGGCAAGTATTACATTTGCATGTAAGCCTGTTTCTGTCATTCGTGGACCATTTTATAGAAGCTTCAAAAATATCTGATCTCAAAATAATGAATAATTTCTCAAAATTATGACATCTTAAAGCTGGCTCTGTATTAAGCGTTCACCTCTGATGAAAAAAAATGTCTACACTCTTATTTTATCTTCACGTCCTATTTTGAACAGTTTTTCAGTGCACCTCACTGCCTGTAATGCCTACATTATACTTGGTTTAGTTTTTCTTGAGACAAAATTTGACACACAAAAAAAATTATTGCTACACAATTTCCTTGTAAATCACCTGCACTAATTTATACACACAAATTAGCACCTTTTGTTTGGGATGTCTGTAAATCAGGGCTTAAAAAAAGAGAGAGAGAACAGACAGAGAGAGAGAGAGAGAGAGAGAGAGGTTTTGGTTATGGAAAATTCCTCTGTCCTTGTAGCAGTAGAATCTGATTAAGTAGTTTAAACACACTCTGTAAGAGCCACTCTCTCTCTCTCTCTCTCTCTCTGTGTGTGTGTGTGTGTGTGTGTGTGTGTTTACAACCTCCGCACACACTGCAGCCTTTGCGAGAAGGAGAGAATGAAGGATAAAACGTCATCTCCAGTTCCTCTCAAAATGATCCATCCATATTGAAAAAAAAAAAATACAGACAACAAAAGAAACACAAGACAGAGAAGTCTAAGTGAGTGAAATATAGACCTTGGTTCTGTAGATGCTGCTTGTTTAAGGGCCTTCAGTGCAGATAATTGTACTTTACACAAATAGCTACTGAGTCCGCTAAACGAAAGGTTTTAAAGATAGGACATTTTGTTGAGTTAAAGAATTCTCTAGTCTCTAAGTAAACATACGTCAGTGAGCATACTTAAGGCTAATCCAAAATGGGTGGACCGTGTTTAATCCGAAAGCTGAGGAAATGAACCATCTACAGAGATCTCTTTACACAGTATGTGATGCTGATGAGATCTTTTAATTAACAAACGAGTACTGTGTGATTAAGTGAAATCGAGTGAGTCCACCTCCCTTTGGGTTAGGCCACTTTCTTTTTCTATTCTCACTCTCTCTCTCTTTTTTCCAGACCAAGACCAAGATGGCTTATCTTGTCTGAAAACCAGCCAGAAAACACCCATAGTGGTGATTAAAAAAAAGAGAACCGAGTCCACTAGGGTCCATATCTGATCGCCCGAAAGCTTTTTTTTTGTTATCATCATCAGTTATTGAAAAGATATATTGAAGGTTTAGTTATTAAAGATTTTGGCAAATGATAGGAAACAAGGAAGAACCATTTTTCAGTAGTATAAATGAAAAAAGTTTAGGAGTAATAATGCATAACGCACAGAGGTACTGTATAGAATTGAGTCAATATTAAGATTAGTTGTTATTAAGCACAAGGGACGTTCCTCATATTCCGTTGAGGGCTGAGTTTCGCACTTGCTTAAGCTGATTTTCTGCGCTCCCCGTTGAGAGTATGCAAATCGCCTGCGTAGAGTTCACACCTCCGAAGTTGCCTGATTTCTCCTGAGTTGAAGCAAAATGGAGTTTTTTTAAGTAGCATGTAAGCCACCACCTTTAAACACAGGCACTTGCTTTTATGCAAAAAAAATAAATAAATTGGGATAGAAAATGTGGACTGATACAGCAAACAAGAAGCATAAATTTTTTTCTGTCAGTTGTAAAACACAGACTTAGTATTACTCAAGCTAATATCATGCAAAAAAAAAAAGTATGAGTCTGAGGTCAGAATGTTGTGTAACTGAGACACTCCTCTGAACATTCCTGCACGTGCAGCTGTCTGAATAGTTACACTCGAGGTCCAAATACAGTACACAATTTTAGCATTAAATCCTCACTACACTCTCAGAAATGATGGTAGCAAACTGTACTTTTCATTGTCACTGGGGTTGAGACCATCAAGAGAAAATGTTTTGTACCTTCAGTATGTGTATTTTACCTGGAAGCCTTTTAAAATAATTTAAGGGACAGGACGAGGAAAAGTACACTTTGGACCCTTTAGTTCTAAGAGTGTATACACACGTAACTCGTGAGTGTGTCTCTATGAAATGATCATCAACAACCGAATGAAACATACGGCCAATAATTTTGGGGGGAAAAAAGGTTAAGTTAATGAAGAGGGTCATCAGAAGAAGTTTGCTTTCATGTAAAGATCTTTGAAGAGGATATCTGTAATAAAATACTGCAAAAAAAAAAAATTAACAGACTGACATTGGATTGTGACCATTTCCCATTTTTCCAATGATATCACTTAATGAAACAGAATTAAGAGAACAGATTTCTCACTACCACATTTGCATGAACAGTGCAGCCTTGGAGTATTCAGAGATTTCACCAGAAAAGCATTACGTACAGCTGGTTAATGTAGTCATCTGGGACACAACAGTCATCTGGATTGTTCTAGATTTGTGTCTGAAAAATGTGGCCATTTGCTTAAAGTTTCACATTGCCCTAAAAGTCTGAAAGAAATCTGGGCTTTTCTTTCACCCTTTAGATTACTAGGAGAAAATCAGATATCTCTCTGTGAAAAGGAATCTGAATTAACTGCCTTTGGCAAAGCGACTGAACAAATGCACTCCAGAGCACTTGACTGTGCTTACTTACTCTCTTCTTTCTTCTTCTGTCTGTGTTTTTTTTCTCTTTTTAGTCTGACTCCGCTTGATTGACGGCTGGCTCGGTGGGAAAGAGACCTCGAGAGAAAGATAGCGTCAGGGAAAGCGCTATCGCCTTTCGTCTCGTCTTTCACAACATGGCGTCCACACACACCCACACAATGACAGAGAAAAAGTACTGGAGTTGACTTTTTGTTCTTTAGCACATCGCCAGTTTAAAGCCTTCAATGTCCTCTCGTAGCAGCATCAGTTCTTGGAGCTGTGGAAGAAACCTTTCAAGAGGCTATTTTTAGAGAAAGAACGGCTCGCCGAACTTTTTCATGTCTGTTCGTCAGCCCAGAGGCCATGGCACGGCCCTTGCTGAAGATCCAGCGCTATTTCCGACGCAAGCCTGTGCGCTTCTTCTCCTTCATCCTCCTCTACCTCACAGCCGGCAGTCTCGTCTTCCTCCACTCTGGCTTCTCGGGAGATTCGGGCTCTGGGGGTGGACATGGCCCACTAGCATCAGTTGAGGGGGCCGTGGCTACATCTGCTGAGGGCTTGGGCATCGTCAGGAGGGCATTTAAGGACACGCGAACAACTCGAAGGTTCGGGCTCACCTGGACGAAAGCAAGAAACAGCAAAGAACCCGAGGAAGGCAGAGGTAGAGTCAGTCCATCTTATGAGTAGTACACCAATACATCAACAGATCAATGCATGTTATTACCAATACATCAATACATCCATATCACTTGTTCTGTTTATGACTTTACAATGATTACAATGATACCACTGACCCAATGGTATTCTGTTGGTCCGTAATCCATTGAGATTAAATATAAATACAATTGTAACATCAGTTTTAAAATACACAATATGTCTTAATATTTTTTTGGGAATGAACACCCAAAGTCCTTTCCCATATTTGTCAGGTGTGTGTGTATACAGCTGTAAATATAAATAAGAGATTCAAGGTGTAAAAAACTAAAATTGCATATTTTGCTTCCTGTTTGAAAGACCATTTTAATGCTTTATCTTCACTTATGTTATAGTGACAGCAAGATAACGTGAAATAATCTCTGAATTAAAAAAAAAAACGAATTCAAGAATTCAGGAAAACTGAGCCAAGTCATCAGTTTTAAGGCTGAGAAACTCGTACTTGGAATTATTTCATTTTTTTCCCCCCTATACAGAACATTCTGTGACTTTTACGATATTGGACCATATTTGACCCTCAATAAGTTCAGTTATAGTTTTCTAATTTATATCATGAAGCTGTAGAATAGTTTGGTCTAACATTCACAACAGTGACTCAGAACGTTATCGTTTAAACATCTCAGCGTATTGTACGATGTCAGCCTTGACATTTAAAGAATGAAATACACAAGCTCTGAGCCCTGTCATACACTGCTAACCTATGACTTGCCTTTGCGTAAAATCCCAAGCAAAAGATCAAATCTGTGAGTATGTGTAGGAAAAGCAAGAAAGAACAAAGAGTTTACATTTTACAGATAATGCTGGGTTTTTTTTTTTTTTGTATGATTGAGGTGCAACTTTTAGATTGTTTTAAACAAATATAAGATATATTAAGCCTATTTCTAGCTATTTTTACTCATTCAAGCTGATATCATGTCTTGCAGTGCAGGGCACATATAGTCGCAAATGTAAAGTTGAATTTATCTGAACACCACACGACATTTTCAACATTTTACAGCGCCATTAATTGACATATTGTTTAACGTATTAGAAAAAAACACCTGTATCCATGTAAACATTTGGCAGATTGCTTTGTTATAAGAGGAATAAAACACTTCAGGTCATGCTGCTATTGTAAAATAATCAACTTTGGCGTGGTAACAATAACGGTTCGCGTCAGGGTGCGTCACACGACCCTTGTGTTCATTATTTTCCTCGAACGGCACACCATGTCTTACAAATATAAACTCGAAAATGAAGTGTGATTACCTAGTGTAACTTGAGGTTGGAATAGTTTTAAGAAAAAGGCTAATGAGCTCACTAACTGTGTGAACAGCAAGGTCACATATCGTTCGGCAGTTGCTTTTTTCCATAGTAATGACCCAGCACAGACTTGGTAATTGCTGCTCACTCCTCTCTCTCATTCTCAGTGTCTGGGGAGGAAACTGAACATGGCTCTCTTTCACTGTGTTTAATGGAAGGAGCAGTGTTTGTGCCAGCCTCTCTGTAACAAGCTTAATTGCCAGAACGAAGTTGGCAGTGGCATAGCCTCATGCTGGACATAGATAGGCAGAGATAACAAAGAGAAGATTCATGGCTTTATAGGTTTGGAATGTTGTCATGTCGCTAATTAGGCGTGAAGATTTTCTGGCATGTCAGCTGATCGTCCCATGTTTGGCTATATCGCAATGTAAGGACTCAAGAAAAGCTTTTTAATGTATAATTTCTACGTACTATAAAGAAGGATCTTATTTATAAGTCGTGGCAAATGTGTTTATTTTTTTCTATATAGATATGCTATACATTATATGGCCAAAAGTATGTGGACACACCACCTTAGCTAAGATGTTTCAACCACGCGCATTGCTAACAGGTGCATAAAATCAAGAACATAGCCATGCTATCTGCCTAGACAAACATTGGCACCAGAAAGGGTCGTAATGAAGTACCGTTAAAGAATGATACCTTTGCCACAAGTCAGTTTGTGAAACTGTGTGTGCTATTATTGTGAAATGGAAGTGTCTAGGAGCAACAACAGCTCAGCCATTAAGCAGCAGACCACATAAACTCACAGAGTAGCACCACCGAGCACACACACACACAAAAAAAAATCGCCTATTCTCTGTTGGATCACTCGCTATAGAGTTCCAAACTATGTCTAGAAGCAACATCAGCACAAGAGCTATGCTTCATGAAATTGGTTTCCATGGCCAAGCAGCTGCGCACAAGCCCAAGATCACTGTGTGCAATGCCAAGCGTGGAGTGGTGTAACGTGTAAATTTGTGTAAAGCACCGCCACTGGACTCTGGAGCAGTGGAAATGTGTTCTCTGGAGTGATGAATCACGCTTCACAATCTGGCAATCTGATGGATGAGTCTGGGTTTGGAGGATGCCAGGAGAATGCTACAGTACCTACCGGAATGCGTAGTGGCACCTACAAAGTTTAGTTTAGTAAAGGAGGGATAATGTTCTGGGGCTGTTTTGCAGGGTTTAGGCCCCATAGATCCAGTGAAGGTAATGTTAATGCTACAGCAATATGGCCAAAAGTATGTGGACACTGGACCTTCACACCCATATGTGGTTGTTGATCATCCTATTCCAGATTTAGTCCCTTTGCTGTTATAGTAATAAGGTTATTATAACCTCCATTCTTCTGGGAAGGCTTTCCACCAGATTTTGGAGTGTGGTTGTTTGTGTTCATTCAACTACAAGAGCATTAGTGAGATCAGGCGCTGATGATGGTGAGGAGGTCTGGGGTGCAGTCAACGTTCCAGTTCATCCCAAAGGTGTTCAGTGGGGTTGATGTCAGGGCTCTGTGCAGGACACACTCCAGCCTTGGTAAACCATGTCTTCATGGAGATCGCAATGTGGACAGGGGCATTGTCGTGTTAGAACAGGTTTGGGCCTCTTAGCTCCGGTGAAGGGAAATTGTGATGCTACAGCATACAAAGACATTCTATATAATTGTGTGCTTCCAACTTTGTGGCAATAAATTGGGGAAGAACCACATATGGGTGTGATGTACAGGTGTCCACATACTTTTAACCATATAGTGTACAGAATATTATCATACCTGTGATGGATTCCACCTTCGTGTCAGGGCTAGCACCATGTGTTTATGCTTTGGTTTTTGTTCTAGTCCTTTCTTCGCCCTTGTCCTGTTGTTGTTTTGCTTCCCGATTATATCCATCTGTTTCACGTTAGTTATTGATTTATCGGGCTGTGTGTACCGTGCTGTTTTGTCACAAAGTGTTATTGTGCATACAATATTTGTATCTTGAAATCTGAGTCTCATTTTCTCTTTCGACATTGTTTTCTTTTATCCCTTTTTTGAGGTCAGATTGCAAGGATTTGAGCTCATTTCAAAGTGTTCCTGAGTCTCTTTTTTTTTACTGGAACTATATACATTGAAGCCCCAAATCAATAACATTAACACCTTGATGTCCTAAAGTGTAATCTTAGCTAATCTTGGCTATTATTAAACTGTAGTGTTACCATTGTTTATGAACACTGATTTATTCTGTTGGTGTTTTCACTGAGTTAATTAATGAAATTAGAGATCAGAAGTCTCTCCACACTTTTTACTTTTTTTTTTGAAGTTATCTTGGAGCTTATGATTGGATTACATAGTGTATGGTGTGTAGTGTAGACAGATTGCACAGCTGGGTCTATTTCTAGAGTTAAGAAAAAAAAAATCACATCTGGCTCTGTCTCAGAGTCTTCTTAATAGAATTTATTCTAATATGATCATGATGGTTGTAGCTGATGTAGTCTCATAGGCCAAGTGATTAAATTAGCGTGTTATGAAATGCAATGACAATTGACCTACATTATCTTCAGCATGAAACTGGAGGTCATACCTGTTTAGTGTCTGTGTCCTCTGCTGGACCTAGCTCTTGTGCTCTTTGGAGCTCCTATCAAGTATTGCTGTTTTTAGTGGGAGCTCTGAAGACCTCCATTTTGAGCTGTTTTGAGCTACTATTGTGCAAACTTGTAAATTCTCTTTTCTGGTAACTTTGTGGTACAGTAACTATGTCCTCTTTCCCAAAAGACCTGGAGACTGGCCACAAAAAAAAAAAAAAAAAAACACTCTCTTTTCTTATTTGGCAGGTGTGCATTAATTTTAAATACATATTATACCTCAACTCACTAATTAAAGCCTATGCAGAATATGCGTATACATTCGTACTGCAGCTGAACCAGGATCCTCGTTGTAGTTATGCAGCAAGAAATGNGTGTGTGTGTGTGTGGAGGATGAAGGACTAAAAGGTATCTAAATAATATAATGAATTTGCACTTAAGTGCACTAATGCACTTAGTTTCCTCTACTGCTTCTCTCGTATTATGTAAAGAATTAAAAATAAATACTTGGGAGTGTGTAGTTATAGGAAAATAATTTATGACAGAGTGGTGTGATGCGGTGGAATTACTGTCATCACCCCAAAGATGATTATTGTATTTTCCAGTGTTTGATTCCTCTTATACCACAGCAATTTACCAGCACTAACATCTTTTATTTATAAGGAACATCATATTTTTATCTGTTTATAGTTAAATTTGATCAAAAACAAGTTCCTGTTGTCACTTACATAACAGTTATAGACACATACACACACACACACACACACACACACACACACACACACACACACACCAATCAAGAATCAGACACAGCTGGAATATAATTTCATTTAATAGAGTGCTTTGTATTTGGTACGCATTTGGTAAGCTCTGTACAGAGAGGGTCAGATCCGGTTCCAAATTTAGCTAGTGCTTTTAATCTTCTCTACTTAATTCGATTTTGGCTTGGTCAAGGCAGCACTTTTTTTTTGTTGTTGCTGTTTTACTTTCCTTCTTGTTCTGTTAGAGGATCTTTATGCACTCCTTGGAACGCTGCCATCCAAATTTATTTTCTAATTAAGCCAGACTGGCTCCTAAATCGGTGAGTGCAACAGTTGCAGAACCTCAGATAGATGCCAAAAAAAAAACAAAAAAAAACAGGGAGTTGTGCCCATCTCTTCTCATTAAGACGATCCTCAATAAGGTGTAAGCATGAAGAACAGATGGCTCTGGATGGTAAACCTTTAGTCTTGTGCCACTGGCTCTCCCCAGCCATATGTGAGATGTCATCTACAATTAACCTCTGAAAAAAAAAGAAAAAAAAAAAAAACAAGGATAGCTGCACCGTCAGCTTTAAGATTAGACTTGACTCATTGCTTACATGTAGTACTTTCCAAGCTCTGCTTAAACAAATATAAAATCAAAACTGTAGCCTACAGCCCTTTTGACACAATGATTCTCACAGAAATGTGAAATTTATCAACAAGCACAAGAAAGCCCACGCAGCCTCATATTCAGAGTCGATAAAAATGTTGGCTATTGGATCTTAATGCTGCTTATACATTATCCATGAGTTTGAATAATACACATGCTTAAATTACAGACTGTGAGCTCATTAATCATCATCATCATGCCCTTCTCCAGACAGAGTCTTCCTACGGCCACATTTTTAAAAAATATATCTAATATAATTGGCTCCGTGTTCACTTCCTCCACTCTGCCTCCTTGTGGTCCTTGTCACAACTTCGATAATTCACTTCATTAATGCACATCTGTGAAGGGCTGTTTTATGTCTCATTTCCTGCTGAGTAAACTCGCAGGACATGGCAGGAACTGATCGTAGATTAGTATTTTTTTTTCGTGAAATGCATGATGTAATTCTTGCATATTCTTGGTACTTCCAGCTAAAATTCAGAACGTGAGATTCATTTCGATGTTATGCAATGTGGGCATAATGTGTGAAGTTCCATTCACATACAGTTCTTTGCTGTTCCTTTTTCACAGGCATACAGTAGGGCCCAAAATTCTGACTTTCCAAAGAAAACCGGTTCTTTGGTGATACCGTTACACAAGTCCTTATGTTATAGTTAAGGTACATACAGTCGTTCCCTCACCACCCTCTCTCTAGCTCTCTCTTGAAGTTAATAAGACAAGAAAGCTCAAAGCCCTCTGTCCTGAATGAAGACTTCTGCCGTGGCGGAAATCTTACTGACTGTTACAAAGCACTGACACTGGAGACTCCTTCCATAAACGCTAAATAAACCTCTTTTCTTATTTTCTTACAAAGGCATGCCCCCAAGCTAGCTTTTATTATGTTATTTAATACTACATTATACCACAGCACAGATGAATTCTTGAATCAGAAGGTGTGCATTGATTTTCTACACCAGCAGCTCAGACAGTAGTTCCGGCTGTAACATAAATGACAGGTTTATGTTAAAGCTCTTGTTTTAATAAGTTATTGTACATAGGGACTTGTATAACGGACACACTACATAACCTAAGGCTAATAATGAATGGATTTTTAAAAATACTGTTGTTGTTTTAAATAGAAAAATGCATCACCTTTGTTATGATGAATTTTTCTGTTAGGAACGGTTTATTTAAGATTAATGCTTTGTAAAGGTCAGGAAGTTTCCTGTCACTGGAGAGAGCGAGAGTCTTCAGGACAGATGTGTTTGCACTTTCTGGCTTCTTAGTCACATTACTGCATGTTTTTTCTAACTGCATTAACTGCAAGAGAGAGGGGAAAAAAGAGGCTGGTTAAGAAATGACTGTTTATAGCTACTACAGCATAAGCGATAACAAGAACCAACCTGTCTCATGGATGTTCCACCTCATTACATGTAACTATAAACGGTTAAAAAGCATGATGTGTCAGTGTAGAGGTGTTGTGAGAGTTCATTCAATGACAAGATAATACAGAACCTAAATTTCAATAACGATAAACAGGCCAGGGTTACAGACAAAGATCACAATGATGTTAGCGCCAATGGATACATCCAGAGAATAATCAGAAAGCCAGGAAAGGGTAAACACAAAGATTTCCACAGTTTCAGAATCCAAAGGGTAA
>JAKKZN010000024.1:3072339-3082711 GCA_033441825.1 Pangasius elongatus
CAGATGAGGATGGGTTCCCTTTTGAGCCTGGTTCCTCTCAAGGTTTCCTCCTCATATCATCTCAGGGAGTTTTTCCTTGTCTCCACAGCGAATCATCACTCTCCACCTATCCCTATCTTCTTCATTTATTACCTCCATATACCTCCTCTTTGGCCTTCATCTTCTTTGGCCTCCTGCCTGGCAGCTCCATGTCCAACATTCTCCTACCAATATACTCACTCTCCCTCCTCTGAACATGTNCATCTTAATCTGGCCTCCCTAACTTTGTCCCCCAAACGTCCAACATGAGCTGTCCCTCTGATGTACTCATTCCTAAATTTGTTTGTTGTTATTATATATATTAAAAATTATAAATATGCAGAAATAATTATGTCTGTGGAAGGTCCTCACAAGTAAGAGAAGTGTGCGCGTGTGTGTGTGTGTGTGTGTGCGTGTGCAGGAGTTTTCTCTGGCTGCTTTGGCTGGGATTAAATGCCACTGTGGTTTCCCCACCACCCTCTTCACCCTGCACGAGCCTGAGGAAGAGGATCTGTGCCTTAATCGCTGTGCAGCCGAGGACTTCGAGAGCTGTGGAAATGACGAATACTTTGTAGTTTACCAAACACAAGTGCAAGGTAATGGCAATGTTCCTAGACCGCAATGCTTTCATCTGCAAGCCAAGGAAAGCAGCGCACCATCTAATTTGCCATGTAACACATTACTTTTGTTTTCTCCACATGTTTTCAAGAGTTATGGCTGCCATCGTTCAAACATTTTCACACTGTGATTTGTAATGTAGGTGTCTATTCACAAAAGCCTTGTTCAAGATGCATGTCCATTGTTATGGATTTTTCTTGTATTACATCTAAGTTCTCTGTTTGTAAAGTGTCCTTGCTGTAGAAGTAAGAAATATAACGATCAGCACATGCTGTAGGGGGAAAAAAAATCAGTGTGCTGGTGCGACACAGCCTGAAGCAAAGCAAAGTCAGTGGCGTTTATCTTTAGGAGTTTTTGCAGTCACTGTTTTTGGGACTAATGCAGTAAGAATGTAGACATGCAGTAAGACAAACTAGAAAGATCACGAGATTAAAACAAAACTATGAAAAGAGCATTATTTGTGTATATGTATATAGTGTGTGTGTGTATAAACAGTATATGGGCTGATTGGCCAATTTGAAGATGAAGAGAGTTTAGATCCCCATGGTGACTCATTGTTATTAAGACATATGATGACTTAGCTTTTGTGGAGGTTTATTTCATGTCTTGGCATCTTTCACTTCCTTGTGAATGGATAATGACGTTATAGCCACTAAACACATGACTTTCACCACCAACTAAATTCCCTCTGAATGCCCTGAAAATGCTACCCATGCAGATTCATCTTTAACCCATTTATGTTGTTGTTCTCATGTAGGCTTTAACATTGTGACATGGCTGATAGCATGTGCATTTGCTAACTTAATGTGAATGTGGTAAAGGCTTATCCAGGTGGAATTATTGGATCAAGTGTTCCAGGCATTTCTTCTCAGTCATATATGTATTTATTGGTGTGGTCCGTCACACTGATCCACAAAGATACCCTAATAATACAGATAATAATGAAGCAAAATACCTTAAAGCAGTACCAGAAAACATGCAAAGACACAATACCAGCCAGATAATGAGAATTAGCTAGCAGTGACAGCTGGTCACGATAATGAAAATTCCGCTATGTGTTAGTATCAGTAACTCAGCATTGCTATTATGAAACCATTGTGGTTGAACCTTGTTGCACAGCATCTCATCATAACCATAAAACTATTATGCATGCACACAAGAACACACTCACTGAGCTGCTATATTTTTCCAGCCTCTAATATATTTCATGTGCACTTTTCTCGTGCGCAGTTCTCTTAGCTATATTAGCCGTGCAGTTACTGTACAATTTGCAGTGATGAATGAGTAGCTACAGTTGAATTATAGTCTGCACATTTTGGCATAACAGTCCCTTTTATTTGCATCCGTCTCTTTTATTTTATTCCTCCCTAGACAATCGGTGTATGGACCGGCGGTTCCTGCCCACACGTTCAAAAAAGCTGACGGCTTTAGCAAGCTTCCCTGGAGCTGGAAATACTTGGGCTCGCCACCTCATTGAGTTGGCCACTGGATATTATACAGGGAGTTACTACTTCGATGGGTCACTCTACAATAAGGGTGAGTATGGACAGCATTTCTAACTGCTGGTGTATACATTGGTGTTAGTGTATCGTGGTTAACTACAACTTTTCTGGTTTCTTTGTCTTTAGATTTTATGTTAATTAAATAACTTGATTGATTGATTGATTTTCAATATTGTAATTAATTGATAATGTAATACCTTAGGGGAAATAGCATTAATGGAAATAGACACTCAAAAAGCCTTCCTTATACAAAATGTGTGTCATGTTCACACAGACAGAATCTAAAAATTAAAATGTCTGACTCTGCAGGTTTTAAAGGAGAGAGGGACCACTGGCGCAGCGGCAGGACAATTTGCATAAAGACGCACGAGAGTGGCAGGAAAGAAATCGAGGCCTTCAACTCCAGCATCCTGATGATCCGCAACCCCTACAAGGCCCTGATGGCTGAATTCAACCGCAAGTATGGAGGCCATATCGGATTCGCTTCTCAGGCCCACTGGAAAGGAAAAGGTGAGACTGAATATACAGAGGCGATTCTAGGGCCTGTCCAAGCCCCAGGCAGGGAAATCAAAGGGGCCCTCTTGGCAATTTCTTCCTCTTTAATAGTTTTATAAAATATTATGATGATCCAACTACAGGATAGCTGTCTGAAAGTGTTAGCATTATATTCTGGTAGTAGAGAAGCATCGTTATATCAGGTAGGCTACAACAGAACACCTTTGTTAAAGTGTTGGCTTTTAGACTTTGTAAGACTCTGTGCACTTACTTCCTCGTTTTGCTTCCTCTTTTCATCTTCTTCTTGTTTTTTTTCATTTCCAGACAAGTTCTCTTCCTTTTGAAAAACAAAAAACAAAACTTGAACAAGTCCCACATGTGCATGAGATGTTATGTCTGCCATCTGTAACTTGTCTGCTGCAATGATATGATAAATACGTTTTGAAGAGTAGAGTAACACTAATGCGGATGTAATTTTGCTATGATATCGTTTTAAACATTGCTTGACTACTTTCACTTCTTATCATTTCCGATGAGTGGTGGGATGTGACTCTGTGATTTACTCGCAGTGTGATTCACACCTATTCACCTGTCAAACCAGTGTTACTACACTCTCACATCCCACAGACTGTTAAAGTTAAAGCTATCAGTTATGGTGAAATCACCTCGCCTGCCTATTTAAACATCTAATAATATGAATTATTTATTACACACCGCTTTTTCATAATAAGTTATAATGTAAAATGATAAAGTAATTATTATAATGTAGTAATATAATGAGTTATAATCAATTCTAATGTGTAATACTCACTTTATGATTGTTGCCTTTTAAATTGATGTATAGATCCAGATCATCTGATTGTTATACCCATACCTCTTACCTGAGCCCAGGCCTCTGAAACATATTCCACAGTTCACATGTTCAGCAAAACGTTGCATCATTTGAATTTGCTGAAGATTATGTGAAAAAGAAAATTAGCTCTCTTATTCTTTCTGGGCCTAATGGTCTGAGAGTCAGACTTGTAACCCGAAGGTGAACCTGAAGGTCGTGGGTTCGAGTCTCAGGTCCGGCAGGGATTGTAGGTNTGGATGGGTTAAATGCAGAGCACAAATTCCGAGTATGGGTCACCACACTTGGCCACAAAGTCACTTCACTTCACTTTTTTAATTACTATTTTTTTGAAAGCACAATACAGTTCACCTAATTATTGATTGAAAATACATTATTAATCAAAAATCCATTAGAACTGCAGTCTTTTTTTTTTCCTTTAATATGCCATAACACACATTTTGTGGTTTTTGCAATTTAAGATATTTTACTTCACAAATAGATGCCAAAATTTTATTTTATATGCATGTTGATGGGGTCAGTAATTGGTAATGAGGTCTTCAGCAGTATGTTTCTTATGTTTTGATGTACCCAGTAACTGTAAGTGTGTCTGTGTATTATATCTGGGTGATTCCACAATCCACGTGTGTCCCACAGATATTACATTTACTAATATGTATGTAAAGTAAAGGTAAAAGCCATTTTAAATAGAGGTAAAGTGTCCTTCACAATGACCTCTGTGCATGTTTCAGATAAATAACTTTTAAACAGCATTTAGTCCACTGTAATTACACTTTACCTCGAAATCTACTCATTAAAACGCTTGAAAAATCCATTATAGGTATTGAAAAAAAAAATTTTAGTCCCATAACATTCATTTGAACCTGTTACCTGAACACACTGACCCCATGAAATATTTGGGATAAATCAGCAGGAAGCTGCAGTATTCGAATTTTCTGGTAAGGAAAGAAAAATGTGTCCTCTCTTTCTTTTTTCTTTAATTTTCAGTTATGTTGTGAAATGTCAAGAATGAGGTCACTGGCGTGGCCACATTACAATGTGACCCTGTTACACAAATTATGGATTTATATACATTATATACATAAACATTAATCATGTTTTGTGTATTTGCTAATTCTATGCAACAGCTCGGTTAAGGGGAAAGTTTAACGCGAAGGGCTAAAGGCTAGAATCACTGGTATGATTAATAGGGCTGTTATGGATCATTTCCCATTTCTGCAGGTTCTTTTTCCTGATGTTAAGCATATTTAATTTCCCTCTCTGTCTCACTGTTTATGTTGTTGTGCCAACAGGCTGTTTGTCTCAGTAATGTGTACTGTATCTGATACATACTGAATCCGACAGTTGTTGCTGCAGTTGTTGAAATGAATATCTCATGCAGAGAAAAAAAAAGAGTGTGAAAATTGTGAAAAGAGTGCTCCTGTGCTATTCACAAGGGTCACTGCATAATGGTATGAAGTACTGACTAACACATTAGCCGGTGTCATCATGCAGCGTGCTGCTGTACAAGGAAAGAGTGTGAGTTTGTATGATCCAGTCCACAATAAGGGATCTGCACGGCTCTTCGTTTTTGTTGTTGTTGTTGTTGTTTGCTTGTTTTACTGCATTTTATTTATTCATGCAGGCACGTTCAGTTACTGGTTTTTGCTTGCCACTTCCACACAGGACATGCAGCACATTCACACATTCATTAACACTTTAGGGTAGGGCTGTAAACACAATGCCACTATCTGTGCCTGTATATGCTTTTAAAACTGAAGTGGGTGTGGCCTTTTTTCTTTTGTCTTAATGAACCCTAGTGCTATGAAATACTGGGAAACACTGGGGAAAGATCCAGATGGAAATGGCAGCATTGTCGGCGTGGTGTGTGAATTCTGGCTCTGACAGTTCCTACTACTCAGCCACATCACTCCAGTTCACTCAATGTTCTCAACTAGAGATGTGTGCGAGACTGTAAATAATCCTACTCCACGCGTTATTATATTTAATGCCTAACAAATCTAGTTTCCCAAAATATAAACGAACTAGTAGCCTAAGTTCCTAAGGACGAATGAATGAACACTGCATGTTCAAGTTGTTTAATGTGGACTTTCTTTTTGTCCAGCAAGTTTATGACCAAAAGTATGTGGACACGTGCCCATTACAACCAAATGAGCTTGTTGAACATCCCATTCCAAAACCATTGGCATTAATATGGAGTTGGTCCCCTCTTTGCTATTATAGTAACCTTCACACTTCTGGGAAGGCTTGCCACTAGATTTTGGATTTGGGGGTTTGTGCTCAGCTACAAGAGCATTAGTGGGGTCAGGCGCTGATGTTGGGATGTTGAGGAGGTCTGGGGTGCAGTCGGCGTTCCAGTTCATCCCAAAGGTGTTCAGTGGGGTTGAGGTCAGGGCTCCTTGCAGGTCACTCGAGTTCTTCCAGTTCAACCTTGGCAAACCATATCTTCATGGAGCTCGCTTTGTGTACAGGGGTATTGTCATGCTGGAACAGATTTGAGCCTTTTAGTTCCACTGAAGGGAAAATTGTAATGCTACAGCATATAAAGACCTTCTAGAAAATCGTGTGCTTCCAAATGTGATGGCAACAGTTTTTGGAAGGTGCACATATGGGTGTGATGGTCAGGTATCCACGATATTTTGACAATGTAGTGCATCTCACAACTCACACTTTTTTGTCAGACCCCAGTCCGCACTACAAAAATCAACATCTTAGCAAGTGAAAATATCATGAATATAGTGAAATTCTAGTTCTGTTGCAAATGGAGTACCTGGAGGAGAACACATTAAACTTTACATAGACAGTAACCCGAGATCAGTAAAGAATTGTAAGGAGGCAATGGTACCCGCTGCACCACCATACTGCCCATGTTTCAATTCTTGATCCCATGTTTTCCAGACTGTAAAACACACTTTTGCCCTTTAGCAGGTGCTATGGTTAAATTTTCGATTTATTCTTATTGTAATATGTGAATTTATTATTGTTTTTACTGTAGATATTCTATTTCCTTCCTTTACCTTATTCTCAATTTCTCCCTCTATTTCTCCTTGCTCTCTCACTGTGTTTCAGAATGGCCTGAGTTTGTAAAGAACTATGCACCGTGGTGGGCATCACACACACTCGACTGGCTCCAGTACGGTAAAAATGTGCACCTGGTGCACTTCGAGGAGCTGAAGCGTGACCTTTTCACCCAGCTGAAGCGCATGGTTCTCTTCATGGGCCTTGATGTTTCAGAGGATCGGCTGCTGTGCGTCGTGGCACAAAAAGACGGCAACTTCAAGCGCTCGGGCCTCAGAAAGCTCGAGTATGATCCATACACACCGGAGATGCGGGAAAAGATTGACAGCCTCATACACAGCGTGGACGTTGCCCTCAAACTGAGGAACCTTTCAGGGGTTCCAGATGATTATAGACCGAGATGATACAACCTCCCGCTCTTTCCTCACCCGGTCGTTTTTGTTTCTGTAGTATTTTTGGGTTAGAAGTTTGTTTTTTTCTTGCTCTCTTCTTGATGAAAAACACAGTTTCCTTATTTTTGTGGCTCAACCAAAAAAAAAGACCTTTAAGAAGGGGAACACTGAGAACACTTAACCAGCACTTTGAGCAGAAGGATGAAAAGTTCCTAAAAGTCACATGACATGCTGATAAAGCAAGACAATCTGGTGACTACAGGCAACTTACTATGAGGGCTATAGTGGGTGAAGCACTTTTTTATGTATGGGCTCTGCTGTGTGTGTGTGTGTGTGTGTGTGTGTGTGTGTGGGTAAGTGGGTGTGTTTGATATTATACTCTGAAGTCATGGAGACATGCTGTATTGAAACACGGTTAGCTGGCCAGACCAACATTATGGCACCAAGTGATGTAATGAAGTGTGCAGCTCACATTTGGACTTGATGTCATAACCTGCTAGTTTTATGCTTTCATTTTTGCCACAGTTCAGCAAAGAGGAACATAGTTATTCAAAGAGAAATGTGGTAGAGCAGACACTGAGCAGAAACATGAGGCTTTCATGTTGAATTTTTTTTTTATTGCCAAAGATTGCCAGTTTGCAAGATGAATGAGGGCATAAGCAAACAAACAAACGTAAAAAAGTTACATGTACGTATAATCCAGCTGCATAGTGCAAAGCCTGAAATAAGACGTATTAAGTTCAGAAGGAATGTGTGGTAAAAAGCCCGTTCGCTTTGAGAATTTGCTTAAGGTGACGCAGGTTGATGATATAGCTGTGTCACAACGCCAGAGACTCCAGTATGAATCATTTTAAGGTTGACGTAAAGTGGAATATGAGCTCATCTCAGTCATCTTTAAGTTCCTGTGGTCACAGACCTAATACAATTCATCGTTCAGAAAAACACAGATTGGCCACCTAGCAGATTGTGAACAACACTGGTTTGACAATCTGGTTTCAGAATGAAAAACATTTGTAGATCATAAACTCAGCATTTTGGACCCTTCTGTAGCTACACAGTGACCATAACTGTACTTTTAACACTGTATTATTGTGTTTATGCTAAAAGCGATGAATTAAAAGGTATAGAATAAGAATCTTATAATCCCTGTAGGACTTGTGTGATTAACTACAGAGTACAAACTCATTTATTTGTAAATCATTCATAGAAACATGTACAGGAGGTGGTATTCATGAAAATCCAGTTTGATTTTGCTGAGTTTTTGTAAATTTACATGTAAGGAGACTTACATAAATGTGAAACTCGTTTGATTGGCTTCAAATCTTTTAATTGCAGATGAGTAACTGCAAATTTCTACATTTAGATTGCACTGTCCAGTTTAAATCATATTTGTTTCACGTACACACACAGATTTAATGAACATTTTGTGAAACTCATTTTATATTTCATATCAAAATCATTTTATGTTAATGACTTGAAAGGAAGAAATCCAAGCCAAGTCTACAAATTAACAAGAATAAAATAAGACAAGCCATTCGATTAGGACAAAAGTAATGGCACCCTAGAAAAGGAGGAAGAATTAGTGTGTATCTGTGGCAGCTGACACGCTGCAGTGGCTGTGCTGCATTACTGGAATATTTAGGACACGCCGTGCTCAAGAGGCACCCTTTCACTGTTTAGATGTCATTTTAGTCATTTTAAGCTCTGTGAACTTTGCCTTTTGTGGAGTTTTGTTGATGGCACTAAATGTAATTCAGCTGAACTGAGAACGCACGGGGTAATTAATTGACATTTATCAACATGCGCATGAGTATGAAGAAAATCTGTTACTGAAACTTGTATAAAGCTGGAGGGATTTTTTTTTTAGTTTGGTTTGGCCTATGAAAACATTTACATATGACTTTAGTAATAGATTGATTAATGAGGCCTATTGGTTGCTTGTCTCTGTTACAGTAAGTTTAAGAAGAAGTGGTGTGGTGTCCCAGAACTTTAGAGCTTTATATGTTTAAGAAAAGCATATTGTGCTTTTCCTGAGCAAATCTTTGAATGACTTTGGCCATCTTTTACTAGATTTCTGCTACATAATCTGCTGAATTCTTGTGCACCTTCTCAGACAACATGGCTTATTGAAGCTTTCTAGAATGGTACTCATACCTTGCAGTACTTTCATACAACCCAAAGTCCTGAAAAAATTCATTTAAAATCCAAGAATACTGAAGTGTGTGTGCTGTATGAAAAACCGAACATTTTTTTAGAATTTGGTCACCTGATTAAGGGTGAAAATGTCAGATGGCCTACATGAAACATTACATTCAAGCCCCACTTAAAATCACACACCCGATTGTAAACCAAGTATTGCTTCCAATACCCGCATATTTTTGTAAGGTTTTAATACTCTATTTGTAGGCCGAGACTGAAAGAGATGTAATGTTTCCTATTTCTTCGACAGAGCCTCAGTGAACCTGAATGTATTTTCAATGGAATGACTGTAATGTAATACGATCAGATTATTAATGATTACTACAAGCTGTGTGATGTTGATTGATGATGTTCTTTTCGCTGTACACTATGTCACTGTGGACAGATCTGGCTTTCCTTTCCTCAAGAAGTGGGAAAAAAATGTACTACAATGGACTATTTTTCTACTTGCCTGAACGAGGCTCAAACTGTACGGGTCCTCGATAATAAACAGCTCTAAATGCAATTGCATTTTTTACTGGAATGACCATATGCTGAAATACATTGCTAAGTATTTAAGTCCATACTGTATATGGTATCTGTGTTACAAACATCAAAGCAATGCTGAAGAAAAATAAAGACTACATTTCTGAATGCACATCTGGTTGTTTGTAGGCCGGAAGGTTCCTTTAAATCGGGTGGGTATTTTAATCCCAGTTACTTTTTACATAGCTGTATTAGTGTAATGAAATTTTTCTTAAAGGCACAGTGTATGACTTTTCTTTGCTTCAAATAATAAATAAAAAAAAAAAAAACTTGTCGAGTCGGAAGAAAAAAGAGGTGTCAGGACAGTACAATTTGTATACATACATCGTAAGTCAGCTCAGATATGACACACATCATCACATCCCAACTTCAGGAACAAAAGAAGTGTGACTTCAGAGTGACCAACAGGAGCTGGTAGCCAATCAGGAGAGAGTAAGAGTCTGTGAGTCAAACACTACAGAGTTTATAGGAAAAAGGATTCAGGACTGATGGTGTTTTAGCTTTTTCTTCTGAACAGGTGAGGCATTTGTTTATTTATTTTGTAAAATGAATAATAGTGAGCTTTGTCGAATTTGTACCATTACCCAGTTGTTTTAGCTGGAAGCTGGAAAGTGCTTATTTGCTTGTGGGTCATCCATGATGTCTGCTCCGATTTCATGCCAAACATAACTAGTAGGCCACTGCTGTTCTCTTTGAAACAAAGGAGTAATGCAAAAAATAAAAATATAATTAAAGTGTCTGTAATTGTAATTTGA
>JAKKZN010000024.1:3126696-3151798 GCA_033441825.1 Pangasius elongatus
AGCACACAGTTGTATAGAATGTCTTTGTATGCTGTAGCATTACAATTTCCCTTCACTGGAACTAAGAGGCCCAAACCCGTTCCAGCATGACAATGCCCCTGTGCACGAAGTGAGCTCCATGAAGACATGATTTGCCAAAGCTGGAGTAGAAGAACCCGAGTGGCCTGCATCTCAACCTCACTGAACAACTTTGGGATGAACGGTTACACCAACTGCACCCCAGACCTCCTCACCCAACATCAGTGCCTGACCATGTTCTGTCCTATGTTCACATGGAAGATCTGTGGCACGTCAGTCAAAATATGTTCATAGCATAAAATATGGTATTGGGTCAACTCAGAAACTGTCAAATCAGGTATAAGCCAAAAAAAACAAGCATTTCAGGATCACCTTGACTATGATTGGTATAGGGGTCAGACTGGTATCAGATTGATGAATTCGAGTCAGGTGTTAAACACTAACCATAAGTTGCACTGAAAAACACAAGGTCCTGCTTTCCTTCACAGAATGCCGGACATGAGGCTCGGCAAAGCAGGACACCTAGACTGATGGCAGCGATAACCGTGTTGCGTCACGTCAGCACTAGTCCTCTGCTATGGGGCTGGGGGCCTGTTCTCTTCGTCCTGTTGGGCTCGGTGTTGGTCCTGCTGCTACCTCTGGTGGGCGTGGAGGAGAATTGCTGTGCCAAACTGAAAGGCATCTCCCTCTTGCGCTGCCATCTGTGGGGCAACACCCATCGGGCTGTGGGGCACTCGACCAGCCTCACTGTACCATACACTGCGCTTGAGCTCCTACCTCAAAAGCCAAAGCCCACTAAAGGTAAGGTGGACAAGGAAGACTTTGGTTTTCCTTATTGCAATATTTATCATTTGATTCAAACAGCTGATAAAGTCCTGTGTGAAATGAACCATGTGTAAGTGAGAAGAGAAAAGCCAGATTGTGGTATTCCAAGATTCAAGTTTCTGGTGAATTAGTTTGACCAATCAGATAGACAGTTATTACGTATGAGTGCATTCTCTACCCTTTATTCTGAGTTGCTCAAAGGAAGCACAGGTTTGAACTGTAGGTTTTTGTATTTGTCAGTCTCAGTATTTTGATTTTTTTGAATTATTTAACAGTAAACAGTATTTTACATCTTATTTTATTGGCAGACAAGAAATAACCTGCTCAAGTCCCTTAAATTGTTTTCATCATGACAAAATGACACCACCACCTAGGTCCCTTACATCACCAGTTCTTGGTTTCAGACCAGCAGCCTTTTGGTACTGGAAGCAAACAGATTTTGTTGTCCAAGAACAGTCTGTCTTTTGGTGGAAAAGTATCTTCTTTAATCTAACCTCTTGAATCTCTGTTCAGAGTCACAATTGGAGGCGAAGGCAGCTCTCCAGCAGGCCCTGGAGATGAAGAAGCAGGGAAAAAGGGAGAAGGCGCACAAACTTCTCGTCCACGCGCTCAACATGAACCCAGACTTTGTGGATGCCCTCACCGAGCTAGGCACCATCCTAGAAGAGGAGAAGGATGTGGTCCAGGCCGACCATCTGTACAGCAAAGCGCTCGCCATTTCACCCTGCCACCAGAGGGCACTGGTGAGCCGTGACCGCACCCTCCCTTTAGTGGAGGAAATTGACCAGCGTCACTTTGGCATAATCGACGCCAAAGTGCAACGTCTTATGGCCATCCCAAAAGGCAATTCTGCTCTTCGTCGGATCCTGGAGGAGACGTATTACCACCATATTTACCATACGGTGGCCATCGAAGGCAACACGCTGACTCTGTCTGAGATCCGGCACATCATTGAGACGCGCTATGCCGTGCCAGGGAAGAGCCTGCACGAGCAGAACGAAGCTATTGGCATCGATTCCGCCATGAAGTACATCAACACCACGCTACTGTCGCGCCTTGGTGCTATCGCAGTCAATGATATCCTGGAGATCCATCGGCGAGTGCTGGGATTCACTGATCCAGTGGAAGGGGGGCGATTCAGAGCTAGCCAAGTGTTTGTAGGCCACCACATTCCACCACATCCGAACGATGTGGAGCGGCACATGCAGGAGCTAGTACAGTGGCTTAATTCAGATGAAGCGCTGCACCTTCACCCGGTGGAATTTGCTGCTCTGGCACACTACAAACTCGTCTACGTACACCCATTCGTAGATGGGAATGGAAGGACATCAAGGCTCCTGATGAACCTGGTGCTGATGCAGGCAAATTACCCACCAATCACCATCCGGAAAGAGCAAAGGGCCGAGTATTACGCCGCCTTGGACACAGCTAACGAGGGTGACGTTCGGCCGTTCATTCGGTTTATTGCCAAGTGTACGGAGATCACACTGGACACACTGCTCATTGCTACCACTGAACACGCAGTGGGTTTGCCTGATGCTAGCAATCAGGCTTGTCCTAACTGTAAACAGACTATAACAGTGCATAATTAAAGTGATTATGATAGGACTGTTCTATGAATTGATAATGACCGTTGGTCACTTTTGGTTCCTCGGTCTGCTCGATAGTCATCAGTGCTTTAGTGAAACTGGAATTTGCTCATTACAAGTTGATGGATCAAATCAGCCACACACTTGATTCATCTGATTCGAGAAACTTACTTTAACTGGTCAGATGTGTTCATGTTTAGTGGAAACAAAGGTTCAGTCCAGCTGCCACTTAAAACACCACTCTGAGCCTGAATCATGCTGCCATTTAATAATTTCCTGATCGTTTGGTGCTCGAGACAGTCAAATCCTGCATAATTTATTACAGTAGTCTGAAATTTGCATATAGGTAGTTATTTCTTTGACGTAGACAAATGATTCATAAATACCTTTTTAACAAAGGACTGCTCTTTTTTTTTTCATGAGACTTTCCTAGCTCTCGGGAGAAATCGTAATCAGATACTTTATTTCTGCCTCAAGGAAAAATATTAGATACAGGTGGTCAGAATGTAGAACGTCAGATCATCATTCAAGCCATTCCATAGCATTTTTCCCCATTTTGTCGCTTCATGTTAGTTCCTGTTTTAGTCACAGCGGCTAATCTTAACATTTATCATCATCATAGTGGTCCATTAGATTAGGAATGCATCAAAACTGGTTAATGTCAGTGTTTTCTGCTAGTGTTAATTAAGTGTTGATAACTGAGGTGGTTTTTGGCTGTCATTTATTCTAACCAATACTAAACCTTTTAATAGTTAGCCATTTCCCTTTATGCTCAGTCCCTTTTGTTTTATTTTTTTTAAATTTCAAAGAATTATTTTCCATTTTGGACAAAGTTCGAGGTCATTATGTTATCGTTTTATTTGTTACCAGTAGTCATTCATATCCGAGTGCCATTTACACATCACCTTAATGGAGTCAGAACTAAAATGCAATTTTAGTAAAGAAAGCAATCAGAAGCACCACCAAGTTATGCTAATGTTGCTAATACAGAATTTAAGCTAGTAAGCTACGTTTTCCTCATTTCCTCCATTTCAATATTCTTTAAGACTTGACAGAGTGGACATTGTTTTGTGCCATTTGCTTTTTTCCTGAGGTTACGTTCAGCTCTATAGAATATTAGCCACAGTACCACTTTGTGCCTCACGTTGGAGGTTTGCACCGAGAAGCACTTTATATTTCCGGAGTGACATTATTTATTTTACTGACTTGTGAAGTTATTTTATTATTTTGTGAAACAATGATTAAATTATTGAACTCAGCACTTTTATTGTCCTCTCAGTAATTGACCAGAGCACTGTTCCGTGGTGTGCATGGTTCTGTTTCCTCAACACATCCTCATTTCTATAGAAACAACGTACACAGGGACAACTGACTGATGCTGTAAAAGGATTTTAAAAAATTCTTGTAATTAAGAATTTTTTTTTGTGGAGACATTTTTGGAAGGAGTCTCCAGTGTCAGGAATTTGTAACACAAAATCATAAAGCTGTAACTAAGTTAAGGAAAGTTTTCCAACAAAGTCTTCAGGATGTTTTTTTTTTTTTTTTTGTCTTAGCATCACAAGAGAGAAACAAAAAAAGAGGCTGGTGAGGCAAAGTCTGTTTTATAGCTACTACTATAACAAGTGATACTATAACGAACTTGTTTTTCAGACATTCCACAACATTAAATGGATAAAAAGTACATACTGTTCTTTAACGAGTAAAAAAAAAAAAAAAAGTGGCTAGTGTTTGCAAATTGTTTTGGTAGAAGAGGAATAAAACTCTGGGAGAAAGTATTACTGGAAAATAACCAACTATCATAACATTCATTATTATTAATAATATCATAGCTTATCTTCCTCTAACAGCAGTGTTTATTTCCTTACGCGTTACACAAAAATAACCGAGCACTGTTTTAATGACCACATATGTTTTAATTGTTCTTAATAAACAATTTAGGAAACAATGAAGGAAAAGAATTATGGAGAGGAAAAAAAAAAGAGAGAGAGAGTGATACAATTTTAAAGGATACGGAAAACGTATCAGGTAAACGTATTTGGACGAAATAAAAAGGACACTCGAGGGGTGTTGACAGGAACAATACTTTTCAAAGAAATTAGGATACAGACAACAAGACATTGCGACGGCACGGTTCTTTTCTCGTTACTATTTAGGCCACTGTGGTGATCAGAAGCAAATATTTAGAGCTACTATTCCTTCAGATCGAAATATACAAACGCTGTACAAAACGGTTACGGCCTGCCGGCGAGGGAGGCGAACACTCAACAAGCACGCCATAAAAAGGGACTGGTGGAGGGGGGTGGCGTAGGATTCTAAAAATAATATACATCACACATAATAAATACTCAGTTAAAGGTTCGACCCTTCCATTTTCATCTCGACAGGATGACTTGTACTAAATGGCGTGGTGTGTATGTACAGTATGGCAGAGGGAGCGGGTATTATTTAGGCGAACTGATATGGAAGGTTTCTAGCGATGAACAGCTGCATAGATTCTTAATCGCTTGAACGTTCGGTTCCACAGAGACGGGGAACGATCTAAGGCAACGTCACAGCCAGATGGAAGAAATCCAGACCTAACCCAACGGCATCACACCCCAGAACGTGCATTTCTGTTCCTGTGAAGGCGATTTATCGAGATCGTACTGATCCGGTGTCGAATCTGAATCAGGTTCTAGATTTGTGCAGTCTGGCAATGGGACAGAGACGTTCTAGCCTCGCTTAAACAAGACAAGGTAAGGCAGAGCTACTGCGTCAGCCATGTGCAACTATAAAAACAGGGCTCAACTCACATGATAAAACTAACTGAGGAGTAAAATGTTTTCAGAGAGCGAACACACCAGGAGCTCAACAGAACACGATCACTAGCGGTTAAGAATTCCAGACAAAAACAAACGCTACGTACTGGATATAAAAACGGCTGACGAGATCCTACTACGTATTGATTTATTTTGAGCTAGTTATCGGAGAGCATGTTAATTACAGAAGTAGAACTTCGGATCCAGAAAAGGAGTCTTGTCTAGGAATCGTGGTCTGGGTTCTTCACTCTCGAGGGTTCTAGTGCTGCAAATAAATTATGCTTAACAAATACTGATCACGTTTTTTTTAAAAGGGTTTTTTTTTTAATTTCCTGACCAAAGCAGTGTATAGAAGGAAAAAAAAAAACAAAAAAACAGCAAATTGATGGCAAATACATACAGTTTTCTAATTTATAACACACTATACTTTCATAGTAAATATTAAGGTCTTGCATATGCCTAATTTTAAAACAACAAGGGTCACACGGATTATCTGACATCATGTACAAAAGAAAATCCCCGATTCTTCTTTCTTCCAAACCCACTCATGATCAAAGAAACAAAATGAAGCACTCGTTTCAAGGACATACTATTAAAACCTTTTTTTTTTTTTTTAATAATAGAACTTGGGTGGGTTTGTGTATTTACAGGAAAAAATAAAGAACGTCAAGCACTGCTTTTCTTCCTCTCTATCGCATTAAGGACACAGAATGGCTTCGGACACAAGGCAAAGTTAACAGGTTGTTGTGTTGTTTTTTTTTTCTCACTTTTTCAAGAGCATCTTTGCAAAATCCTCGTTGGACAGGGGCTTCGTTCCGGGGGTTTCGGCTTGCACGCCATCGCTCACGCCATCCTGCTGTTTGGCGGCGGTGCCGTTCTCCGTTTTCGCCTGTGGCGCGTTTTGACGGTGCAGAGAGCGAGGGAGTAAAGACACCTGTGTGCGTCCTTTACCGCGACTGAAATCATAACATTAAAAACTCAGTTAAAAAAACAAAACAAAACACGCCTAGGGTTAAACCATGGTCAGTGTAACACGAGCAGTCTTATAGTATGTGCCATAATAAAGCCTGTTACACCACAGCGCTGTTCAGTTCTCGATTCCGATTGATCAGGAAGCGTCGATTAACACTCGGACACTTGTTCTGGATGCGAGGTCTACAGTAGTGTTGTCACAATACCAGGATTTTGACTTCGATACCAAATGTAGCATCACGATTCTCGATACTTTGGCAAAAGTGCTTTTGTTGTCGGAACGTAAACTGATTTTTAAATGAAACTAAATACTTCAAACATGGCCTCTTTCTTCTTCTGAAATACACGCGAGAGAACATCTTTCGTTTCTGGCGTCGCCATGCTACTTTACCGGCATCTCGCTGCTCGAGCCAGCTGGCTTGCATGTCGCCCATCTGAGGCAACTTAAGCATGCACAGTTTGATTCGCTTCTTCAGGCTATGTGCAGTACTGAAAGCAAGCGCGGCCTTAAATCAACAGTAATGGGATTTGTGGTTTTTCCTATAACAAGCTTTTTCTATTTGCATATTATCTTCAAGTGAGAGGAAAGAACTGGAAGGTGAGGGAACAGCTGTTTACAGCAGCTATAACTAGGACTGAGGCAACGCATCATGATGCAAAAATGTGACTACGTGCGTTGTAGAAATCGTGCAAATCGGCATTCGGTTAATAATGCCGCATAAATTTGCAGAGCACACTGGTCACATGATCGCATTCTTACACAGAGTCTGCACTCACGGAGTCCGATCGCTCAGGATTGCACACGCGTTAAACGGTTACATACTCAACACATCCGGTGTCAGCAGTGACGGAGCCATCTCTTGGAGATGCTGTTGTACTCACCTGCCCTGAATCTGGCGAGGCATCATGCCTCCCAGAGCTGGTGTGAATTCGGTCTTCCTGGCTGGAGGGTTACTAATGGCCACAGAGAGCGTGTGATTCTCCAGCTTCGTCCTGTCCATCTTTAACACGGCCTGAGACGCCTGCGCCTCGTTCTCAAACTCCACATAGGCCAGGCCCTGCAGAACACGCACACGAATCGTGTAAATTTGTGATGCTCCTGGTTGCAGATATCTGTGCACACTGAGTGCAAATAAGGAGCTGGGAAATAGGAAATTTTCCAAACATTTTATTTCAAGGTCACAATGTCCTTCGTGTAGTCACCGGTAACGGGAATGTATTTGAAATGAACCTGCGGCCGAACCTTGGGTTTGCCGGAGCGGTTGGTGACGAGGCGGACGGCTTTGACCGTGCCGTGCTCCTTACACAGCTCCTCCAGCTTCTCTGCGGTGCAGCTGAAAGGCAGCCCCGAGATGAATATTTTGTGCTTCTCCAATGATGTGTTGTACTTGAAGACCTAGCAAAAGCAGAGAAATAATAATAATCGATAATTCACACATCAGCTTTACACAGATTGGGATTTTCACGCTACAACACACTGTCAAAAAAAATCTCACACATCCAAGCAAAGCATGTCCATCTGAAATTTAGCTAAAATGTGCATTCGTGAAACATCCAGCTTAATACGCTAACTCCCCCTTACGTGCTGCGCCTTAAACATACCTTAAAGTCTGGGTTCTTGCTCTTATCTACGCAGGGAGACACGAACATGGGCCGCCCATCCACTTCCCGTCTGTCCAGCTTGAGTGCCTCCCGAGCTGCCAGCTCATCCTCGAACTGCACGTAGCAGTATCCTCTGAAGGCGCCCTTTGCAGTAAACACTGGCCGCACCTGCACGATGGTGCCGCAGCTCCCAAACGCAGCCTTCAGCTTGCCCTCGGGGTCCTCCAGGTTGAAGGCTAAATTGCTGACGAACACGCTGTTCGAGTCGTTGCGTTCATCGGGCATTCTGGCCGCTGTATTTTTTACTTCCGTCGCCACCTGCTGGTTTTTCCGGGCAGCTGGAGTCTCCGTTTTGTGTTGCGGAGGAGCGCGGCGCCCGTGCAGCCCGCTTTCCGTCTCCATCTGCTCCTCCGAGACATCCTCCTCACCTCTGTGCCTCTTGCGCTCTGGAAAATCACGGACGAGTGTAAGAATCAAAATAGTTTGTTTTATTCTAAACTGCTTTCTCTTACCACCCTTACCAGTCTCCTCGCCCCATTCGTCTTCACCCATGTCTTCTGCCTTCCTCTTGTCTCCTGTTCTGGTCGTTTTCTGGCTCTTTTTCTGCGCCTTCTTTTCGGCCTTGGCTTTGCGACGCTGCTCGGCTCGCTCTTCTTCTTGCCGGACTAGCAGGGCCTCTTTCTCTGCTGCCTGTATGGAAACGCCGATCAGATGTAAGATCCGATGTGAACAGCACACAAAGAGCTTCCCCCCCCCCGCTCAGGTGTATGATAAACATCTATGGAGGCCTGAATGTGATTTCCATAGTGATGTGCACAGAAATCATTGTCTACAAACACAGCAGGATGAAAGGGAGGTCTTGCCTTCGCTCTCTGCTCGTTCACCCGATTCAGTCTAGACTCGGTCTTCTGGACAGCAGCATCCCAGTCCTCCAGGGAACCTGCAGATGGATAGAGTAAGCCGTTAGAGAAAGGCAGAAAGCAGCACGGAGGAGGGGGGAAAAAGGGAGCGGGAGAAAAAGAAAAAAACCTTCGTATTTAAAAATACAATATATAAAACAGGCGGCGATGTAAATGAAGGAACAACCGAGAAAAAGAGAAATAAAAAGTACAAGATAAATTGGAATTTTCAGAGAAGAGATGAGATAAGGAAAGAAAGCAATGGAAGGAAAAAAGATAAGCAGAGACATGACAAGAAGAGAAAGCAAGAGGAGAGGAGAAAGATAATTTTTATTTTTAAATATATATTTCTTTCGGAACAATAAAATCCCAGTCTTGGTGTTTAGTCCAAGGCTGGCCAAAAGAGCTTAAACGTTTTGTTTGAGTTCTGCAGCACATACCCTCAACCCTCTCAAACGTGAGAAGAACTTCACACACGTGCTCTGGATAATCTGACGTGCACTGCACCGCTCGGTGAAGAGCTTTCCTGCAATGTGCAGCGTCTCCATACGACCTGAGGACAGACACGGCTTTAATTTACCTGCACTCTGAGCACCAGATCACACATCCACACACTTCAGTAACAAGGTTCCATTGAGAGTATAATGAAAGGGCATGACGAACGTGAGGGCAAAGCTGTGTACTTTTGCTCTTATTGTCTGGCATGAGGAGGAATAATGTGCTTCGAACTGACGCATTATTTCTGATTTGCTGATTTCGATGACATCACTGACCTCTCCAGGTTGTAGTACTCGAGCCACATGTTGGCGTACTTGGCGTTCCCTTTAGTCATGATGCTATCCCACAGCTCTCGTGCTTTCTGCATATTCTTACAGTGCAAAGCCTATTGAAGGGAACAGAGAGTAAATCAGATAAACAGCCGGAGGTCAAATTCAAGCCTGGTTCAGGCGAAGCTGCTGCAGGATCATGTTTGCGTTCAAATATAATAAAGATAATCATGGTACGTGTGCACCGTTGTGTGTGCGAAATTACTCTCCCAGTGTACTACTCGTTTTTAGTATACAGCTCTGTTCAACCAGAAATGTCAGATTGGTGGACGTGTGATTTGCGCTCACCTCTATTCTGGCCCAGATCTGCATTATCGTACAGGACAGATCGCCACTCTCAGTAAACCCTGTAACCAGACGGCGACAGTTGGGGCAAAAATATACTACGAGCTGCACCGATACCAAACAGGAGTCGATTTAAGTGATTTAACAGCTAATGTGGTAACGATTCAATAAATAAAAGTTTCGTTTGGTTTGTCGTTATGATATAGATTTTATTAAAAATTGCGCTGATTATAATAAAAGAAAGATGTTGAATGCCACTTACGTTCCTCCACATCTTGCTTCAGGTAGTCGAGAGCGCGTGTGAAAGCTGCCCGCAGCTCCTCTAGCTCTCTGCTCCCCTCTGTAATCAATTATCAGTCGATGAATTACTCAAGTGAACAATGACTTCTGTATTTCTACACTAGAGCTACGAGACTATGACTATGAAGAAGTGTTTAACTGACGCGAGTCTAGCTCACGCTAATGCTTGCCTAAATTTCATATACTTCACTGCACGGCACTGTGAAAGAGCGGAGATGGTATAAACACTGTATGGCCAAAAGTTTGTGGACACCTGACCCTCACACCCGTGTGTGCTTTCTGAACGTCTCATTCCAGATTCGGTCCAGATTTAGATTTCTGATGACCTCCATTGCTCGTTTGTAGCCTGAAAGATCTTCGGAGACTGTTCGCGCCGTGGTCAAGCTACATTAAGGCTAATTTATTCAATGCACTGCAGAGTCGTCTTCTCACCTTTGCTAAAATCGACACGTCTCCGCAGGTAATCCAGGTACGACTGCCAGATGTCTACATAATCGGTGGCCTGTATAAAGCCGGCGTTCAGCGCCTTTTCGAACACATCTGCAGAAAAACACATTTAAAGTAAGACATGGCGATCTGTGACATTTCACTATTACGCATTGAATCGCTGGAAATGTCGCCGCTAATTAATACGCTTTTAATTAATATTTCAAAAATATACACACAGGTGACAGATTAAAGGGGGAAACAAAAAATTTAAATTTATTTTTGGCTCCGCTTGTCTTCTCAGTTACAGACTTCTTTGGGCTGATCTTGATGATGAAACATGCTGATGCTGATGGGAGTGGCCTCTTCCAGGATGACTCCGCCTCCACCCACAGGGGTCTAACTGAATGGCGTGATGAAGATGAATGATGTACAGAAATGTAACACCTATGAGGAGATTATGGAGTGACACTCTCCTCCACCATCATTATCATCATCATCATCACCACTACCACCATCATCATCATCATCACCACCACTACCACCATCACCAATCACCACCACCACCATCATCACCACCACCATCATCATTATCTATCCACTAATTAAAAAGAATATCGTTTAGAAGAATGGTGTTCAAATAGAATCTGGATTCTCTTCTGGTGGCCCCAGGTGAGGCAGGACCTCACGTTTCCCTTTACTTTGTCACCTGTCTGCATGTTACTGTTCTCTGTCTTTAGTAATCCAGTACCGGAGATTACGTGATGCTCTGCGTGGTGTCTCTCCAGAGCCAACAGGTAGCTTTTCCACAAGCCCATGGTCCAGGGGCAGTTCCGGACAGCCCGTTCATGACAGGACAACACCAGCTCTTTGATCTTCAACTGGCGATCCTGGAGGAACGATATGAGAAAAGACTCGTTACTGATTATACTAATCGAAAGAGCATTTTTATTGTGTACGGTTGACACAAGCATTTCACTGTCCTAGGGGTCTTAAAAAAAATGTTATGGATTACAGTGTACATGTTAGCAGTGCTTCGATGCAGTGTTATCAGTTTAATTTGGCTAACAAGACATGCACTTTATTTATTTTTTAAAGCTTGTACAGTGTGCTCTGCTCCTGTGGCAGATCTGATGAACAAGCCATCTAAGACGATCTCCATGTCCACATACATCTCAAACGCATTCATATACTTCACTACCTTCGATTCACTCTACAAGGGTTTCACACTGCTCTCTGTATTCCAATCCCACGCTTCAGTTTGTCTACCAGCAGAGGGAGCCAGCTTTCTGCTAAAATTAAAAAAAAAAAAAAAAAGAAAGTCCTGGCCCCCAGCCCTGGCGACTCGTCACATAAAGCTGTTTGTCTCAAAACGAAATCCAATTCTCAAATTTCCGAACACATCTTAAGAGTTCTGGAGACGGCGATTGCAACACGCGCGTGACGTGCTGTTCTCCAAACACCGCGCTACAGATTTTATTTTTTTTTTTGGTCATTCTTTTCCAGCATCTGCCTCGTGTTACTGAATAAGTCTGACATGCATCGGTATTTATTCACAGCCCGCTACGATGTGTATTCCCAGAGAAACACTACAGAGATACACGCACTGCCATGCACATCTGAGGTCTGACTGAACTTAAGAGGGGAAACTTTTTATACATTATTACTTTTGAACAATTTAAAAACTCAAAAACATTTTACACCACTCAGCTGTATCAAGGCAGCTATTATTTCCAGAAATTAGTCTGACCTATATGCGTTTTTGTTTGTTTGTTTGTTTTTTAAAACGAAGGTGCTCTTCATCAGCAATAAATACATCAGAAGAAATCATTAAGGAGAGAAAAAAAAAGGAATAGTGTGTTTAAAGTTAAAAAGAGCATTATAATTCAGTTCTGCACAGCTGGCATCATTTTAATCAGCTTAGAGTACAGGCACGCAACAGCGGATTTAATTACACATTTGCTTTTAATGCGCTACATCAGCCACTAGAGAAGCTTTCTGTGTAAACCTAAAAGCCACTGTGTGAGGCTGGGATTGTAGCGTCCTCAACGCAGCCGTGAATGTTAGTCCCTGCCTGAAAGAAAAGAAGAAGAAAAAATAAAGTAAAGTGAAGCTCTGGCTGCTCATCTGGAAGGTGTTTTCTCTCCCTTTTTACATGGAAGAAAGAGCTTTCCCTCTATTTGTCTAGGGAAGTGTTTCCTCCTGCTCCGTTCCACCTGAAGCTCTCTCTCCGTCATCTCTCCCTCCCTCCTGTCCTCTCTCCATCTGTGCTCAAGCCCCTAATGGGCCGCTGTGCGTTTGTGCCTAGTGCATCTCATTACCATGTCATTAAAATGCTCTTGAATAAATTGAGTGAGATGCAGCAAGGCGGTGTGAGCACAGATGATTTTAAATAAATAAATAAATAAATAAATAAATGTGCGTGAGAGAGAGAGAGAGAGAGAGAGAGAGAGAGAGAAAGAGAGAGTAAATGGGACGGGGTGTATCTAGGCGTTCGATCTGATTGAGAATGCCGTGATATTATTCTGTGGAAGTACTTGGCGCTTTTCAACTGGCACTTACTGGAGGCATTCTTCTCTTGTGGCTGGATCTCAAAAGCTGTTTTGCTGTGTTTTAAGAGGTTACAGTCACGATGGAAAGCCATTTGGGCCCAAAAGCTACAGGTTCTAGCACGTACCAGATAGGTGGTGTATTTGGCCCAAAGGTCTGGAACTAAGCAGTTCTCCCCCAGCGCTCTCTCGAATATGATCTGCACTCGAGCAGGGTCTCCCTCCTTCATCTCATACTCGATGTAACTCTGATACTCCGCCAGCTTCGGCGGCTCCGACACCAACTGCAGCACAGGGGAGAAGCACAGAGACATGTGAACATGGAACAGTTTGCAATGTATTTTTAATTTTTCATTTTTAGAAATATGATGCGTGTTATACCAGAGCTTCCTCATAAGACCTGCGACTCTCCAGCTGCTGCAGGGAGCGCTTGTAGTGCTGCGTGACTGTCTCCGACACGCCCTCGTCCGTCCAATCCGAGTACTCGGTGTACGTGCTCTCCATATCTGCAGATCATAGAAGGCTTAGTAACGTACACTCCATGCACCAAAACCAAAGATTCTTTCACTCTTCAGTTTTTAGGAAACGTTCAGTTTGTGTGCATTTTTCCGTAATCCATCATTTACAGCTCATATAAAACAAATTACATTTAAGGGAATTTCGCCTACAGCAACACTGCTTTCCTGTTTAGGAAGTTAACACTATAAGATGAGTAAACTGGGGTCGTAAAGGGATGCACGTGGTCAGGAACAATGCTCAGATAGGCCATTCCTTTCAAAAAAGGTGCTCGATTTATATTAAGGGGCCCAATGGTTTGCCGATAAAACATTCCCCACACCGCTACACTACCACCACCAGCATGAGCTGTTGACACAAGGCATGTTGGGTCCATGGATTCGTGCTACTGATTCCAAATTCCGACCCTACCATCTGAGAAATTGAGATTCATCAGGCCAGGTGGCGTTTCATTAGACCAGATCTTCAACTGTCTAGTTCTGGTGAGCCTTGACAGAAGCCATAACTTGGCTGACAGGAGTGGAACCTGGTGTGGTTTTCTGCTGTTGTAGCCTGTCTGCATTAAGGTTCGAGGTGTTGCACTTTCCGAGATGCCTTTCTGTTCACCACAGGTATAAAGAGTGGTTATTCCAGTTACTGTAGCCTTCCTGTCAGCTTAACCCGCTCTGACCACTCATCATGTGCGCATTCGTGCAGCTGTCCAATCGGCCAATCATGAGGCAGCAACACAGGGCATAAAATTATGCAGATACAGGTCAAGAGCTTCAGTTTATGTTCACATCAAACATCAGAATGGGATTTCTGTGACTTTAACCATGGCATGGTTGTTGGCTGGGTTTGAGTATTTCAGTATTCCCATCTCCTGGGATTTACACACACACACACACACACACACACACACACACACACACACACACCAGTATCTAGAGTTTACACAGAATGGTGCAACAAACAACACTGAGCGAGGGTGGCAACGCCTTGTTGATGAAGGATTTAGTAACTCATAATCACTCTTTACAGCCGTGGTGAGCAGAAAAGCATCTCAGCATGCACAAAACCACTCGCGGGATGTTTTGTTTTTTTGTTTTTCGCACCATTCTGTGTAAACTCTAGAGACTGTTGTGTGTGAAAGTCCCATGGAGGTCAACAGGTTCTGAAATACTAAACCAGCCCATCTGGCACCAACAACCATGTCACGGTTAAAGTCACAGAGATCACACTTTTGACTAACTGAAGCTCTTGACCTGTATCTGCATGCTTTTATGCATTGTGTTGCTGCCACATGATTGGCTGATTGGACAAATGCATAAACACACACACACACACACACACACACACACACACTTTCTCTCTTATGCATGAAAAATCTTGTTCTTGTTTCAAGGTCATACGAAACACAGCAGCACCAAAGAAGGTTACTACAGCCATACGGGAAAATATGGATTCCCTAGAAAAGAAGCATAAAAGCCAGGGAGAAATGAGCCAAGCTGCTCAGGAGCATAATATGTGTTTTGGCTTTGTTCAGCGAGAGAAGGAGCAGTTCTGGCTTTCTCCTTTTTTATCATCAAAACACACACACACACACACACACACACACACACACACACACACACCATCTGGCTAGGCGCAGGTGGAGTGGGTGGGCAGCTCTTGGCTCCTTTTAGCACATGCGCCTGCGTAGGTTTGCATGGAAAAGCTGAAACCACACACTTACGACGCAGTGAGTTTTCACAGTGAAAATATAATAACATGGAAGAGATTTGTGTGTGGAATTTTTTAAATTTTTCATCCTGTGTTCTTTTTTTTTCCACTCCTCATGTGTCATTGTGTCACAGACTCCAAGCTTAGTCTTGGACTGATTGAGATGGCCAAACTGGGAAGCTGGTGCATTATTGTTATTAGAGATGTAACTATAGCTCTGTTTGGGTGTCCAGCCTGCTTCGTTATTTCATTATTCTCTCAGACAGAAGCAGATGAACTGATATGTGAAAGACAGAGACGTGCAGGAAGACAGGGATAAGAGGTGTCTTTGCGTGTAAGAGACGTAAAGGAAAAGGAAACGGATCAATCCACCCGTACGGATCAGAAAGGGAGGTAACCTCTTTACCCATTAGAGGTATGGCAAGCTGCCTTCTGAAGAGTGTGTGGATTCTGTCGAGCTGCACGTTCAGCTGCTCCTGTTGCTCAGGACTTGAGATGCTGCCAGGAGGAGGCTGTAACAGATAGCACAGCATGTTAATGTTTAATCTCTCGTGGCAGAGAGCAGGATCTTTGCATAATCAGCTAGTTTTTTTTCCTCGCATTGAACGAGAGCTACTTTTGTGCACTCGTACTCTGTGTAAAGCAACAGATCTGGAATACCTGGAGGGTGGAGAGGATGGCGATCTCAAACTCCCGGAACGCCTCCCAGAGCGCGGCTCCTTTGGTCATGTGCAAACCCACGGCAGTCAGCGCCCTCTCGAAGATGGCGCGCACTCGGTCGATGCCTCCCTCGGCGCCCATGCCACCTATAGAGTACTGTGCATACTCCAACCAGATATCAGGACCTGTGCGAGATGCAAGTGAGCCCACAAGAACACTGAGCATAAAGAGCAGTGATCTTCCTCCTGCAATGTCACACTATTTCTGGAGGAACTGTCTTTAAAATCTATCTTTTCTATTTTTATTTGCCTTGTCTGCTGTGTGGGGAAACAGCAGCTTCTCCTTGGGGCCGCATTGCACTTTCTACCACAGATAAGCCTTCCAGGTTTTTCTTTTTAAAAAAAAAAACCTACCAGTAACATCTGCTAGATCACAAACTACAATGAGTCATGGATTTTTTTTTTTTTTAATGGAATTTCTTTTTCTATCACAACAGATGGCTTTTTCCTGATTAGAATCTCAAAATACAGAGCAACATGTAATATCATAAATCCACAGACAATGGATTTAATAGGTCAGTTATACACGACGTGGCAGCTGTTTGCTTTGACTGGCAGATGGGGGTTAGAAAAAATAAAAAATAAAGCCACAAAAATGTAAAAACTGAGTNTTCTGTTCATTCAGATGTTTTATAGAAACGGGGCCACACTTACAGATGTAGTCTTTCACAGCTTTCTCAAAGAGCTCGTAGATCTTCTCACGCTCGGCCTCGTCGCCCTCCATCAGCCCGATTTCGTCCTTCAGCCAGTCCAGCCAGATCTCTGAGCAGCCAATCAGAGCATGACGTCAGTGAAGGAATGCCAAATGTAACAGATTTTCCCAAAACATGCAACACGTTACAAATCGTACTGAAATTACTGTCTGCTCATACAGTACAGAACGACTGCTTATATCATACAGTCCTATTATTATTTCACTGAGTTATAAAATGATATCTGTATCAGTGTTTTTTCCTTCTTCTTCTTCATTCCAGTGACTCCTGCACCGTTACCTGCTCAGAACAAGCTCAGCTCAAGCAGCGAAGCTCGAGCGTAATTATTTCATGAGTTTCAGATGTGACTCGAGAGTCCCACAAGCACATTAAATGAACGCACCCTGAGGAACAATAACTTACCTCTGCCCCGAGCATTGGCATAGCAGATGGACAGGAATAGAAGCTGCTTCCACCCACAGTGATACGAAAAGCACAGCAGACATTCACTAATTTATTCATAATATATATAAACCTCGTGTAAATCATTTTTCAGAGTAACAAAGGACCAGCCGTGACAATAGACCTCACAGAGGCGGTTGTGTGATTGTGTCAAACAAATGAAGTTACATAACCAAATCCTTTCGCACGTTCTAATGTTCAGCTTTAGTGTTTGTTATAATTTGGTTAAGAACCCAAAAAAGCGAGTGCTGAAGCTTCATACACCTGTAGTACACAAACGCCATTTTACAAACACGTGCTACATGAAATACATGTAGCACAATGGTGATTAACAATTATTGTTAATTAGTTAATGGGAAAAAAAATTGGGCTCACACCTTCGGTAAGAGGGAAGAGCTCGCTCATCTTCTGCCTGGCCTTGCGCAGTCTGTACAGCTTCCCTTCCTGCCTCAGCAGCTTGATCAGGTCCACGTGGCAATTATAATCAAATGCATTGATCGACAGCTGCAAGGTCACGACAGAGAGTGCAAAAGGTTAGTGAAAAACAGTGAGGCGACTGGAACCAGCTGCAGACGGACAGCAGTAAAGACATTCAGTCAAATGTATCTGCAAACTTATAACTGTGGACAAGATCTGACACTATCTGCTGTGCCGCCAAGCCACGTGCACAACAGCCGATTTAGAAAGTGGCATTATAATAAAAAAATAAATAAAAAAAAAAAAAAAAAAAAAAAAGCTTAAACCAGAATTAAATTACTCACTAATTACTTGTGAAGTAGTGCTGATGTCTTAGGAAATGTGTGTGGGAATGTCTTTCGCATGCTAAACCAAACTAAAAACATTCCCAATAGGTTTACAAAAGTTTAGGAAAGGCTGATTTTCTTCACACGTGCGCCATGTTGAGAAATTCCAACAACCCGTAAACAGCCAAAACGTGTAAATGACACGTTTTACATTTAGTGATTGTCACAAAAACTCCATAAAAGGCCAAGCTCACCAAGTAGAAAACAACGAAAAACTACAACTGAACGGTGAAAGAGCTTCCTAAACACGGCAAGTGCTAAATCATCCACTAATGCAGCTCAGCCACTGCAGCACATCAGCTACCACACACACACACACACACACACACACACACACACACACACACTAACTCTTCAGTCTTTTACAGGGCACCATTATGGAGCTCGTCTTATCTGTCTTAATTTATGGATTCCTTTTGGATTGCTTTCTTTCAAGCCATTAATATGAAACGTGCGAGTTTGATGAAAGCCGTGCGTACAACTGAAATAAATAAGCTTTTTAACCGTCACGTGATCCGAGTATAAAATTTGATTAAGCTGATCAGTCGAGCTTTACGTGAATGAATGTTCTTATGCATGCTAATATGAAATAACTGGATACTGAGCTGTGAGCTCTCCTGTAACGCTCTCTGAGAGGCTTGTACTCCTAAATAATCATTTCTGCAACCATACAGTAATGACTGCGCTTCTGATTTGAGCTGCAAATAATAATCGTTCGTAGTATTTCATCGGCTGTTGAAAGACAAAGTTATAACATCAAAATCATCGTGTAGCTCACGAGCGCGTTTTTAAATTCGCAAGAATGCAGCTGAAAGGTGAAGAGACATCGCTTTCCAGAATGGGCAGAAGAGCCGTGATCAGTGAAAAGATCAGACTCGGCTCGGATCACGCTCCAAACGCAGCCTTCCGTCTTGAGCCCAATCAGACCCTCACCATTCGACACCCCGGCACTCGGCTTTCATGTTTGTTTCGTGAAACCTGAAGCGTGTTGAAGAGCATGACAAAAATCACCATGTAAAAGAAAACAGCTTCTCAGTGTGCATGAATGAATAATAGATAAGCAACAGAGGCTTTATTACAGAAAATACGCCCTGGTCCACACTCTGGTCATCGTGTGTGGGTGCAAATGACGTACATGACCGCAATTAAGACTAGACGTGGAGATGAGCGTGGATTATTGTTGCAAGGAACAGAGAGAACTTTCTATTATCGATATTGTGAATCAAAGGTCTGAGGAAGAGGCTATGCAGAAGAGAGCGGATAGGACTTTCCTTCCACTGTTCCGCTTCCCTGTGATGCAGCATGAGCAGCAGTTCGAGAAGACGCAGCTGGCTGGCTTCATGAGTCTCGGAGGAAGCACGCGTTAGGCTTCATCCTCCCCGGGTTGGAAGCTGATGTATGATAGGAGAGAGCTGGCTGGAGGGTGGGTGGGAATTAGTCAAGACTAAATTCACAGTCATTTGTGATCTCTCTACACCGTTCATCAGCAAAAGCTCAGATTATATAACAGCTTGATTTTTTTTTTTTTGCTATTCCAGGCACATCGAGGTTAATTTTACTCTAGCTTCTTCCAGCAAAGATCGTGTTGAGTGAGTTTAACGAACACGACGGTAAAATCGGACAATCTGCCTAAAGACGCCTAAATTCCTCACAGAGTGAATGTTATACGTCAATCGACTGGATACGTGCCTTTGGGAAATGGACATGAGCCTAATCAGTTCAGTTCTGAATCAGATAGCAGCTGTCAAAATGTCTCCTGTGCTGCAGTCAAAAATGAAATCTTTAAGCGCAGTTGTCTCCCTTTTCACACTGTCTAATGCTAGAACTTTACTTGTGATGGAAAAACATGCAAAAAAGTAAATCTATTTATATTTATATTTTAAGGATTTCTAGGCCACCTCACATATTCTCTTTTCTATGTGACACTATAGAGACGTACAGCCGGTCCACATCAACCGAAGCGTGGCTGCTGCTGTCAGACCCACCAGGACAACTCTAAAACCTACAGGCATGACTTCATCCTTCGTTCTGTGAACACAGCTATAGTGCACCTCTTTTGATTAAGTCAGCAGGTCAGAGGAGGAACCTAGAGCAGAGGAAATATTAGATGTGTGACTCACAGTGCCACTAATTTTACACAGTACATTCATGCGTATTACACCACAGCAATGTGAAATTCTCAATTCTTGCTTCAGGAAACGAATCTGAACGTATAAAACGTATGTGCTGTTTATTTAATAAAAAGTGTAATCTCTGGTAAATTTCTCTGCTCTCTGACTACAGAGGAATAAAACACCTTGGGTGTTGCTGTTACAGGACAATACTCACACCAGTCTGTTCTTTCTGGCTTACACAACACACAGAAGAGGAGAAACAAACACAAATCTCTCTTTATCTCCATATGGCAGTCGTGCTCTATTAAACTCTTGTAAACTAAATGAGGATGTACTTTGCTGTTATAATCTTGCAAAGCCAGAATGATCTAGTCGGAGAGCAGAGATCTGAAGGAAATCTCATCCAGCGCTGCCACTTTAGAGACTTTATTGCTACACTTGATGACATTTTAGATTCCTTTAGTGACTTTAATTTTAAAAATATTGAGAAATCTAGTGACTTTTGAACAGATGTTAGTGACTGTCTTGAACTCGATCATGCTCTCAGCTCACATCACAGCTGCTGTCATACGAGTTGAGACAGCAGGCTCGCCTGACTCACCATCAGTGTATAACGCCTGACTGTGTTACGCTCATGACCAATCACAGACCTCCACTGCTTCCCAGCGACCAATCACTGACCACCACTGCTTCCCAACGACCAATCACTGACCACCACTGCTTCCCAACGACCAATCACTGACCACCACTGCTTCCCAGCGGCCAATCACTGACCTCCACTGCTTCCCAGCGGCCAATCACTGACCTCCACTGCTTCCCAGCGGCCAATCACTGACCTCCACTGCTTCCCAGCGGCCAATCACTAATATTTAAAAGGTGCAATTTTTTTTATTCCTCACTTGTATAAATAACCTAGAAGATATATGGAACATAATAGAAACAAAACAATGGTTTAAACCATGGCCTTAGGAAAAGTGTATCAAGTCACTGAGAAAACCCGATTGGAAAACTGACCTCTGGTCTGTTTGTGTTTGGATCCGCCTCCTGTCAGTCATTTTATAAATACTCTACGAGCCGTAGTAGATCCTGGGGGCGGAGCTTCATAAACATGGCTGGGAGCCATTCAAATGTCGAACTAACCTAACAATTACAGACTTAATATAAGATAATAACAATAATAATAATAATAATAATAATAATAATAATAATAATAATCTTACCTAATGCACATTTAAATGTTTTTCCCTTAAGCCCGCCCCCACTCCCACCCATGCTCCTGAAGCTCCGCCCCAGGACTTACGGTCTGTCAAGTTGAGTGTCTATAAAACAACAACAGGAAGCCCATCCAAACACAAAACAAGGTTTGTCCCTACTAACCAACTACACAGCACGTGAAAAGCAGTATGCCAAAGGAGCAGTGTGTTCGAATTCTCAGCATTCATAAGTCAGTAGGTGAGAAACACCCGGAGGACCTGCTGCTTCCGCCGAGGTTCTGCAGTATGGAGTGGACACTGCGCTATCCCATAAGGCACTGGGACTGGCGCGGAAGAGCCGGCAGAATCAAAAATGCCAGAAGGCAGCGCGTTGGCTCTTTTCAAGTGTATCAATTAAGTGTATGAGTAAAATGTTAACTTGGGGAAGGTTTCAACAAGAAAAAAAAAAAAAACAGGTGCTCTAATCTGGCAGGCTCTTCAAGTTTTTGCGGTTCCTATGACAGCGCAGGTCACATGACGATGCCAACATGGCGGATGCAGCAGGTCCGGATTTATTCACACTACACACATATACCAATCAGTACGTACAAATGTCACAGTTATCAAACTATTTCTTATCATGTTTTACATTTCTTTCAGGTTATTCGAACAAATCTGAAAATTAACACAAAAAAACAACACATTTTTGCACCTTTAATACTCAGCACCTTCCCCGACAGAAAGCGTAGCATTTTGTAAAGGCGTAAAAGTTTAAACAGTGCCTGGTGCCGTGACCGAGAAAGATGACTGCTTTCCTACAAGAGATCAGTGATGGATAAAAATCTGCCATCTTCATGTACCTTGATATGCAAATGAATAACCTGGCATGCAAATGAGTCCGTGACGTCATTCCGGCGCGACACTGATCTCAACCACTTAAAAAATAAATAAACGACGTTTATAAGCGCGCCTGTGTTAAAGTATATTGCGCAATACGCTGCGGGTCGCTGGTGAAGCCTGTAGAGACGCCTCTGCACGCCTCTCAGACGGATTAATCTGACCAAATGCGTGTGTGGAAACGGGTTCGTGCTGCAGCAGCTGCTGCTCTGCGCGCTGAGGAGAAGGAGCCGCGCGGCTGCACGCCCACGGCATGGCGCGCAGTTTGACTACACGCTCCTCAGCTAGGGAGCCCGTCCGCGCCTGACTCAGCCAGCTAGCAGCTCCACTCTGCCTATCAGTTCACATTAACACACATTCACAAACGAACATTGTGTCGACCTAAACATTTATGCGTGTGCTGTAAAAAAATAATAAATAAAACACTGAAGTTAGACAGAGACAGTTAGCTTGCGCATAAAGTGATGCTAATTAGCAGTTAAACGCCTTCCCCAAACCGAAGTCTGAGCACACAATAACTGAAAATATCTCCATCTTTAAAAACAGTAACAGAAAGTGACAAGCAGTGACACTTTTTTTACTATTTGGTCAACTGCGTACCACGGCTAACTAGCTTAGCCGGGCTTCGCCATTCATTCTCATAGCTGAAGGCAGGCTAGTTAGTTAGTTAGCTTAGCTTAGCCTAGCTTACCTGCTCCTCCAAGCGCTGGATTTCTGCTTCATTTTCTCGCTCGTCCTCTGACGTGTCGTCGTCCTCTTCATCTTCGGAATTCTCGACGCCCATTGCCTCTTCCTCTCCCGACTCCATTTCTCTCTCCATCTCCTCGGCTTCCTCCTCCTCCTCCTTGATATCAGCTAACAGCGTCTCCGCTTCGTTCCCAGTCGCCGCCATGTTTGCGAGGATCTGCCTGGTAACAGGATGCGCGTGCCCGAGCTGCAGCCTGATCCAATGAGCTGCGGATAAATAAAAAAAAAAACCAGACCTGCGCTTCTTTTTTTACTGAGCCTATGTCATGAAGCGTCTTCTTTATGAACAAGAGGATACTGTAAGACAGTCATTAATCACTAACATTCTGCCAAAGAAAGTGTTAACACTGATGTGATAACTCAACTCAGTGGAGCGGCGGTTTAATCAGAGCCGGGAGTCGAACGCAAACTGAGTCGACTCTCCGATTCACAGCTTTTAGAAGCCAGGAGTGTGAGTCGACTCCGCACGGTGAAAATGATTCACTTGGGGTGTTTTGCTATTTTATAAATCAGACCTGAAAGGACAGAATAGACTATCCAGCACACTTAAACTTAATCAAGCCAAGAATGACGTAAATTTTGACTAATTCTGTCAACTGTGCCATCTGGCATTTTCAACATGAGTTTCTATTAGGCTAATAACGAGATGTTTGTGTCGCGTATGAGGAGATGATTTTCTCGGAATAACGAGATGTTTTTCATATAACAAGGAAGTTATGGCCTAATGGTTAGAGAGTTGGACTTTTAACCCAAACATTGCGGGTTTGAGTCTCAGGCAGGGAGTGTAGAGATGTTTTGTCTCGTAATAACAAGATGTTTGACTCACTATAACGAGATGCTCATCTCATAATATGTTAATTTCATAATAACGAGATGTTTTTCTGTATAAGGAGATGCTTTTCTCGTAATAACAAGATGCTTTTCTCTTAATAACGAGATGTTTGTCTGTATAAGCAGATGCTGATGGGATTTGGGGATTATTTTCTTGCATGACAGCACAGAGTTTCTATAAGGAACAAGTTGAAAAATGTGTAAAGATGATTATTAGTGGTGCCGGCGAAGCAAAGTAATTATAGTAAAGTAAAGTGTAATTATTCTTGTTATTCTTACTGTCAGTAATAGTATAGTATGTGCAGTAACTACAGCGATCACCCTTTTCGTCCTGTGTTATGTTTTAGTTTGGGAATGAGGACCTGAATGTTTGTGTAACTGACTCGGGAGAATCGACTCCATCGATGCTCAGCACAGCGCGAGTCGGAGTCGGAGTGTCGGCTCTCCGCAGCGCCCCCTGCTGCCGCCCCGCGGACCGTCTGTTTATAGATCAACACACACACGCACCCGCCCCTTCTGGGTGACGTCACGGCGAACATGGCGCTCGGGTCGGTCAGGAGCTGTTTCGGGTCCTTGGCGTTTCTCGGCAGAAGCTTGACCTCGCCGGAGATTAAAGCTGTTTGTTGCTACCACAAAAAAGTGAGTGAATATTTCACTTCATGTTTAACTCCTTTAAGTCTGGCTTTCTGTAAGCCAGAATGAACTTCTAGGCCCGAACACCGAGGCTGAGCTGAAGTGTTATGTAGCACTTCACTCTAGTTAGCATTAAAAACACACAGTTAGCTAATACGGGAAAAGCACACAGCGTCACAAACTCTACAGCGATACATTGTAAAACTTCGCATTTAATTTTTAGTTAATTTATCTTCAAGAGTTTTGCTGTAAACACTTCCGTCAGTTAATTATGCTCGGGCTGAATCCCAAATCGCAGATTAGTCCCTTTATAACGGAGTGTAAAATAAATAACTCTTCCCCCCTAACTAGTGCACTACAACTCCGGTAGGGGGCCATTTGGGATTCGGCCCAACTTTCACCCACTTGGCGCCCCCTCATGCAGTGTTGTGTTTATGAAAGTCATGGATTATTAACCTGTTCGTTGCTGATAACATTTTGAAGGTGGTGGATCACTATGAGAACCCAAGAAATGTTGGTTCCTTCGATAAGAACGCCAAGAATGTGGGGACCGGTTTGGTCGGAGCACCAGCCTGCGGGGATGTCATGAAGCTGCAGGTAGGCTGGATTTGACCATGTCACTGCTGCTCGTGTGTGTGTGTGTGTGTGTGTGTGTGTGTGTGTGTGTGTGTGTGTGTGTGTGTGTGTGAGAGAGAGAGAGAGAG
>JAKKZN010000024.1:3151898-3165429 GCA_033441825.1 Pangasius elongatus
GTGTGTGTGTGTGTGTGTGTGTGTGTGTGTGTGTGTGTGTGTGTGTGTGTGTGTGTGAGAGAGAGAGAGAGAGTGAGCGCAAGCGAGCATGTGACCAGGAGTGACTCTTGTGTTTACAGATCCAGGTTGATGAGAACGGAAAGATAGTTGATGCCAGATTCAAAACGTTCGGTTGTGGATCAGCCATCGCTTCAAGTTCCCTGGCCACAGAATGGGTCAAAGGCAAATCAGTATGTCCTGTTATATATATTTATGTGTGTGTGTTTTGTCCAAAGTGTATTAAACATTTTGCGCTCACCTGCATGTGCCGTGTGTGTTTTTTTTCTCTCCACTAGATTGACGAAGCTTTGAAAATCAAGAATACTGACATCGCCAAGGAACTGTGTCTCCCACCGGTGAAGCTTCACTGCTCTAGTAAGCTTTAGCAAAGCCTCAATCAACATGCAGCAGCACAGCTGTGTTTATCTGTAATGATTACTTATTACACAGGTCCCGTTTCTGTACCTCATCTTAAGCGCTGTAGGAGAATTGTCCAGTCTGTGTCTGACAGTGCTGTTTATTTTCCTCCAGTGCTCGCAGAGGACGCCATCAAGGCCGCTCTGGCTGACTACAAACTCAAACAGAAGGACGAGGACAAAGTGGCGGGGACTAGAAATTAAACCACGCTCTTTAAATCTTTCCTTCCAGTTTGACATCTTTGTATAATTTAAACACAGACTGTGCTGCCCAAAACCAAACATATCCTTAGAGTAACATCATTACTGTAAGGATACTCCTAAGTAGTGCACCTCCTATAGTACTGCTGAATATGTAGATCCTCCGCTGAAGGGTTTCACGTAATGTCATCTTTGCCTTGTCATGATTTCTGTGAGGTGTTCAGAGGAGGCTTTTTTTTTTTTTTTGATTGGAGTGCTGTCTGAAAGGGTGGTGGGTTTCTCGTAGTGTCTTTCTGAATCACGCACAAAGATGGACGCATTTGGTCTGCCCTTTTTTTTGTTTGTTTTGCAGACAAAGATTAATCCATGAAGCAAAACAGCAGGGATTCATCAAAACCAAGAAACATGAGATATTTAGTCTTGAGTACGTGTGTTTTAGAAAAGCTTTTCACTTCCGCTAATCCTGAATACAGTGTAGTTTTTAGTGCCTCTGATCTCGGGCACTAAATGACCATTACAGAAGTACATGTCTGCTTATTTGTAACACAGTGAAAAAGGCTTGAGGCAGTTTGTCAAAAATGTATATTTGTTTACATTAAATGTCCTGTAAAAACGGCAGTTATCAATCTGCAGTCATACACGCACAACTAATCAAAAGAGTCTAATGCTGTATTCTCCTGTTTAAGCTTAATAAAATTGTAAAACCACACATTTGCCTGGGGTTGTTTTCCACAGAGTAACATGATATTAACAGGATTTTTCATTCTACTGATTATTTTTCTGATTCCACATGAACAATGAACTTGATCAGCCACATAATCAGCACACACTTTACCTAATATTGATACCATCAATAAATACGTTTAAGCTACAATGACCAGTATGAACAACATCTTAATGAACATGCTGATGGTTGTTGGCAAAATTCAGAACCTAGGCTGAAGCAAGTTTTAATATTTACACCTGGGGCAGTAAATTATCAACAGTTAGGAACTAACTTCAATTTCAATAGTCGCTAATTTATGTTGATTAGACATGGATTTAATAAACATTAGTGAATGCAAGTTATTTCATTAACATTAAAACAAACTTCAATTCATTCACCTTAAATTGGTTACTTCGTTAACATTACATGAGGTGTGTTAGTGCTAAAGTTCATGGTTTGTTAATGTTATCTAATGTAGTGAATCATGGTAGGTAAGAGAACCTTAATGTAAAGTGTTACCATAAAAACCTACCCCTTACTGTCCAGGAGGAATATTCTTCTGTCTTGGCTTTTAAAGTTTGGGAGAAAGACTATTCCTGAAATTCCACCTCCCTACTAGCGAGTTTTTGCACCCGCTACCTTCTCACCTTCTCTCTTATTTAACAACGTCTATTTTCGGTGTGTTTGTGTGGGTCTGGGTCTAGCATAAACGAGAAGACATCCAGAACTCCAATTTCTCAGAGTTCTCCTCCTTTCACAATCCTAATCACGCTTCATAATACTATCTATTAATGGTGTAGTATGAATCGATAGCCAAGAACTCTCACTTTGTTAAAAACCTTGCTGGACACTAACTGCCAGTAACTGGATGGCATTAAGAGTTCCTTTGACTGCTCACTGAGGACTGAAGGGGAGCAACCCTCTGGGTTCGCCACAGGAGGCTCCTCAGCAACAGGAGTACAGCTAGCAGGAGCAGTCCTGTCAAGACGCACAGCACAGAGAGTAGCGTCACGAGTGCTGGGTCATTTGACTGGGTCAAGGTTCTAGGAGTGGCCTCAACCTGTACTCCTGCCTCACTGGTGGAGTATATAGGGGCCGAAGTGCTCAAGAAACCATCATGGATGTTGGTTGTGTTGTTCATACAACCAGGATCCTCATCTGTTGACGGGCTGTGGGGTGTTTGGGTTGTCTGAGGGACAAGGTAAGTGGAGTTTAGTAACAAACACTGTTCATAACTTAACCCCTCCAAAGAGGATTGGTTTGACCCCTGACGAGACCTAGATGCTGTATGGTTAACAACTGAGGGGAGCTTTCCATATGAGTTCATAAGAGAGCTTCTACAGGAGGTTCTAACAGTTCTGAGTACATCAGAAGTAGGATTTAAAGATTCTTTTGAAGAATTCCCCACCATCACCTTGGAAGCGTTGACTGGTGCTGATCTCTCACCAGGCTTCAGGATTCTTGGACAGATAGCCACAACAGAGAGGGTCAGGAGCAGCTTGTGTGCCAGGTGTAATGGCGCTGCACACACCAGATCTGATGCCATGCGTAACCTGTCCATAAGCAGCCACCGATACAGGTACATGATGTCACATTCACAAACCCACAGGTTATTAGCGAGCTCCACAGAGCGGAGATGGGGTAGGCCATCAAATGCATGCTCAGGCACTGAACGCAAGCAGTTACTGTTGATCTTCAAGACCTGAAGGTTAACCAACACAGCAAGCGAAGGCAAATCCAATGTTGAAATGCAGTTGGCAGACACATCCAGGTGTGTTAGTGAACCTGGAAGGTGTAAAGGCAGACTTGACAACTGGTTCCCCTTCAGAGACAGCATCCTCAGCCGTGCCAGGCTTAGCAGTGCTCCAGGCTGGATGGCCCGAATGCGGTTGTCTTCCAGGTCTAACCGTGTCAGATTCCCAAGGTTCCTTAGATCCCCAGCTGTGATGAATGTAATGCGGTTCTCCTGGAGCTGCAGACTTTCCAGGCTCGATGGCAGCCCACGGGGGAAGCGATCCAGCCGGTTGTGGCTGAGACTCAACTCCTGCAGGCTGGAGTACTGCCACAGAACATTGTCTACATTGCAGAGGTGGTTTCGGGCCACAGACAAAGCTGAGGTGGTGAGGGGGACAGAGCGAGGGAGGACATGGAGGCCCAGTGACTCACACAGGATCAGAACACCTGGGCGAGGACAGCAGCACCCTGGAGGGCATGAGAATAGGAGTGGGAGGGAGGCGATAAGACAGCAGAACAAGAGCAAAAGAATAAGGGGGAGGCGAAGGTGCATGGCTCACTGATAGGAAAGAGGGAAAAATAGAATGGAGGGGTAACAGTTAATCACATCTGTAAACAGTATTTTGTTGGGTAGATCAATTATTTCTTGAATTTTAATTAAAAGATGAGATATTACTTGCCAAAAAGTTTCTCAACAAAACAGTAGGAACAAGAGAGATGTGACAGGGAGTGTGAAAATAAGACATTCCATATCAGTTTACAAAAATCAGGGATTCAGCTTAGCTATACTAAACTTGCCAATTTGCTATCAAATACAGATGCTCAACACGGCCAATACAGGTGTCACACTTCCACAGCTACTCACCACTCACTCACCATCCTCATGCTCTCCTGGTTCCTGTTTCCCAAACAGAACGAGACGCACAGTCTGCTAATGGAACCATTCATCTCTCAGTCATCACTCTCACTCTTCAACAAGTTCCCAGAAACAGCACTGCTCTGTGTTCAGACAATTCCAGGCAACGGCCCATCAAACTTTAATGGCAGTCTTAAGGTGTTGCCTTACCTGTTTTGTGTCTTCTTCGCCATGTGAGATCTGTGTCATCCTGCTGATTTTACTACCACTGTGAAAGCCCAGCATGTACAGGATTTAAAATTCCGAATTGCACCTTTATCCAAAACAAATGGCTATATCATGTTTTGAGGATCACCAACAGTTGAGTTGTTCTTTGAGTCAGTCATTAGGGTAGTCTTGTAAAGAAGACCATATGTAAGCTATATGGTAACTTTGATATATGTGGTCAAAAATTGATCAAGCTCCTTGCTAAGTCTTTGAGGAATGGGCGGGTGCAAAAGGGTGGCAGATTCCCAAAATAATTCAGCACCAAAGGTACAAAAGAAGAGCAACTTGAGCTGGAGGCTGAGGCCGTTTTAGGGGCTCCGGTTGCAGCGACGCGTTCGTTGGTTTACTCTAGAAGTCGCCAACATGTGACCTCGTGCCAATGAAATGGGGACTTTGTTTTCATTTATAAACCTCATTTGCATTTTCCTGTGATACTGATCTACAGGGATTGTAGTCGTGTCATATATAAACAGAGTAAATTATTCAGTGATTACTAATTTATTGCCTTTATACTTTATATCACTGTAGCATTACGCGGAAGAGGTGATTGAATGGATTTTGTGTTTTAAATTTAAAAGACACACTGATCATGCTTCGACAGAAGTTAAAAAGCAGGACATGAAATGACAGCAAGGGGCCATATTTCAGTTGAGAGAATATACACATTCTAATTTCTTGCCCAAACCGCCATCTGTCAAAACATTTAGAAAGAGGACCGAGAGACTGAAAGAGCCAAACTGAGAGTGTATTCTTTCCAGTTCAAGGCCAAATCTGAGAGACCTGACTCGGACCTATTTTCAGAACAACACGGAACAGCGGCTCTTGTAATGGCCTTTTGAAATATTGATTGAATTTTGTATAGCAGACTGTGTGTGACAATAGGGCCCTTTCTGCAGCATTGCTTTGGCCAGAACAGTTTGAACAGTGCTGAGACACTTATCAGTGCCAAGACTAGAACTGCACATCTACGGCTGGTTGACGTCAAAAGCTCATGTATTCCACTACGTTGTTTGTGTTTTTTTTGTTTATTGTTAAAATGCATTGACGACTGGTTGTTATATTAGCTAAAATCCAATGCATAAGGTCTCATTGATGGCATAATAATAAGGAATTCTGCTTTCTCTCATCAGCCCTTTGCAATTACAGCCTCTTGGCCACACACGCACACACTTAGACAGCTGAATTCATGATTTCTAATTTTTAGTTTAAGTGTTACAAATTTATAATGTTCTGCTGGGTTCGTGTCCTGTTTTCTCCAAATACTAAACATGGTACACAGAAAAGTTGCCACATTTCAGCTGGAAAAACAAAACAAAAAAAAAAAACCCATTAATCATGCATTCTGTTGTCTGTCTTTTTGTGTAATTTGTACTTTGATTGGACAGTTTGTGCTTAGTGTATTGTATCTACTTTTAGTTTCTCCTCCAAAGGCATTATTTCTGGTAAAAAAAAAAAAAATCCACCTTGTTTACATTCATTATACCAGCGACTGTATATTTTTCAGTCACTGCTGGATGACGTGTCATGGATGTGTCAGCGAAGTGGGCTGAAAAAATCTCAGCCCAAATGGAGACTGAATCTTGGGAGTGTTTCACTCTGGGGAATCACTTGACACAACTGTCACGTATAGGCTGCATTCATACCATTCTATGTATTTTAACTTACGATAATAAAGACGGGGGTTTAACTCTGATAGCTCATTCATACCAGCCGGCCCTGCTGAATTGTATATAGTGTTTTGTTTAGCTAGATATTAGAATGCTCATTGGTAATTTGTGCTGTTTCTTTGTACAATAATGACAAAAGTGCATCACAGCCAACAAAATTATTTAATGCAACATGTAGTACAAAGTATACTTATAACTGAGATAACATAACTTAAGCAGTTGCCAAAAGCCACTTAACAAGACAATACAATTTTGAATACGTTAAATATTCAAAGAAAAGGCACTGATAAAAACAAGAAGACAACGACTCCGTGTACACCTGGTGAGATTATGTGTCTTGGGTATTAGGGTCATATCCGGATAGGGTTTAGCCACATAAATATGAAAGTGTAAACAGACCCAAGGCGGTTTATATCCTTGATGTCTGAGATGCATTTAAACCAGAAAAATCCTCACTCACACACACACACATCCCCAGTAATTGTGTCCGAGTGCACGTTTCCAGACTGCTGGAGTCAGCACCTTTAAGGTTTTATCTTTAGCATTTAAAACAACTGAAAACAAGATGCACCACATAACAATAGTGATTGAATGTAATTACCTTTTTGCATAGTAATGATTTCATGTAAATTATAAGGTGTAATCAAGAGCAAGTTCTTATTGTTCAAGTCATATAAACTATAAAGGCAAAGCAAATTACACGTTGCTTAAGAGTAGTTATACCACAGCACTGTTGGATTCTTGAATCTGACTGGGCAGAAGATGTTGATTAACCTTCTATAACAGCAAGTCTGACTGTAATGCCAAATGCGCTGTTTCAAATACATTGTTGCTTCTACATTAGCAACTCAATCACAGGGACTTCTATAGCTGACGCTTTACATAATCTAAGACTAAAAGTTAAAAGATTTAAAAAAAAAAACACACACATTTATTTAACATAGAAAAATGTATGATCACTGATATGGTGAGATTTACTGTAAGGAGACTTTTACTGAACATTTGTGGAAGGAGTCTCTAGTGTCAGCACTTTGTATCAGTCAGAGGTATAACTTTAAGATAGGTGACTTTGCACTTTGTGGTTTCTCAGTAAATTGAAATGCTACATTTTTTATTTCGGTGTATAACTTTAAGAGAGAAAAACAGAGAGGCTGCCGAGGAAATGATGGTTTATAGTTGCTATAACGTAAGTGAAAAAAGTTTGCGTTATAGCTTCCAAAACATTACATAATTATAAATGGATAAAAAGATTTGAATGTGGGGTTCATTAATATAAAAAAAAACAATTCTATGGTAATAAAAGGAATAAAACACTTTGGGACCTGCTATTATATGAAAAAAAAAGAACTTTGAGGTGATAATAGTATCACACTACCCTGTCGCTGATTGTTTTCCTAAACCAGCACACCCCTAAGTGTTTTATTCATTATTATTCCTTGTTCAATGAAACGTGATAAATACATAGAATTCAATGCAATGAAGCCAGAGAGCAATCATCATCACTAGCATGATGATGACTGCACTATTACACAGAGAACATTTTCAGCAATAGAAAGGATGTAACCCCACTTTTGCTCAAATCGAGGAATAGCATTGTGTAAGTTGGTGTATAAATGATTGAGTTTATCCATTTTAATTTCTCAACAAATTGCTTGGTACAAGGTTGAATAACTGACATCCCAGAAGCAGAAGGTCCCTTATCTGTATCTCCATCCAATGAATTAACAAGCGATGTATCAGAACATTTATTCCCAGCAATGAGTCCAAATCCACAAGTCCTTCTTTTTTTTTAGAAAGAGGGATTCCTCAACAACCCGTCTGCTTACTCAATGCGAGGCTTGGTTTGCTTTCCTCAGGTGGCAAGTGCACACAGGTGCCTGGCCATTACCTGCTGTGGATGTGCTTGGCTTGGGCTCCTCCTTCTTCTTCTTTTCTTCTTCCTTCTGCACCTCTACTTCCTCCACATCTTCAGCTTTCTGCACCTCCTTCGGTTTTGGTCTAGGATCTTTTCCCTCCTTATCACCCACTAGAGCTTTGGACGGTGCACGCAGGTAGCTCGTGGTGGCATTGTGGGGCTCCATCATGCTTTGCTCTGCCCCCTTGCTTGGTACAGCCATGTACTTCCTGGGTGCATGTTTCTTGGGAGGATAGTAGGCCTCGAGTTTGCGCTTGTGGCTCATGGCTGAGGCACAACAGGCGATGAAGATGATAACGATGAGCAGTGACATCACCACAATGATGAGAAGCATATTTTCACGCAGGAAGTCCACCACCTCGTGAAACAGGAAGTGCTTGATGCGGATGAAGGTGGTGGTGATGCTCAGTATAGGCGTGGGTGAGGGTGGAGGTAAGTGGGTGGCGCGGGATGTCGGGAAAATCAGTTCCTGTTCATCTCCGCTGCCGTCCACAGACATGTTAAAAGGGAACGCTATAGTAGAGCAGCTCCAGCTCCAAAATGCAAAGAGGAGCACAAAGGCTAGACGTGGACATATGGACGACATGGTAATGTTACACCTGAAAGAAGACAAAAGACATCAATCGAGGATATATTACATATATTAGAAAATTGCATTATTAGATTGGCAAGCATCCCCCACCCAGATTTGAAAGAAGAAAAAAAAAACGTTGAATTTCCACAGATGCTACATGATTTATAACGTCATTTTATGTTGTAACCGCTGTGCTTTAGTCGCCGTGGACAAATACTTGTCCTCAAACATGGTCATGGTTATACTTTACACAAACAGTGGACAGTAAATCAGTAGATACATATCATTTGTAAGAAGATATCTGCCATTCTCTGAAAATGAGAAGGTTCAGCAATGCCTTGTGGCTTCTCTGCTTCCTCTCTGTCTTAGTAGACCAATGTTCGGCCTTTTAGATTACAGAAATCTGAATATTATCAGACAGATATGAACAACTACGAGCAATTGCAGTAAACCTGCTCCAGTGTAATGATGCAACAGTGGAAATAACTAAATAAAATGTGTAGTCACTGCTCAAATATGTTTAAATATCATATTTATTATCAGAATTAAGTTATGAGTAACTAAGCATTGTTTGAAGAGCTCAATCTGGTCAAGTTACTTCTGGTTTTGAGAGTGATACTGACAGCATATGGGCTGAACATGAAAAATTATTTTGATTGAAGATCACTGAAGATTCCTACATTTTGTAGTGTTACAACCTGGAACTGAAATGCACTTAATTGGGATTTTTTTTCTTTTACATTTGATTCACACAATATGTCTAACACTTTAAGGTGCAAAAATGTTATTGTGGCACAAAGGTTAAATAAACAACAACAAAAAAAAAAAACAGCCAATTGATGGTTACATAATTTATACCTGTCTTCTGGATGTGTCTCTATCAGCTTTGCACATCTGGATCTTGATATATTTGCCCAATCTTCTTGGCAAAATTGCCAAAACTCTGTCAGATTGAGAGATTGTAGATGAATGGCAATCTTCAAGACTTGCAACAGATTCTCAATCAAATTGAGGTCAGGGCTTTGACTGGGCCATTCCCCAGTTTAGCATTGGTGAACCACCACCTCAGTGTCAAGTCTTTTACAGACTGGAACCAGGTTTTCTAGTAGGATTGCCCAGTATTTGGCTCCATCCATCTTTCCATCAACCCTGACCAGTATTCCAGCCCCTCATCCTGAACAGCATGATGCTACCACCACCATGCTTCACTGTAGATATGGTATCCACAGGGTGATGAGCAGTGTTGGGTTTCTGCAAATCACAGGCCAAAAAGCCCAAGTAACCTTTTCCCCCACACATTTACTGAGTCTCCAACCTGCTTTTTGGCGAACTCCAGCTGGGACTTCATATTGGCTTTTTCAGTAATGACTTTCATCTCACCATTCTGGGCTATGGTTGTCCTGTGAAAAGCTTCTCCCACATGGGCTATGGATCTCTACAGTTCCTCCAGAGTTAACCATGACCATAACCAGGTTGCTCCTCAGACTAATGTCCCAGACATGATTTGATAGCTCCTTGTTTTTCGTGATGTTGTTGGCCTTCCAGGAATAGATGGATTGGATTGAGATCATGTGACACTTTAACTGCACACAGGTGGACTCTATTCAACTAATTTAGCAGTTTCACTGCAATGAGAGTGAACACTTATGCATTAACAACTTTTACATAAAAAAAATTGTGAATAATTTTGCAAATTATATTAATTTTTCCTGCACTTCAATATTGTTTTTTTTTTTGTTTTTTTTTAAATTCGTGACATAAAATCCCAAATAGGTCCATTTCAGTTCCAGGTTGTAAACCTCCATAATGTAGGAAAGTGCAAAGAGGTGAATATTTATTCAAGGCACTGTAAATTAATTATTTATATGAAGTTTAATATTAATGGAAAAAAATATATAAAGGGGATGAAATCTATCCGCTAAAACGCACATCCGCTAAAATATGCACAGTGTTTTTTCCTCATCGCTCTGTGTTAAATCTATTTTAGTTATTGCAGGCCATTACTTATATGGGGTGGAGATGGAGCAAGTCAAGGCCTGGTTTGTAATTTTTTTCCCCTCAACTGCTACCACCCACTCACCACACTCAACAGAGTGAGACATACTGACAGACAGATAAATAGACAAATAGATTTATTTATCTGTAGTAGATGGTGCAGAGTAGTACACAGTCCTCAGGGGGTAAAAACAAGACATTTCATACACTTTTATATAAAACGACGTGTTTGCTCTAAGCTGTGCAAGCAAAATTCTTCTAAAAGTGTAGGAAGTTTAAAAAAAATGTAATGTGCGGGGTCTGGAAAGTTTGAGTGATTTCTTTCGCTTTACTTCGTCCTCATTTGTTTTCAGTTCTTTTTTCAGACAGAGAGCAAAAGACAGCTGGACAAAGAGAGAGAGAGAGAGAGAGAGAGAGAGAGAGAGAGAGAGAGAGAAAATACAGTGTGGGAGACTTTTGCCTTCAGCATGTATTTTCTTGCTATTTTAGTTCACTTGCAATAAACCAGACCAGAGGAACTATTTCTGCTGTCCAAACCGAGCTCCAGTCCAACCACAGTGCACTGCAAAAAGCTACGTGCAGCTGCTGTATTGTATGTCTGTAAAGATCAAATGCCAGAACTCTCAGTCCATGTTTTCAGTGTATGCTTCACATGTGCATACTGATAATAGTGCAAACCGTTAGTGACATTATTTGAACAATAACCAGAAGATCTGAGTTACAATAGAAGTGCAGTTTCAGGCTTGCTGAAAAGAGGAAGCATAGCTATTCAGGTCAAACCATATCTCAATTCCATCCACATATTTAGTGTGGTTTAGACACTCAAACTATAATACATGAATAAAACAGATACAGAAGTGGTTCTTTAGTGGTTCTGAGACCATACAGGTAATTATACATGCAGATTTCTGAACACTAGCTAGATTTCTTGTCCAATAATTAGCCATAAAGACCATGTAAGATGTAAAGCAGATCCTAATGAGAGGTTTGCTGTGAGTTCCTGGATCTAATGTGTGGGTGTCTCCTGCACGGTCCAAAACCGGAGGAAAGGACCGAGCTAAATTACATGCTGAAATTTTCAGCTCTGTCATTCCAGACCAATCTGAGTGTGGGGCATGCAGCAGAGTTTAGAAAGGAGATGAAGGCCTGCTCTTCTTCAAAGCGCAAGATGAAATGCACGGGTGTAGAAATTGTGTGTGTGTGGGGAAACTAGCATGGCATAGGAAAATTGCCATCACAAAGATGTGATTGAGTAGGTTATTTAAAATAGGTCATTAAAAAAAAAGAAAGACTAGTACAGACAGATTTCAGTCATTGATTTGTGTTTTTGCCAGAAATTTCCTTTGTAAAATGTCTTTGTAAGTGATTTAACCCAAGAGAATGATCATTCTCCAGGTGTCTTAACCTAGAAGAACCAATATTTCACAAGAGCTCTAACACTAGAGAATAGTTTCTACAAAGGAGCTAAATCCAGAGAATTATTGTTCAACAGGACACTTCACCTAAGTAAAAGATTATTATACAACCGAGTTAGCCCGAGAAAGTTATAATTCTACAAGTTAACTCTATAATTCTACAAGGTAAAAATCTCTCAGGTTAGCTCATGAGAATTATCATCCTACTGGCGAGTTAACCAAAAGCGAGTCAACCGAGGTAAAATATCACGCGACATCATTCTACAAATAAGATCAATTCTACAAGTAAGTATTCGACATTCGACAAGTGAGTCAACAATGCTATGGTTCTCCAAATGCGTTAACTCAGATTTCTCGTTCTACCTAAGAGAACCCGTGAGAAGAAGATAATCCAGGACAAATGTGTGTTGCTCAACAAGAGAGTTAAAACTGTATAATATGAATTATAGCTCATCTGAACTAGAAACGTTCTGTGTGAACATCACTTTCCAAGAGAATTACAATATATTTATAGTTAACTGAGGAAAAGCATCCATTAGATATATAGCTTGATTTGTGAGTTAAAATAGGTGAATTAGGCTTTTATAGACGAGGTAACCTGTGGCGATTATTGCTCTTTAAACAAGGTCAGATGTAGCTTTAAGGAAGTTAACCGAACAAATGCTTTTGTTCTACACATGTATTTAACCCAGAAGACCCAGGTATGGTTTTTACAAGTCGTTTAACCCAGGACAACAGCTACAAAGCAAAACACTAATTATTTAAACATAGAGGAACTGGAAGAGTATAAAAGTGCTGGGAATATGCTCGATTTGTTTTTAGTGTAAGGGTGGAAATGAACAAGTTGAAATAAACTTTAAAAAAAAAAAAAAGCATGCACTTTTGCTGCTGATCCACAAGCCACTGAGCTTTAAAGGAGTGAAAGTTAAAAGCAGAGTCCAATAGTTTTGCTGCAAATAAACTCTGTAATGATCTGAAATGATATATATATATATATATATATATATATATATATATTTTTGCACTCTTTAGAGGTTAAATGTTAAATTTAATGTTAAAAGGTTAAATAAAACTAAATGGCATTCATCTGAAAAGGAAAAACCCACTTACTGATGTGCAGATGTTCACTCTGTGGATATCAGAGATCCCAGCGCTCACTCCAGGACACAAGGCAATAAAGAGAAAGGAAGAAAGGAAGATAGAAAGGAAGAAAGTGAGGAAGACCAGCTGCCCGTGTGCTGCACTGAGAGTGGCACGGCAGCTTGTGTAGGTTTCCCCAAAAAAAAGAGATTATTTAGAAGAAGAAGAAGAAAAAAAAAACCACACATTTTCATTTGCATGGTGAACATCTCCCTCCCTCCTTCCCTCCACTCTCCTCCTCCTCTCTCTGGAAAGATAGTATGGTGGGTTGGTTTTGTTCCTTATGGACAAAGTCCACTAATGATAGTGTGCAAATTCATGGATGAGTTCACACACACACACACACACACACACACACACACACACACACACACACACAGATCACACACACATTAAAACCACCTGCCTAATATTGTGTAGGTTGTCCTTGTGCCACCAAAACAGCTCTGACGTGTCGAGGACTGGACTCCACAAGACCTCTGAAGGTGTGCTGTGGTATCTGGCACCAAGCAGATCCTTTAGGTCCTGTAAGTGGACTTACTTAAAAGCTTAAAGTTAAAGCTTCACCTCTAATACTTGAGAAAAATGCATTTTAACCTGTTTAAG
>JAKKZN010000024.1:3182422-3205986 GCA_033441825.1 Pangasius elongatus
AAAATCTCAGCTTAGAAGTAAAATTAAATATAGCATGGGTACACAGGGAAAAGAACACCCTAGGGTCTGGACACACTCTCACCCAATGAACACTAGCACTTCCCTGGTGTGACAAAATGTCAAACATAAGCCTATCATTTCATTCTAGCAAATCACATAACTGCACAGGCTTGACCCAAGTCCAGATATGAATGACTCACACCGTCTTTTTCTGCTACTTCAGATAAATAGTATCATCTCATATTTATACGGGATCGAAGTGAATCTGCTTTATTTGACCATAGATGGTCCCAGACAAAAATGAGGATATGGACTCCACTGGGCTCCATTCACTGCTGCAAAGGGGAGGGGGAAGGGAGACACCAATACAGGAAGTGGTTCCTGCTGCCGGGTGTGGTGGCCAATGTGACTCAGGCAGATAATGTGGACTTTGTCTCCCGATAAAACCTTCACATGCTGTCACATGCCAAGCTGCTGCCCCTGCCGCTCCCGTCTCACTTCGGCAATTTACTGTGTACTGAGCGAGTCTCTAGGTCATCATGTACCAAAAACAGGGAAACATACCAGATGCAGTTCTTATTCCAGATCTTAGTGCATGGATCCAGAACTCAGAAGTAACTCAAACAAATTTTAATTCCCAAGTTAAGACCTGACACGTGAAAGATACTTCAGGAGGTACTCCTATCTTGATTTCAGAATCTAGGAAATCCCAAACTAGTCACTAATCAATTGTCATGTCTGTGACCTACCAACCAATGTGGTTAATCCCATTTGAAATGTAGTCTGCTATAAAGGATGTACAAGCCATTAATTCAAGCCACATATAGGGAGTAGGGAGGATTGAATTCAGCATCAAATCACTTTTTCACTACGGTTGAACTGCGCTACACTGCACCACGTCGCTTAGGCACTCTTGGACCCGTTGTTTTGGTCCACATCTGAGTGCGATTACCGGGGTCACACCTGCCTGAAGTACCACAACAAGACAGAAAACATACCAGAGTTCCACCTTCATTCTAAATCCAAGGCAAAATAGGAATAATATGCTAGCTGATGCTAGTACACAAACTAATGTTATGCTGCATAACTGGCTATAGAGCAAGTATAGCATTAGAAAAGAAGAAGACAGCTAATGGTGGAAATAAGGAATAAACAACTTGGGGGTCTGGTATCATAGTAAAATAATCAGTGCCTGGGTGGTGTGATGTAGCCTGATGCGAAGCTGGTTAGAGTAATATGCAAACAATTGCAATTTTTTTATTTATTAAAGAATTGCGTGTAATACTTTTTAAATCGATTTATAGTTACATTTAATGTTGTGGAAAGTCCATTAAAAAAAACTAACATTATAGCAGCTATAAACAGGCGTTCCCTCACCAGGCTCTATCTTGACCCCTCCCTTGAAGTTAATAAGCCCAAAAATGGAGCCTGTCATGTTACTGAGAAACCACAAAGTTATTACAGAAATGATAAAACATTAGAACAAAGCACATTAATATCAACATGTGATTTGCCATGCAGTTGAAACTACTGTCAGAACTGCTGTTGCAGAAAATTAATCAACACCTTCTGCATGATCAGAATCGAGAATTCAACCGAGCTGTGGTATAAAACGAGGTAAGGCACTTTTAGACAGGTATAGAAGAGCCAAGGAGTAATAGCTGTTGTTCTTTTCGATATCCTAACCGTAATCACCATGGTTACACAGCAGATAAGATTTCAGAGTTATCACGTTTCTAGAATCTGGCCCCAGAGGCAATCGAAAATAAACGAGCAACAGGCAAAAGGGAATGGGTTTTTCTTCATTACCACTGAAGTTTAATCTCTAAAACAATCAACGGTTTATTAAAGGAAAACACACATAAGCCAAGCACACAGTGGAGACCTTATTCTAACCTTTAGTTTCATGCTTCTCGAGTCTCCACTGCAGGTCTGCCACAAGGGCCTTACTGTAAAAGGTCTCCTGTAATAAAAGGTCTCTCTTAGTGGCTCAGTCAGCAGATCTGGATACCACATGCACTCCAAGCAAATGAAAGGAGTGTCGCTTCCCATTTCTGACCTTTTTCAGAGCCTTGTTTCCTCTTGACTGATCCCATTAAAAGATAGCTACATGACAAAAAAAGCAGAACATGACAAGAGGAACTTGGAGAATCACAGAAACATGACAAATCAAAGAGAAGTTCAGGTCTGGCAACATGACCATTTTTAGACAGGATTCACTGTTGTCAATTTTACACCCGTTTCCTTTTTTAATTCAGCGCATAAAATAATGCTGAGTACAAGGACAAGCTAGTGACGATCCACACCTGTGGGGTAGAACCCAAAAAAAATAAAATAAAAATCACAAGAAAGAAATATGTTGGGTACTTGCTACAGGGTTGGAGGGAGGAAAAAACACTTAAGGGTGTGATCTTGTTCAGTCTTGCCAGACTTATCACCAAGAAAAGCCCATCAATCCACATGGCACTCTTTCGTGAACATATACAGAGGCACCATCATGAGCTTTAGGGCCTCGAAGAAAAGAGAATCTGAGGGGCATAATTCAAAATTTCCTGAACAGGTGCTACAACACACCTACAGCACAATTTAGAAAGAAGATCAATCACAGGATCCTTAACCGAAAATGCTTTCCAGCAGACATCTCAGAAGTGCTCAGTTAAAGCAAATAGCTGGTCTCATAGCCTCACACCACCATGCTAATGCTAAAACAATAGAACTGCCTGGGTTGTGTGCTGAACTTGCACATTTCAGAACTCCAGTTGAGGAAGTCTGAAGGGAGGAAGTCTACGAGTGGCCAAATCCCACAATGCATAAGACGTGGGGAGAAAAAAAAAAAAGGCTCTAAAAGGTCACCTCATTTCCATACTAATCGAGCAATAATGGTGCTTTCAAAGACTTGCTGTATTGAATCTGCTGACTGTCAAACTGAGACATAGCTAAGTATGTTCATTAAAAAAAATTTTTTAAAAATTACTAAACAAGCCAGTCAAGTCTTACAAGCCAGATTTTTCGTACATCACTGAAGAACTCGCTACTGAAAAACTCCAGTTTCAGTCAAACAGCCTCTTCCTGTGAAACCATCAACCATGTTTACTCAACGATTCCAAACAAAAACTCACTAAGTAAAGAATAAAACACATTTATTCTGTTTACAGGTTACGTTAAATGTTCTGCAACATTCATGGAACAAGTCTGTTTCTGTTATAACTTACGATATAACATAAGGAAGCAGTCCTTCCCTCACAGGCCTCGCTTTCGTGTCTTCTTAACTTCAAAAGGGGAAAAAAAAAAAAATCTTGTTGCTGAGAAACCACAACCTCCTCCATCCTGAAGTCTTTCTCTTGCTGGAAAACTTAAACAGTTTCCCCTCTGACTGTTACCAAGCGCAGACATAGGAGACTCGTTCCAAAAATGTTAAACAAACGTCTCCTCACAGAAAACTTCACCACGTTAACAACTACACACAATTATAAATCCATTTTTGTGAACCTTGTGCCATACTATTCCCTGCACAAGTTGTTACTATAGAGTTTTCACTATTAATGTGTGAAAAGTTCCCTTATAGTGTCAAATATCTATTTTTTTCCCTGTTGGGAATCATGCCACACTGAAGTATGTATACACAGTAGTGCAGCCAATCAGACCGCAGAACCTTGATTCTGAAGCGTATAGCCAGACAAGTGTACAAAGGGCTTGTGATACTGACTGGAAGGTTGCAAGTTCTGCCACATGGTCACCGTCAGGGGGCTTGGCTAAAGCATCATCTACTCAGCTCTCCTGGAAGCCACTTTTAATAAAAAAATAAAATAAAATAAAAATAAACTGTCAGCCAAATGATTTAACATAAATGAGAATATCAGGCGCTTAAGAGAGCATCAGAGGCTGAAACTAGCTTAAACGTGACCATTTAAAGGAGGGCATTAAAACACCACCCTTGCACTTAAGCAGTGCAGTTTCAGCTAATTTACGCAACTCGGTTCAACGTGGAGGAAACTCCCAATAGTTAACAACATGGAGTATATTACAGAAGTGGTACAAAGCCTTCTCCATAAAGGTGATCAGTGACCCGTTTACAAAACTGGCCTATCCTTTGTCTTCATTAAGGTACTACGCAGTGGCAATAATAGGGGTGTATGTAAAGATGCTGAAGAACTGAAGGTCAAATGCTTTCACAGTAACAGGAAGGTGCAAGCTGCAGTTAACAGTCACGCACGGATTGCCAGAAAGTCTTTGCAAAACTGGAACTCACCCAGCTTCTTACAGGAATGGGGAAGAGAGATGATTTCTGAATTTAGATTGGGTTACTGACAGAGTTTGTTCACATGGCTGCTCTTAGAAGCAGACACCATGTTACTTTTCTGGCTCAACATCAGCCACAACATCATTCTTGGCAGCCTTACGTCCAATAAGGTAGGGAGACGGAGTGTGAAAGAGAGACCTAAGGACAACCACTCTGACAGAGATGCGCTTTCATGCCCGGTTGAGAGCAGACATGCAGACTGGACTGAGGTCAGGCCTGATCGCAGGTCAGTGTGTGCACTGGCAGCGGCTGACTCACCGGAGCCTCACGTTCGGAGCGTGGAGCAGAACAGTCATGCCAAGACACACACATGGAACTTCAGCCAGTGTTTACCAACACTCTGACGCTGCTTAGCAACGTCCCCCCAATCTCCCAGCAGGCATTACTTATGAAAAAAAAAAAAACAGTGGTGAGTTTGACCTTTTATGTGCAAAAACGCTCTGAGGAGACACTGCTGGTTATAACTGAAGGGGTTTTCTTTAGAAGAAAAATGCTGTTAGTGGATTTGTTTGTTAGAGCGACGGCAGCCCGTGGGATGAATCTAGGGCAAGATAATAATAATAACAAAAAAAAGAGGGACATAAATTACACTCATTCAGCTCAAGATACGAGTGTATACAAAATATGCCACAAAATGAATCACCTCTTAGACAATATCTTTGCTATAGCAACAATTTTCTAAAGTTATTAAAAGTTACCTACCGACCACTGTGTTAATGAATAAAAAATATCTCCCAAAATCAGCCTTAAAACACAGACTATGTTGCTTCACCAGACAAAGGCAGTATGGAAACTTCTGCAAGACGAGCAATTGAGTCACTTACGTAACCCAAGGTCTCATAAAAATAAACCCCACAATGCAACCCAACCACATAATCCTGTCATAACCACAGGCTACAAGGCCGTGCATTGTAGCTGCTTCATACACTGAGGAATTACGATGAGGAATTTCGTGCAGCCAGACGCTGAACGGTAAGTAAATGGGCTTTAAAAAGGTAACAATGAAGACCTTACAGAGAAAAAAAAGCATAACTGCATGTGTGCCAAACCACACAATATCAGTTCCCAACCGGATGACTGTGCACCAATCGAAATCCTCACTTAGTCACTGGTGAGACTGTTGAAAAGTATGGACTGGGTTAAAAATATATGTCCAATGAAAGGGATTTTCTCTTGCACAGGCACATGTACTAATATTAGAGCAAAGCAGGCCAGTACCCAGCCGACCTTTGGTCTGCTAGATTTATTTGATGGGATTTGACTGGCAATAGACAGCGAATATTTCACAAAGGATGTAATATTTGGGCTGAGTGAGAGTGGATACCGTCAGGTGTCAGAACTTCTATATACACGAAATGTTACGCACAGTACTGTTAAATTACACTAAGTGTACGTTAACAATTTTTGTACCAGTTTATTTTTTTTCCTCCACTTTTGCCCCTCAATAATTACGTTGATTTATTTTAAAAATTAGAAATAAAACATCCCTGAACATACAGCTTCCAAATTTACGGTTCTAGTAGATAACAACTCAAACAGGTTTGAAAGCCAATACGTTTTCACGTAGACTACTTTGACGTTTTTCACAAACCTACTGACACTTTGGAATTCTGACACGGAAGCACATCCTTCAACCTTATACAATTTATTTCAATAATTTGGTGTAAATGAGTTTCATATATTCAGCAGCATGTGCTGTTATCACCTCGAAGATGATTGTTTTGCTATGCAGTACATCCCAAAGTGGTTGATAATTACAATAATTTATTAAAGAATGACGCCATACTTTATCAGTGTTTAGAAACTGATATTTAATATCATGGAACATTCACGAAACAAGTTAGTTTCTGTTATCATGAAGTCTTTCCCCAAGTCAGAAAACTTAAAGATTTCCAGAGAAAACTTCACCAAATCCATCATATCCAATCCATGAATATGGAGCATCCACCATACAAGTCCATGTGCAAGACGTTACTATAGACGTGATAACGTATTTCATCAAGCACATTAATGTAAACCTGGTCTGACTGTAGTCACGGCCACAAATCAGAATCACTAACTAACTTTAAATTTCCAAAATAATTCTTATGATTTCAAGGTCTTGATATTGTGATGCATAGTGATGTATTGTGATGACATTCTTGCCAATTAGCCCACCAATATTTAACTTACAAAATTATTGCTAAATGTATTATTCACTGAAAATGAATGAAAAACTGATTTTCACTTAATAACCAGGTTACCTGTGAAATGTGGCACTACACGCAGTTCGTTCATATAGTCCTGATTTCAAAGCAAGTTACCTCAGACATCTCACACCTCTAAAGGCTAATGTTCAAACAGCTGCTTAAATTTGGAAACTTAACTGGAAAAGTGTCTTTAGTGTGTTCGAGATTGCACGTCTTGATTTCTGTGAGAAATTACACCGTTCCCACTCTCTGGGTCTTATGTCACCTAATGAAGAAATAGTATTTGCTACTTGTCCCCTGACAGGCATTTACTATGGCTTTCATAGCAGGGCATAAGTGCTGCAATAACTTTTTAATCAATGCCTGACAAAAACACGAGGCAATGAAATCATCGCTAAAAGTCAAAATGGATGAAGCTTCTGCTGACCCAGGGGCTGTTTACCAGACTATAGGTTCAGTCAGACCACATCTCCAAATTAGGGATGGTTTATTAGCTTCCTGTTTCCTGTAGTGCTCTCAGCTCATAAGGCAGCTCACTTTTTAAAGGGCTTTATTGTGTTCCAAAACCATGCTGTCACTTTCCATAGAAGAACCATACAGATATTTTAGAGTTGTACTTTACAGACCCTGGATGCTAAAGCATGAAATCCCTCACCGCCGCCAAAATGCCACGGGATTGTTTTATGTGGAAAAAGTTTTAAGAGGAACAACAGGGCAAGTGGCTCAAACCTGGTCTACAGCTAAAACTATTAAAATATAAAGTAAAGCTCTTTACAACAATACATTTGAAAACAATGTCTCCCTCAACAATAGTGAACTGTTGTTAATATAAACAAACCAGGATTAAACACGTTCATCTGGTTGAGCAAGACCGTGACAGGGAAAATAAATAAATAAATAAATGAGGGCCAGTCTAACATGCAGATCTGACCCAAACTGGACCATATGAATCAACCACATATTGTATAAATTAGCAAGGCTGGATCACCAGAAACACCAAACAACATTCCCTTCCCATGTTTCCCCAGCACTTGTTTGGCTAAGATAAGGGGCTTTCAAGGGAGAAGTCAGAAGAGCAGCATAGTGCCTCACAGACGACCCACCAAGACATTACCTAACTAGAGAATTACAATCTTAAGGACAAGACATGTAAACACATGTAGTGGCCACAAAATGAAGGACAAAAAGGAAGGATAAACCTTGGTTAGAGGCCTTAGATGACACCATGGGATATGTATTTTCCTGGAAAATTTCAAGTAAGCCAAGGGTAATTATAGGGTGAACTGATGTCTGACTTTTTCCCCCCATCTACCTGCCATTATTTTTCTACCACCACGCATTATCAAAAACAAACTGTTATGGAAAGGTTGTGTTAAATGATTTTTCCTGGCAAGTTAGTACCACTCATGTCATCATGAATGGGGTAAAACACAAAATTTGCACAGATGCCCCCAAAGTTCTTTCAACAATTTCTCATCATCCCATCATCACATGCAATATGCTCACACCATGGGGCCTGGCTGCTAAGATCTAAAACAAAATTAAGACTTTGTTTTGATAATCGTGGAACAATTCTCGGTTCAATCCTGAGGTGCCTACAATGTTTGTGGAGTTTCGCTTGTTCTCCTCACATCCGCATGATGTCCTCTGGGTTCTCCAGGTCTCTTCCACATCCCATGGGTCTCCAAATTGCCTCTAGGTGTGAAGAAGTGTGTGAATGTGTGTGCATGGTGCTGTACAAATATCCAACCCACTGTACACATACCCAACCCAAAGCTTTATAGTAGGGGTAAAGTTTCCAGGCTTGAAAGGCCACAACACTGACAAGGTTAGTGTTATTCCTGCTTCAATACACCTGTTTTGTGGCACGATTCTCAGTCTCAAGGAAGCTATAGACTTATTATTATTGGTTTTCTAATGGTACTTTCCCTTCCAGTTCCTGAAGACATGAAATACAGCATTCAATACATCCGATGGAGGCGATGGAGCATTCTGAAACTGCTATTTAAGTATGTTGAAGACTGGAGTAAATAGAAAATTTGGACTGGGTTTGGTCCCTGAAGGCAGAACTGGGGACATCAGCCAGATCAGTGGTGCAGTTGGCCATATTGGAATATACTCATCCTTAACCAGAGGTCATAAAATGGAATACTACTTGCTCCAAGACCTTATTTTAACCTTCCACTTCATCTTCAAGAGTAAAAGCCAAGTTCCAGGGTCGTTTCTTTTTAAGTCTGCCAACTTACTCTTTCCTGGGCGTAGATTAAGTGACAGATGCTACCTCCACAGCTACTATGTGGTATGTGTGGCGATCTCATCAGTTCCTGAATTTGGTAGCACACAAAGGAAGCTTTGTAAGTACTGTGGCATCACTGATCTGCAGGGATGTGGGGAGTTGTGAAACACTGTCCTTTAACAATGATCCAACCAGAGATCTGTGATTCTCCTTATGAGAAAAGTTCAACCAAATACTAATATGGTTGCATCATTGGAAGGATCAATGGATTTGGTATAATTTGTTTAAAGTTTAGTTCATCACATGTCTTCTCTTTTACACCCCATTCATAAATGGCTGAATTCCAGCTCATAAAACACTACAGTCTATAAGAGTCCCATTCATTTGTCATATAATCTTCCTTGGCACAAATGGCCAACATACCATTATTTCTGAATCACTCTAATTCCAGACTCCTGTCTTTCTTCCTGTTGTTGTGGTTCTAATGTTTCAAATCATTCACCTTTAAAAATTGTCAGAATGTCTTCCCTGGTAACATATTGGCTTCTGTTCACACATGACTGCATCCAAAAACTAGATGAGTTCTTGACCTGGTCGATTTCCAGGGATTTCATCTCTGGCGCAAGTTTACACTTAACCTAAAATTGTGTGCACGAAAGAGACTTTCATTTATTATTCCTCACTTTGGATTTGGGAAGCAGGTAGTGCCAGACAACCTATGCATGGACAAGTACAGAAAGCACTAAAGAGTTCGGAAGAGCTCTCTTTCTTACTGTGCACAAAATGTGCAGCCATCACTGGTCAGCATGTGTTGTTTTTTTTTCTTCAGTGCTATAAAAACCTCAGTGCATTGTTCTGCTCTGACATAACTTTGAGCAAGGAAGAGAAAGAGAGAGAGAGAAGCAGGAGAGGCTCTCACTTGCATTCACAGAAAGCCAGAACGCCTTCTTTAATTTCACTTTGGGCTCAGAGAGTTTTACCACCATACATGGTTATGTTTAAGCAGCCCAAGCACATTTCCCTTACACTTATGCCATAGTGCTTCAACCACTATAAAATCCATAAAGCTTGAGTACTGGAACGAGATTGTCAGTAAAGAGCTCTAAGTGCTCCCTGGCTCCTCATAAAATGATGTTATGAAGATGCTGGCATTATGGCCACTTAATGTTAATAATCAGCCTAGATCCTCAAACTAGCCAGGTTTCAATAAATGATTAATAAAGTCTGATATTGTGGACTCTTCAAAATATCCTCCATACTTCCATAATGTGTTCAATACGCCTTGGTAGACTGTATTTTAATTAGCATTTGTATACTCTATAAAAGGTTCCCCATTCAAACAGTAGTATGATGGTTATTAAGTGAGGAGTAAAGCACTTGGGTACGTGCAGTAATAGAAAACACAACACAACACATCCCAAACTGATTTATTCATCAATTACAATTTTTGCCAACAATTACGCCGTGCCTTTTATGCATTTGTAGTCACATTTAATGTTTAACGAAACAAGTTATCTCCTGTTATATCTTACATTATAGCAGCTATAAACAGTTGTTCCCTCAGCAGCCTCTTTTTTTTCCTTCTCTCTCTCTTTAAGACAAAAAATATGCAGCTTGTCATGTTTACCAAGAAACCGAAAGTCCTGAAGCATTAAAGAAACAGCTTTACCTCAGTTTCTTACAAAGAGCTGGCACTGGAGACTCCTTCCAAAAATGCTGAATAAACGTTTTCTCTCAGAAAACATCGCCATATCAACAATTACAAGGACTACACTATGGTATGTGGGGTATGTTCTTTTATTTTTGGCCCATTTTGATTGCAATGTCAAACAAAAGCAACTCTATATTTCTGTTCCCCACAAGAGAATTTTGAATGATTCAGCTCTGTAAGAGGGACAAACTAAAGAACCCATCAGGGTACAAGATGGAAGCTTTTTCCCCCTAAGACTGTAGCAGTGTGATAATGGCCAAAAAAAAAAAAAAAAACATGACAAAGGGTGAAGCACTTACAGTGAAATGAAAATACGACAATGTGGCACAATTCCAAAGCTGGTTTTCCCACAATCTTTGTGTCAAACCTTAATAAGGATGATAATTGTTTTTATTTCTTTTTAAATATACTGTTGCACAGACTCCTCATAAACAGCCACAGCCTTTCTTTACAGCTGGCCAGCCTGGACCCATGAACGATCCAACACTATCCAACACATAAAACTAGTCATTTAGAATGGCCTGATTTACTTTTTTTTCCCATCTAAATGTTTGAAACATGACTCTTCTTATACCTAAAAAGAGCTCACCATGTCAGTGTTATTCATCTCAAAATCAAAGCTTGTGGCTAAGGGAGGAGCACAGGTTCAGACTGACTCATCGTACGTCAAGAGTAGCTCTATAAATAGCCCAATCATCAAGTAAGGGTTTGGTAGTTTCAGGAAGCTTATCAATTCCCATAGTCATTAACCTGCACTTTAAAAAAAAAAAAAAAAAAAAAAAAACACCTCATGTTCAACTCTACTGCCAAAGAGCAGTACCGTTACTACTAGGGATGCCTCAATACCAGTTGCAGAGTACATGTCTTTGGGACTCAATACCAATTACTGATACTGAAATATGTAACCTGCTTAAGTACTATTCAGCAATCAGGGATGTCATGAGAAATTTTATTTAGCGCTGTTCATGTTCTGTTGAGTTTTATGTTCAAGATGTTACGGTGTTTAAAACTGTATCTTTAACAGAGTGAGCGCAAACATGAGTGCAAGATACCCGTGAATTTCACCTTGACTCATGAGCAAAGTGTAGGAAGTCTGAATGTCTCAGTACTCAGTGCTCGCAGAGCTTAAGTGCTCACACATGCTCAGGTCAGCCATAAACGCCATAAAATGCTTCATCGGGTTACTTGCATTATAGGAAGATGCAGTAGTCCCTCCACTATCTATTTTCACAGAGCATAATTTGCTTGCCATCTTTATTCGTGCATTACGTCCAGATGGCCGTCATTTTGTGTTGTCTGTCCATAGCGCAACATCTAGGATTATGTCACATAGTATCATATGTTATAGGATGTTGTTATCGGGCCGATATTACCCAATATAAGACAAATGCATTCATAGTTATCACTATAATACTCTTAATAACAGCAAAGTCGATCCATCAGAGCAATGGAAATGCCAGAAACAATGGCAGAAACAACCCTTTTCTCAAAATATGAGAATTCAACATGTATTAATCCCAAATCCAGATTTGCCAACCCCCGAAGAGGAATCATCACCATTCACGTTATTTGTAAAGTGTTCGATTTGAGAACTGGGCCAAACATTACTAATGTGAGATGTGTGGGAAGGGGACAAGGCTTCCAAAGTGTCAGTTAATATCGGAGAGGTCAAACCACCTACATAACTGTCAGTCATTCCAGATTCATGCGTCGTTCATGAACTGGCTCATCTGCCGTTGTTATTATGAAGACTCCTCTTCTGGCATATTTCTAAGTGACAATTCATCCCGGCGTTCTCCGATGTTAAAATGTGGAAGTTCACGCAAAATGCATAAAGCTTGACAGGTCTGCAACTCCTGCCTTTTGTCACTGGCAACATGAAAACAGTATCTTAACTTAATTCTGTGACAGAACAGTGCAGGAATCCCAGCTAAAACAAGTTCAAGTGCAGATTTCTAGTGCAGCGTCCAGTAAAATGTCCCATTGGGATATGACTCAATGTGGCTGGATGGCAGGGCTGCAGCATATCAAACACTTTGCTAAAGATATAATCGTTTCCACAGAGCATTCATACTGATACTGTCTTTGCCTCACCTGAAAAGGAAGTAAAAATTTAAGTTCCTGTCGATGCAGATTACACATAACACACCTTCCTCTATTAAACTGTCAAATAAGCCTACTAAAATAGCTAACTGACTATATACACCCAAAAGGTTTAACAGTATTTTTAATGCTAATCAATTAGTTTTAAGAGTGTTAATGGTAGCGCCAAACCTGATAGTGTTATCAGTTTATCGCTGTGGATGATTTGGCAGAGCAAAACAGCACGACTTGACTGTACCGGCTAACGACTGCCGCTTAAACCAGGCCAAATCAAACAAACGCAGGCTGTGATGAGACCCTCTCTATCCAGGTCTCCTCTCTGCCGAGAATATCACCATAAAACGGGATTAATTTTTAATCATAACGGCTCATGGAAGATACTCCAGGCACACCGAACAGGCAGTGGTATATGAAACAGTGCGCTTCAGAACTGTTGATTTCACTTCATAAGTTTACCATTAAAGCACATTTAACTGCAGATGAAGTTGGCAACATTAGCATTACATTAGCGACAACAGGAATAAAACAATTATGTGCCATTACAGGAAAGATAATCAATGACTGTGTTGGAGTGATGTGGCTTGATACAAAGTGGAGATACTTTTACCACACCAAAGTTCATTATTTTCATATAGCAGCATGTCCTGAAGCATCTTATTTCTCTTGTAGCACAACAATTTACCAATGATTACAATTACTTATTTATTTATTAATGAATGGCACATCATACTTTATCATTTTATCACAATATTTAATGTTTTGGGCTGTCAACAAAACATGTTGATTCTTGTTATAGCTTGTGTTATGAATGCTATAAACAGTCATGAAAACTGTACATCGACACATGCCGGTTAAAGAATACTCGGATGATGATGATGATGCAGTCATAGTACGACCTATTTGACAAGACTCCTCAAAATGAGGTTACAACTGTCCAACTTTTCAATTCACCAAACGTTTTTGCATGGACATAATTAGCAGCAATCCTGCAGAACATTTTACTCACTCAGTCACGCGCACACACCCTACACGGCATCCTTCCCAGTGTCACAGCCGCTTCCTTGCATCCTACATCTAATTTTACCCAGTCGACCCATTTCCCGCCTTGCACAAAGACACGTGTCCAAGAATACACACCACACAGACAGGCCACACACAATCGGTGAGGCAAACTGATGCATGTTGACATCCCACCCAAACATGACCATATTAAGATTCATCTCTATGATACAACCACTGTTGTTTGTCTAATAATTCATATTCTTTCATTCATCTACCCATCTTCGGTAAGAGCTTTATTCTGGTCAGGGTTCCGGCTGAATCCGGAGCCTGTCCCAGGAACACCGTGTACAAGGCCGGAATAGAGTCCAGTCCATCGCAGGGCACCATGCACACACCCTCACACACATTCACACCGAGGGGTAATTTAGTGTAGCTAATCCACCTAGCAGCATGTTTTTCAGAGGTGGGAGAAAACCAGAGAACCCAGAGGAAACCTACAGAGATACAGGGAGAACCCGTGAAACTCCACACGGTATATAGTAACCCAAGCTAAGGTGAGTCTTGGATTTTGATATCAGCAAAAAAAATAAAAAAATCTCATTTACACAATTATACACTCAGTTAATATAGCTAACAAGCAATGGACGTTAAGTTCACCCAACATCATCTGTGTGAAGCTTCAAACCACATTCTGTTCGTCAGAAACGTCATGCAGACTTGCTGTATTTTAGGACACTGTGTAAACATCATCTAGCTGAATACTGCAAGGTTTACAGATGTAGCCAAGTGGAATTTATTTCTTTTTCCCCCTTATCGCAGTTGGATATCATTAGCCCAGCCTCCAAAGTTTAAAGGCAGAAGTGTATATAGTTCCACTGTGAACTTAAATCATTAAATACAAACCATTCATGCTATGTGAACATCACTGAGTGCTTGTTGCTGATTGGCTACACCACATGCCAGTCTGAGACACTGTGTTATACTGGATGATGTTTTCCGTATGAGAATATATAATATATATTATATAATGTTATTTTATAAAAGCCACCTAAAGACAGTTTGGTAATTCAAAGCAAGGATTACTTCTTGCTATGTTAACTTAAGAAAGGTCGCATTATTTTCCTTCCCATTAGGGTAACTAGATAACAGACTGGAAGTGCACTTCTTTTTCCTTGTGATATGCCGTGTCCAATCAGCAACGAGCATGTGATGTTCAGTAAGGACCTTCCCTTTCCCTTTTGAGTTGAAGCGTTTCTGAATTTGCTGTTGTGTGTTTGGGTTTGTTGATGAATTTCTGAATTTGTTGTTACGTTTTCTGATTTTCTGTCGTGTGTTGTAGGTAGTTGTCGGTTTTATTGCTGTGTTTTCTGACTTGCTGTTGCATTTCTGCATTTGTTGTGTTTGTAATTGTGTTGTTGCATTGTCTGAATTTCTGTCGTGTTTCTGAAGCAGCTGATGGTTTGTTGCCGTGTTTTCTGATTCGCTGTTGCATTTTCGGTTTGTTCATGCGTTTTGCTTTTACTGCTCGATGAAGATTCTTGGATTCGTCTTCATAGAAAAGATGCTGAGTGACAAGATGCTTTGATGACTACACTAGGGTTGTAGCTGTAGCGCAAAACTAAAGAAATAAACATCCGACACCAAACACTTCTAAGCTGATCGACCACTTTTGGGACAAGTGGAAACTTCTGCCGAACCTTTCCCTTTATTTATAATATTAAGGTAGAGCTGGCTGATAGCATAAAGTCCTAACCACAGAGACAAAACAAACACTTTCTTAGTGTAACCACCATTTTGTGATAGTTTGGAAGTCTTTCTCTCATTTCCACTACCTCACTTCAACACTCAATGTGTGTTTGTTGTGGATGAGGAATTTCCCAGCTTGTGTATCAAAGCCCTGTTGTCGGCTACGTCATCAGCAAGGCAAACTGACAAAGCCGGAAATGCGGGCAACCAAGGAAACCGCCACGTTTCACGACACCGCTTCACGACAGTGTCACCCTGGTCGCTGTGGCTACGTCCGAAAACCGCACAGTACCGTAGTAAATAGGCCTACTAAATGTTATGTAGTAACTGTATAGCTGTACTACTTAGTACGGTAGTGCGGTTTCGAGTACAGAGAGAGAGGGAGAAAAGAGAGAGAGAAAGAGAGAGAGACCCAAAAACAAGGAGTGGCTAGCGTGTAGCCGTGATGAGGTGAATCTAGTCTAAAACACAGCCCACACACAGGGAGAGTCGTAAACGCCATAAACCGGAGAGTGAGTGCTCACTTTTACAGCTACACACCAAAAAATAAACAAACAAACAAATAAATAAATAAGAGTAGCTTACAAACTGAATAAACAGACCAAAAAAAGCGTACAGTCTGAGCACGCGCGTGAGCAAGCGGAAGAGGCGCGCGCGTTTTCGCAGCCTCGCTCTCTTTCTTTCTGTATTTGCGCCAAATGAGCTCAATGCACTCAGAGCGCGCGCTTATCAGCCCACAGTAAGCTTCCCATGCACCCGCTTTCAGCAAGCCAGGACATGTGCATGGGGGCGAATGTAAACTCACTCAGCGTATTTCAACACACAGCTAACTCTACATAAACCTCTACACAATTCCTCCAGCACCTCTCTGTCTCTCTCTCCCTGTCACAGAGATTCCATATGGGTGAGGCTCCAACCCTACTGAGCTTCCAGCATTATTACAACAGCCAGAGTGAAAAAAAGATCCCACACGGAGCATTAATTAGGCGAACTAATCGAAAAGGCTGTGAGAAGAAGCACACTGAGGCATAAAACGGTGCCAGTTAAGCAAAACTACACCAACAGGAAAGACGAGTGGGGCAAACCTGCATGTTACTTCATGCATATTTGCATACAGAGGGAAAAGTAGTAAGCATATCACAAGCATTCTTCATGAAAAACATGTATTCCTCCAGCTGATCAGAGATGATCACTGAATTGAAATACTGATCAAGAAGCAAGAGATGGGGATATTTGGTAAACAACGCCCCACTGGCAGCACAGTTTGAATGAACGCTGATGAGCAGATGTGTGTTCCTTAAAACACACACACACACACACACACACACACGCCAAATCACAGGATTCCACATCAGACTTGCTTTAAATTAAAACCCGACCTCATGTGCATCAGCTGCTTCATGCAATAAACATGAACAGAAAGCACAGCTTCTTAAATCCGCAGCTTTAAGAGAATTTTCCTATAAAACCAGTTTAACGGGGAAAAGTCAGCAGCACTGAAGACAGATCTTCTGCAGGAGTCTGTAAAGGCCTGTAAATCGGTGCAACTTTGTGCTACACTGCAGATCAGCTTTTACAATCCTATCATCAACAATCCAGTAACATTAAAAAATAAATAAAGAAAGAAAAACAAGCCTTACCTTCTCAGCAAGAGCACAAAAATCCCTGACCAGCGGTAAGTGTGTAATATGTACAGCCTCAGTGTCCTTTCTTTCCAGCAGTCCCCTGTGCAGCTGAACGTGTTCCTGCCTCTGGCGCGGCTGACTCGCCTTCCCGAGCCTACAGGCCGGAAACCACGCCCACTCCTCCATGTCCCGCCCCACACTGCCATAATTGGGAAAACTGACCATCTGAACACCCAATCACAACCCGCGCGGATAATAGTTCCGCCCATCTAAAAGAGTAAATTCTGGGTAAATAACACTAAGCTATAATAATCTAAATATCAGACTTTTTTTTTTTTTTTTAACAATCTAATGATTCTTGATCTCTGAAACGTTTCATTGGTTATATTCAGTGATTACACCAAACCTCACTGGTGTAACTGTACAGTGTAAGTGTATTCAAAGAATATTGTCGTTTCTAGTTTTGTATTTTGTATTGTGATTTTTTTCCCCCATGCCATATGTGCGTAGGTCACAGATCTGGTACCGTACATGATGTCAATTCACTTTTCCCACAAGATGGCACCATAATGCAGGTTCCCAAATCCAGGGACTGCACACCAAACAGCAGAGGAACACTTTTGCACTGATCTGTGATCAGCTGCTGCTCATAATACAGTTCCGTCTACTATTGGAAATCACATCTTAAGATGTTTTGATAGTTAATTAAGATGCTCTCGTGAAGGGAATAATATTTTCTTATGTATCATCACAGAGACTTAACACACAGACACCTCTCCATTTAGTCAGAACAACTATAACAACTCAAGACTTACAAACATTTCAACATTACACTGTTACACCATTACATTTCCATCATTTCATGTGCTCCAAAAAGCTGAGTCTTACCTTTCCTCACTGAAGGTTTTTTTTCCAGACCTTTATCCAGTGACTTTTTTGGCGAGTCGAATGCTGCCTTCATCTGTGCCACTTTGACAGACTGTGCAGAGTCCAAGGCCACATCAGCTTTAGCATCGGAAGGTTTGGTCCACTCCTTCTTCTTCTCATGCAGCTGGATGGTTTCTTTTATCAGGTCAGACACAGGCTTGCCTTTTGGAGGGTTTTCTGCTTTTTCCCTTGCTGGGACCCCACCCTGAGCAGATACAGGAGCCTGATCATTCCTTGTTTCGATGCTTTGGTCAGTTTGGCTTAGAATAATAGTGTCGCAGTCAGAAGCATGAGACTGTCCAATGGATTGCGGTGTAAGATTGTTTTGGTCTGTATTGTGTTGCATACAGCACACTTGTGGGGAATTCTGCACATTTAGAGGAGTGGTGGCATTATCTATCCCAGGGATCTGCGATAGAGAACTCCCACATCCATCCTTGAAAGGACTAGTGAATGCTTTTATGGGGTCTTCAATGCAAGGCTTTGTCTCATCCGTCATATCCTTTAATTCATGGCACTCCATAGATTTTGAAATTTCAGTCAAAGGTACACAAATCTTTGATTCTACATGTGACGGGAGTTGCCTGCCCCCTTCGTGACCTGCAGTGCTCTCGAGCTTGGAGTTAGAATTGGATACAGATGCTTCCTGATGAATATCAGTAACTGAAGTGAGGTTTCTGGCGACACTCTGGTCGTCTCTGTCCCTCTTTAATGATGTCATCTCACCAAAGGATTTGTCGATATCTTTCTCTAGCATTACAGTTGATCGCTCCTCCAAGTTTTTCTCTGTTGCCATAGTGTTTCCTTTATCCCTGTCTTGTTTGGAAAACATAATTTTGCCTGATAGTTTGTCCCAGTCGCTCTCTGATGCTGTAGCTTTAACCAAAAACATGTCTCGATTTCTCATTTCACTCTCCCTAACAAGAGCATCTTTAGATTCCATGGCTGCATACAAGGCCAGATGGGGATCCATTTCACGCATAATGCCCTTTGTCATGTCAGGGAGTGACAGCATCTCTGACTGTCCAGTCACCACTGCCAGAATCTGCTGAGGAATTTTTTCAGTTTGGATATTGGCTGTTTCTGCTGGGAGATAATAATCAACTCTATCTTCCTGTTCAGGAGGGAACTCTTCAGTCTCCTTATACACTCCTCCTGCATCGCATGAGATGTCAGTTTTTCTATCTGCATTATTCTGCAGTCTCTCCAAGTCTGGCATAGACAAGTGCTTCTCCTCTTCGAACCCTGACATGTTTGGAACTTTGCAGATTGCAAGGCCCAAAGGTGCAATCACTGAGGAATCTGGTTTAGTCATGCTCTTCTCTGTTGTGTCACTACTCTCTATATCACTACCTGTAGCCTGGTGTTTTTTTATTTTTCCAAAGTTATCCCTGATTTTGCGCTCCACTGTGGTGGCAAAATCGCAGACATCTCCACTGTTCGGTAATGACATCTCTGTTGTGTTAAGGTCCGATCTATCCAACAGGTCAAACGTCATTGCAAGACCTTTTATCTCTGTTCCATATATTTGTTCTGATGTTGCTGCATGCTCCTGTACTCCTGAGCTACCTGGTTCAATAGAAATGATCTTCTCCTGGCATTCAGATTTGGATGATCTGCATTTTAATGGTAGGTTGTCTCTAGAAGAAGTAGAAAGTGACAATTTTCCTCTGTCTTCTTCAGCCAAGCTTGGTTCACAGGACTTTAAGATGGCAGCAGGTCTGTCTTGCCATAGTGGATTTTCTCCAGGTAAATTCTTTTGTAATTGAGCATTCAGTGTGTCTAGATTGTTCTTCTCTGTGACTCTGGTTGGTGCAATAGACTTCGGAATAGGCATTTCAAATGGAAAATCATCGTCATGTAAATCCTCTGTGATGATTAAGGCATTGACGCCAGGAACAGCCACAGTGTCGGTCTTGCTGCTTCCATCTTGTTTCTTAAGGCTGCCTGTAACCTCTGAAGTGACACTGTCCTCCTCACTGACTGATGATTTGGACTGCTGAAAATCAACATTCTCCACTCTGCTAGATGAGTCCCATGCAAGGTCCTGGATGTTGTCCTTATTAATTACCTTCCATTCATGACTGTCATTCGCTGAGTTCTCCAGGTCCATCCTGTTGCTCCTTTCTGCCACAGCTATGCTCTCTGGTTTTGAAGACCCGGCCACTTCAGTGCTCAACGTGCCTCTCTTAGTGACTCTAATATTGTACAGCTTCTGCAAACCTCGAACTTCGGTCCTGCCTCCCTCACCCTCTCCTCTTTCTCTTCCTCCCTCTCTTTCTCCATCCCCTCCCTGTATCCATTCCCAGTCTATAGGAGGGGCCCCTTTTTTGTGAGAGTGAGTATCCAGCTTCACAGTAGGTGATGCTGGCTCTGTGCCTGGGCTCACATCCAGCCTTTCCCTAACCAGTCTCGCTTCATCCTCCACCTCTCTGCAGGTCACCTCGCTTGCGTTTCCTTCCTTCTTGCTACCCCCTGGGTCTGGGCTGGGTTCCTTTTCCTCCAATGTCCCCTGCTGCTCCCCAACCCTACCTTGGTTCTGTCCCATTTCATTCTGTGGAAAGAAATTGTGTTAGTACTGGTCTATCACGCATGGTGCAAATGATGCCATTAGATTGGCATGCAGGTTTGCAAGTCCATATCTCGCACAGGGCTGAGCTTTCCCCACTCCTCCATACTCACTCCCATTCTTCATATATCACTGCAGTGTTGGCTAACCATATCAATCTCATATTTCTCTCAACTTATCTCTTAGAATGTGGAAATCATTCCTCTAGGTATAAAACATTGCTACAACTTCTGTTGAATTAAGCTCTCCTCTTTCTACACCTCTATTTTTCTTTCTCTCTCTCTGAATGCATTTTAGAAAGTAGTGTGCACATATCTGTTGCCAAACCTATGCAACTTTCCTCTAACTCCTTGACTTATACAGCAGTGATGTGAATCTTTGTGGGAAGTGCATTTCAGAATGGCCAAGTATTGCTCATTCTGCTCGTTATGTGGACAACAACATCACCAGGAAAGTGATAATGAGAGTCACAAGTTTTCACTGGAGATCTTAACAGTGAAGCTGTTAATAGTACTACCAGACACAAGGTTCCAACTCTAGGCAATATTGTGTTGTAGTGTTACATAAAAGCTGAAGTGTAAAAGTAAAGACTTTTCCCAATACTGTCCATCATCTGTTTATATGAATGTGTAATTTGTGTTATCTATTAGCATTGGAATTTGGAATCAGGAATATTGTACAAAGTCTAAATAGGGCCTTTTGGTTTGCACTTTCACTCATAGTCATGTTTTCTGTATTCATCATTGGGTTCACACAATAGTGGGAGGAGTGTTATATTCCTTAAGGATCTGTACTTGGTCAGCAAATGATCACAAGTCGAATCACAATGGGAAAACTAAACTGTGTGCTGATTTGAATGGATTAGATCAAGATCCTTTGTGCTATAAATGTATTCTTTTACTTAAATAGAGAACACAGTCAGTATTTTTTTGCTGATAGAAAGCTCTCGACTCTCAGACACAACCACTCTTCACAAACTTATGATGAGCAGAATGAGGAGAACAAGGAAAACAAGAAGAACGAGTCACATGTCAAGTTCCTGACGCACACTGACTTTAACCTACAGCAGCGAGTTCGTGTACTCTTTTGAAATCTTTTCTAGGAGATTCTTCCTCATTGGTGCCATTTCCCCGAAAGCTCCATTCACTATAAAAGGTTTATTTTAGTCTTCTTATCTGCACTCACTAACCTGCGTGAATGGGAACGACATCCATCATTTGTGTTATTTTAGTGTCATCCCTCCTCTTAGATAGATTATTTCATCCCTGGAGGTCGATATATCAGTCTATTACAGCTTGTTGTGGTTAATACTTGCATTTTCCACATCTGCAAAAGCTGAAGGTCTTAGAGGCTGCATCAATAGTAACATATTTACCAGATACTATGGTACAATGCTGAGAAAGAGAGACATACTGGAACAGGAATGACTCATACAATAGGCAATGTTCTACACTGACAATGTGTTTCCTGTCCCTGTGCCTCCCGATACCTCTTATACCCGCACCCAAACTTATCCAACAAGCAAAATTTGGTTCAGAAGGTTTCCTTTAAAGGTTTATAAAATGGATACTTTGTATATCGTAGGTTCATCCAAAAATAGACAGTAATCCTGTAGAAATTAACACTGAAAGCAAGATACTGCCAAAAAAAATCAGGAACATGTCTCCTAAGTACTTATTACTCAAAGTAAAGCTAGCTTCTTTGACACTGAGTTTATGAGACATAATTTTATTTAAAGGAATACTTTAAACAACACAGTATGCAAACAATGCTTCCAAGGTCCAAGTTATGATTTTACTTCCAAGCCAAATATGGATAGAAATCTATGTAAAGGCAGCATTCATTTATTCGTAAAAGCTTGTTCTCACAGCATAAAAATGAAGCGTTTATTCTAAGAATAAAGTTAGTACGGTTCAGTCAGCAAGCTCATTTGTGTCATGCTAACTGGAGCATTCATTTTATTATTAGGCGTGCTAGCATGTTTACAAGTTTATGAGCTGTAGCTGTTCCCTAAAGTCCAAAATCAGTCCAGTCAGCAAAAACGTTAAAGTATCAGTGTAGCACTCCAGAAATGCTGTCCCTTATTTCATTTATTTGTAGATTATTTGTTAAACTTTGAAAGACAGAAAAAAAAGACATCTGCAGTCCGCAAGGCCAGTCTCTTATCCTGAAGTACCACAACTGTACCATTGTCCTGCTATCTTCACCCAGGCTTAAGGCAAATCACCTGATCGTCTTGTGCCTGCATGATTTTCTCCTTCCACACACAATCTGGGAAGTAAAGCTACTCTCTACTATTGCAAGCAAGCTAATCTATTCACAGTGAAACAACGGAAGACAATAGAAAGAATCAAAAAGTAAAGTTGGAGAATAGATACCTAAATAATGTAATGATGCCTTCCAAATTTGTGTGTGTGTGTCACTCACCGCTGAGCACCACGGATTTCAATAACCGAGCTGCTCTCTCCACCAGGACAAGACGACTCTTTGTTGGATTTGCGGTCCGAGTTCCTGGTACTCTTCTTCTTCAAAACTGTGTCGTCGAAAGAGCTTTTTATTGCTCTCCTGTGCTGTGATGTCACGGCCCACTTTTACTTAATGAAATAAGTAACTCCTCTTCCACTGTGAATTCATACTACCGATGAGAGCAGGACAGAGCCGAGGCCCAAGAGTCACTCTCGACTACAACCAGATGCCTTTATCAGGAACGTACAGGCAAAAGTTGATTCTTGCTGAGTTGGTACTGATGGGAGATGTAATTTAACACACACACTCATAAAAAATGGTACTAAACTGTACCTTTCCTTATTGCTGGAGGGGTACACTTAACTTTTGTACCTTTAATATGTATATTTCATTCTGGAAATGTGAATATATAGTGTATATATTGTGTAAATTTACCAAATTTCCTCTCTGGGATCAATAAAGTAATCCATCCATCCATTAATCAATCAATCAATCAATCAATCAATCAATCAATCAATCAACCAATCTGTCTATCTATATATTTATCTATCTATCTATGAAACATTCAGAGACAGATTTTTGTGCCGTTAAAAACACCTTTCAGAAATTACATAAATCATTTTCAGCTTTGTAGAAAATACCTCCTTGAGACAACATGAGGAAGAAACCTTGAGAGGAACCAGACTCAAA
>JAKKZN010000024.1:3206086-3226110 GCA_033441825.1 Pangasius elongatus
CTAAATTATTAGTCACTGTTTCCGTATTGAGCTTGACATCTGGAGATGGCTACATGAGAGGAAATAAACACACAGCATTCGGAAACTACTCAGGTCCAGACCTTGGTGTTATGTACATGGTTATACTGTAGTTACTGCATACAAGTGAAGGAAAAAAAACAACAACAACATTTAATTGTGTTAAATGTACTAATTGAATATAGTGCAAACCATATTTTCTTTGTTCAGTGTATTTAATGTTTTTGCACTGTTTTAACTTTCCAATATATTAGGGATCTGTTAGCAATAAATATTAGCTAACCGTTAACTGCTTGCAGTGGATATAAAAAGTCTCACACACCTCTGTTAAAATTGCAAGATTTTTATGATATAAAGAAATGAAAATAAGACCAATCATGTCAGGTCTTTTCCCACCTTTAATGTGAAAATAGCAACCAACCAAATTATATGACATTGTGTTGTTAAGCTGGTTATAGTTCACTTATTCCAAATTATTGTTTAAATATTCATAAATATTCATTAAAATTATATAAGACATGTATTTGTTCCTGTCTGAAAGCAAAGCTGTGCTTACAGAAAAGGCACACAAACTTTACACTTGTGATTTTACACTTTGGGCACATATGCTATGCTTTCACACATTGTTCACATACTGCCTATTCAAATGCAGGTTTTTTTTTTTAATTTTTCAGCAGGTGATAACAATAAGCAGGGCATGTGTTTCTATTATTCTTATAATATGATATATCATATTGTTCACGTGATTCACTAGAGTTCAAGTGCAATTTCCGTTTCAGAGAATAGCGCGATGAAATGCACCTTCGCCTGTTTTACACGTGATCACATATTATTCATAGCGTTCCATTATTCATGTGCATAAATATTACATACTGTATATCACAATATAGCAATATTACATTTACATATAACTCCACTTTAGTTTCTCTGTTGTATCATGAAGGTCTATTCGTAATTAACATTACAATAAAAATACGAATTATTCTCTGTTTATTTGTAATCTATATACATATACCAACTTTAGAATTGCTATTATATAGATGAAGTGAGATGTTTAAACAGCCAGCTGATGCTTTTAATGTACTGTGAGTTGTACCAGGAGATCTTATCTATTACTTATTAACTGATATTGAGGTAGTTTTAAACAAATACAGCCAACTCATACCACCAACTGCTGCTCCGCCTTCTATATGTGTTTCATTCCTGGTCAGTAAATGGGATTTGTAAATATTTCAGGATTTTGATCATGTTCGTGTAAAGCATTACTGAACTGCAGGTCACGTTGAAGTTGTTTATATGACCTTAGAGTTTTTCTAACAGAGATGTCAAAAAAATAGGATGTTTGACTTCTCAGAATTCCTCTTGATCAAAATCAACCTCATAATGCTGATGTAATGATATGGCTACACAAAGCAAAACTAGTATCATAGTGCGACTTGAGAAAACCGTAAGAGTGGTACAAAGAAGCAGAAGGGAGTTGGCCTGTTGCGAAGTGTAACGCGAACAAAGAATATTGCAAAAAAAAAGTTTGCATATGCGACAATAACGTAGCTCCAGCTGTACTAAATTAAACAAAACCAAGCACGTTGCTCATGCACAGTTTTTACGACCAGTATAGTCATAGGCATGATGATGTCATTAGATTTGGTTTAAACATTTGCAGTCATACACAGTAATTCAGTGTAAATCAGATCACAGAAAATGCACATGCTTTCCAAAGGAAATTCTTCAGCGAGCACTGAGTGAATTATGTCATGCGGCTGTTGTTTGAAGTCCGGGTTGTGATGAGGAGATGAAGGAAGACAAGCTCTTGGCAGCTCAGCTTTACGATGGTCTCTTATTTACACATAAAACAAGCTAAGATGAATTAGGACATTGTTTATAACATGTAACACCTTTCAACAGTGATGTTTCAAGCAGTAAGTGTTTAGCACGGTGTAGAGCAGAACCGCCCTCACTGGACGCCTGCTCTCAGATGGAGAGGAGTGGAGGAGTGGAGGAGTGGTCATTCGGCCTATCAGTGCCAGATAGGAGCTCTGGCTAAACGTCTTTGGGGTAAACATGGCAGTGGAAGGTAGTGGAATTCCTCTGCTGTGGGGGCGGGAAAGAGGTCAACAAGAGGCCAAGGCAGGTGGTGTGTATCAGCTCTTTGGATGACAGCAGCACCCCCTGCACCATCCAAACACAGGCAGAGCGCTGAGGCCTTGCTTAACTAATGAAGGAAAAGGAACGTTGCTGGAGCAGAGGAAAATGAAAAAATCTGTTTTTAATGTTTAGTTTTTTATGCACATATAAAATGAGATGGTAGTCATTTCAAACACTTTTGTCACTTTTGTTGTTTTTTTGTTGTTTTTTTTTAAATTAAGCCAGATGTAAAATGATCAAGCCAAGGTCTGCGATTTACAGCCTGCTCTAAATCCCTTTGTGAAGCAATATTTATTTGCGTTTTTTTTTTCTTTTTTTTTTTGCAACTCAAACATTTAATTATCTTCAATCTTACATAATTTACCGTGACTATGTTAGGCCTAGTTATGAATGCACATGAATGCTAACATGTGTCCTGTCTCAGAAGCATGCATGTTGACTTATACTAAGAGGGGAGTCATATAACACAGGGTCTATTAGTTCACTTTACATTCTCAGCAGAAGTCTTGTTTTGTTTTTGTGTCCTCCCTGAGGGACGGCGTCTCCCACAGCCCTTGGAGGAGTGTTACTCTGGTTAATGTGAGCCGTAACTGTTTTCACAAGCAGAACATCACAAAGTGTGACCCTATTGATGTTATTTGAATAGCCATGCCAAAAATGTGTAGTCCAATGATATGAGGAAAAAAGTGGGAGGTATTTAGAGCATCCATAATTGTTATGTTTACATCAACACTTCCATCGAAAAGTGGATTTGTTCTGCTTTCATCGTTGTAACGATGTCTTCAAACATGCTGTATCATGGGAATGAAATGGAAAGCTGAATACATAGTGTAGTTGACCATCCCAGCACCTGTGACTCAGTGGTCTCTAGTGGTCGTGTCTCCTTGTCTTGCTGCCTGTCCACACTGCTGCTGTCAGCTGCTGTCCTCGCTGTCCTCGCTGGCTCTCAGCTCATCAATGCGGCTTTTGTTCTTCAGAGTTAATCTTCCTCCCGCATGAAGTGCAGAGCATAACAACGGCTGCAGCTTCGTAAACACAAAAAGACAAGTGAGGGGCAATTTTGAACAGCAAGTAGAGATCTTTTTCCTTTTTCTTTTTTTTTCAGTGACAGAAGAACATGTATGTAATGAGCTTGCAATGAGAGCGCAGTGTATGTTAGTCACTTATAAAGCCTCGTGGGTTCATAATCCGCCTTTGTTCGTGGACATATTCAGTACTGAAGTCCCTACTCTAAAGTAAGTAGAGTAATCAAGCTACCAGTTATTTTCCACTTGAAACCATGTCAAGTAGAGCCCGCATTTTAGCAGTTCTAATTTTAGAATGGAAGTAGTGATGGGTACAAGACCTCCATCTAACACATGCTGATGTTTTTCTGTACAAATGTATGTGCACATAAAATGATTCTTGAAGAGTAAGGCTTACAGTTAAATTTTTTTCTTGCCTAACAAGACAGCCTATGCTGTTATAGGAAAATAATCAACGATGGGATGATATCAACGATGGTCTGAGAGTTGAACATNAGCAAGGCACCGATCCCCCAACTGCTCCCTGGGCGCCGCAGCTAAAATGGCTGCCCACTGCTCCGGGTGTGTGTTCATGGGTGTGTGTGTTCACTACTGTGTGTGTGCGCACTTGGATGGGTTAAATGCAGAGCAGAAATTCCGAGCATGGGTCACCACACTTGGCCACAAAGTCACTTCATTTCACTTCACTTATTACTGGATTCGCAACTCTGTGACAAACATACACCCTGTGTGACGAAAACGAATGGATGCCTGCTGCTTTTCCGCTGGCTAGTGTGAATGCAGAGTAACTGTGATTGCTCAGGAATCTTGTCTGGGGCTGATGTTCCAAAAGCATCCTTATGCTACGTTCACAGGATGTTTTAGCCTCCACTGATATGCATTGCTGGTTTGTCGTAGGCGTGTTTGTGGATTTTAGAGGAAATATATTTATTTTGTGCTATAACCCAGTAGACCTGCGAACACACTGAGTGTGTGCCAAGTTAAGGGTTGACAAGAGCTGCCCTTGTAGAGTTCTACTGCTGGAAAATATAGCTCTGGACGTTACATGACAACCAGGATTAGTTTCTCATCATCTAACCCAAAACCGTAGTGATTTACATAGCCCCCAAATGCATCGCTCTCATTGAATCACATTTTTGACAGATACCGAAAAGTCCCTAAGGTGCTAAAGTGATAGCTTCCATATTAAAGCATTCAAGGAAATCATCACTATGAGGGTCTGAGACAAAATATCAACCAATGTTTCTCCAAAACACCTTAAGAAGACGTGAAAGCCTTCTCCCACACACAGACACAAACACATCTTAGTGTTTTCAATATAATATTTCAAACAAGTCCAGACTGCCATCATGTGCCCAGTGTTAACATTCAGCGGTAAAATGAACCATGGAATTCAGACCAGAGCAAAATACAGCTAAGTATCTCCAGCAACATCTGTTGATATACAGAGCAGAGTGAACAGCAGAGAGATTGAAACAGAATTGTGTTTTTCCATTCTAGAAACTTCTCAGCACACACTAAGTAACCAGCAGTGATTTGGAAATCCCTTTCCCTTTGCTGTTCAGAAGTATCCAGAAAGTCATCAAAAATGAGAGTAAGCAGGAAGATGGGATTCACACCGAACCAGACTTTGATGTGTAGACGCACAGACGACAGGTTGCAATTTCTTGTGAAATATGGCTGCTCAGCAGGAAGGGGAACCAAAGCAATGGTTTCCTTGGACGCTTGGCCGAAGAGCACTCGGTGTACAAGTAGTTTTTCCTCACACATTTTCAGCTTCAGTTCCATGCAACAAAAGCCTTAAAACCACAAGAGCCTTCTCGAAATATTTGGATAACCTGTTTCCTTGAGTAGCATATTTTTTAATATTCACAGCATTTAAAAGATCTGTTCATTCTGAACTCTATTTGTTAGTTCATCTACTGCGCAGTCCTTCCATGCAAGTCGTAAGAACTTCAGCAGGATGTTCCCTTTGACACCATTTGTAGATGACCAATCCTCTCAAGTAAGAGGAAAGGCTTTTGGGACAGCAGTTTTTGTGTTGCAAACCCTGTTTTTTCCCCAACTCTACATTTTAATTTGGGTAAAGCACAGTCCTTCCCCAACATCCCCGGAACTTCAGCCAGGCCTTTTCCCATCCACCCATTAAACAGATCTTTTTACTGCAAACCCTAACACCCAACCTGGGTATTGATTTGCGGATGGCCAATGCTTCCATTTAAGAGAAAGAGGTTTTCAGGAAGGGAAGCTTTGTCCAAATACATCATCATCTTGCACAAACCCCCCTCCCTTATTGTCAGCTCCTGGGCTCAGGTGTTCCTGTTGCTCCTGGACTGAAGAGCGCCATGGCTGTAGTGGCAGAGCAGAGATTGGCACGGTCCCAGTCTGGACTGATAGTGCCCTCTGGCTCTGGGGAGAGCGTGAGAAGAAGAAGGGTGCCAGCATCAGAAGAGCATGCTGAGGAGCACAGGTCCTCCGTGGAGAAGGTGAGACTGCCGAGCTTGGCTAATGAGTTGGAGCGCTTTAGACGGGAAGGCACTGTGAGTCCGGCCAGGCGCATCCTCGCTTCTATCTCCTGTGCCCGCTGCCGGACCAGACCCGGCTTTCCACGAATGCTGCGGATGCTGTCACTGCTCGAGCTGCGGGTCAGCGTGGAGCCGTGCGGGGATGAGACTGGCGTAAGTGCTCCCGAGTCTTCGGCTACAGGTGGCACCGATGTCCAAAAGTCTGCTGGAGTACCGCCCGTTCCAGATGAAGAATCGAAAGATGCAGAAGGACGCTCTGTTGTCTCTGCAGAGTCTCGTGCTGCAGTTCCTGCGTGTTCGCGGAAACGTTCCTGGAACAAGCCTGAAAGTTTCTCCAGCCTCTCAGCTCGCCGCCTGACCAGGCCAGACCTTTGTAGCTGGTCTAGTGTCTCCTGCTGTTGCTGCGAGCTCCCCTCTCTGGGTATAACTGGAGACCTCTCTTCTGCCTTGTCCTTGCCTGTTGAACCTTCATACCTTTTGACCACTTGCCCCAGTTCTGTATCCTTTGTTTGCTGAAGATCAGGTTTCTGCGGCTGGCTCCCAGACTTGTCCTTATGCACTGAGAGTGGAATGGCTGAGGAGACACACGAATCTGAAGCTGTCTTGCTGCACTTGGTGCACTTGCAGTTTGGGCCACAAGGCCATAGTCGCGTGGGTGTGATGGCCTTGACTGCAACATTGCTGCAAGCTGGCACTTCGACGGAGATACTAGGCACACCAGAGAGGGGTAAGGGGACAAGGCCATGTCCACTGGCATTAGAGACGGTACTGGGGGTTGTGAGAGAGCTGGATACTGGTCTGGGTTTAGATGTCTGTTTCTTAAGGGTACTCTCCTATACAGAAAGGCCAGACAACAGAACACGGCTGAAAAAAATGTTTTAGCTAAAGGTCACATAACCAAATTCAGCCTGTAGTAATTAGGGTCTTTAAAACAAAAATCTTTTAGAACAATGACTGTGTAATGGAGCGTCTATGATAGAAATTATATTTACTACATTTTCTGACTATAATTCCGTCATTTTTTCTGTTACACAGCTACAATCAGGACATAAAGCAGTCAGATAACCACAAATCAAACAAGTCAGCAAAACTTTTACTCACAGCAAGATTGTTTTGTGTTCGGAGGTGGTTGTTGTTGTTGGAGTTCTCGTTGCACAGGTGATTCATGTTACCCAGATCGATGCCACTCTCCTCACACTCTGCCCCCGCTACACCTCCTTCTCTCTCTCTCCTCCCCCCCTCGGCCAGTGCCTGCATCTCCTCCTGTTCTTTTTTTGCCTCCTCCTCATCTTCCTCTTCTACAGTGCTGAACTCAAGGCGCAGGCGCAGCTCCTCCAGCGGTTCAGCACCACGGGTGCAAGTCTGTGCTGCTGTGCCCTCTCCAGCAGGAGCGGTGAAGCGGGGTGTTTCAAATGCCTCATCATCCAGCAGGGCATCACGCTCCACATCCTCTATCTCGATGTAGACGCGATCCACATCCAGCAGCGGCGGCGGCATACGCACCGGTGTTGACGGCTCGCTGTCCAGCGCAGAGTCCGACAGACGCCGGAAATAGTAGTTGTAGTTTTGGGGGTTGGACGGGTCAAGTTCCAAAGCAAGGGGCGAAGAGTGGGCAGCAGCTTCGCAGCACGAGGGACCGGCCCCTGGGGACGAGGAGTCAGCGCAGCAGGGTGCCGCTGGACGCTGACAGTCAGGGTGATCACACTCAGAGTCCGGATGCCATAGCCGATTGTGACGTTGCTTGCTGTAGATACATGTTTGGTATCTTTGGTATTACATAAGTACATTGTAAAGCAGATCTACTCTGTGGGAAAATGCTTACCTTGCATCCAGAATGCCCTCATATTCGGCCAGCTGTCTCATGAAGCTGTCATTGGGCCGTGTGACACTGCGTTTCTCTTTGACGAAGTTGTAGGCCTTCTCCAGGGTCCAGCCGTACTCTTTCATGGCGTAGGCTATGACCGTAGATGCCGAGCGGCTTACACCCATCTTACAGTGGACCAGACACTTCGAATGGTTCTTCCTGAAAAGTCAGAGGTGAGAGAGCGTGAAACAAAAATTAAAACCAAGGAATGAACACCGCAGTATCCAAACCTTTCTAAGGACTGATTCTGTGTTAAATGATTATACCACCATAGTAATAAACTGAAGTATATTTAAATTTTCTGTCCACGTTCCATTTGATTGATTTTTTCCTAACTGTTCTGCCAACATATTATGAATAGAAACAGTAACACACCTATGTTCACAACAGTGTTAACTCTTACTGTATCATAATGACCAATACCTGATTCCATTACTATCGCCCTCTATGCATATTCTGCTAGTGATGCTACTGCTTTTTAGCAAACATAGTGAAGACAGGTCAACTTGTTTGAGAAATAAAATTTCATAAAACGACAACAACAACAACAACAACAAAAACAAAACACTACTGACTGCTGTGTGCGTCTTACTTAGCCTTAACGATGAAGTTGTACGTGTCGTTCCAGTGAGCCAGCAGGTCCGTGGTCTCTTCGTCGTACACACGCACATTGTGGTAACAAAAAGTCCCCGGGAAAAAGTTGTCGATCTCACGTGTGACATTTAGGATGTAGCCCACCCTAAGAACAAAAACGTTATATTATTAATTAAGGGCGTCCCATTCAGGGTATATCATATTGCATAAAGTGCACCTAGGAGAATCCAAGAAAGCTATAATAGCATACACTGACAGCGTTAAAAGTCGTTTCTATAATCTATACAGTTTAACGCACCCTGTCTCCTGTAGCTCCTCTAGATTGGAAGCGTTCCATTCGGATCCCTAAAATACATTTCAAAAACCCACAGGATTTAGATAACACACATCGTTTTCAGCATTATTGTTATTGTTAGTACTCCTTTAACGTTAAACATTTAACACGCCATCGACACTTTTAATTTTTCCACTAACCAGGTAGAGGTGGTCGAATATGAGCGTGGCTTTATCCATCTGACCCAGGATCAGCAGAATCTCGTTGTCGATGAACTCCTTGTACTCCTTTAGGTTGCAGTTCATGTGCTGCTCGAGCTCATTACGGATCTGACAGAGGTGTGAACGAAAACATAACTTGTGTGGGATGCTTTTTTTTAAAACATTCTTAACACTAGAGCTACAATAGCTAGACTAATCATGAGCACACTACCATTAATTAAATTTATACAAGATTGCTCTTAAATTCTCAATTCTGATTGGCCAGAAGCTATTGTGCTCTGATTAACAGAGTGTAGGAGTGCTTTTATTGCTGAACAAATGATAAACTTTTATGTTTCATGTGGAATGTGTGGCATTTGGTACATTCTAGGAATTTCACTCTGACGTTACAGAGCTACACACGGCAGCTTTGTTCGTCACCTCCTTAGACGTCACATTCTCCAGGTCCTGCAGCATCATGATGCTCCTGAGTTTGGTTTTGATGAGGCATTCGGTTCGCTCTCCCTCCGTCGGCCTGGAAGGAACACCAGATGAAGATTAAACCACAAAATAAAAAACTACTTGATATCCGTAGAATCAAGCTGCTATGTCCCAAGCATGTGCACCAGGTTGAAGAGCGACTGATCCAGGATCTATTTTGAGAGTTTTACGCTTATTTCATGTCATGTGAAACGTCTGCTCACAGTACGTCAAAGAAACTAGACAACGTAAAAAAAAATTTTAGTGCCAAAAACTTAGTGTATGTCAGTGGACGAGACCCTGAAATATACTGTGGATACATTTCACTCTTCAAAGAGCCAAGTGAACAAAGCAAAAAGGTTTAGGTAAGATCAAGGTAAGATTAAGAGCTCACTTGTCTCCGAACTTGGCGGGCGAGTCTGGTCGCAGCGTCTCCAGGTCCTGCATGGCGTTCCACTCATTGATGCAGCTCTGTTCGGAGGAGATGCAGCTCTCGTAGTAGCCCGTCCAGGTGAGTGCGATTCCGCCAGGGAAGTAGTTATATCGCCGCGACACCTCGCATGCTTTGTGCAGCACCTGCAGAGCTGACCTGGTAACGACGCAAAGGTCAGGAATGAGAGACCGGAAACTGGACTGTTCCCATCCTGCTTGCTCACGATGGCCTGCACCCGACGATGGCCAATCTGTCTATTATACGCATACTTATGCTTATGAGTTTATTTACTCAATATAAACATCAATCCCTTTAAATCAGATAAAATTAATAGTTCACAGTGCCAGGCAAGATTAGACTGAACTTCCCAGTAATCCTCTCAGGGTTTCTTTTGTCCATAGTGCTGTCTTATCGTTCATGGCTTAAGCCTTAACGGTCTTGTACTGTGTGTTAACAAGCTCTCCATTTCAGATTATATGACGAAGATCCTCTAACGATAAAGAAAATTTCTGCTTGTCAATAAGAGATACATTCTTAATATACGGATATGTTTTCAGGCCATTAGCATGTTTCGTTTACGTTTTGACATTGCTGTTTTTTCTATGCAGTCCTGCTATTGGTGGCTTTTAGAGGAGCGTTGTATCGGCACTCGCATTCTGAGATTTTACTCAAGCCTTTCTGACACGGAACTTCGTCGTCAGCTGTCTTTGGCTACAAAGGCACTAAACTGGCCGATGAGCAATTCACGTTATGCATGCTAAAATGCATATAGAATTATTTTATGACATGCGACTCTTGTCTACAATAACAACATGGAGTTCATAGAGTGTAAAGCTGGCATAAATCACGATTGTAAATGCACGGTCTGTAAAACACTATGAAAATAAACGTCTCCTCTATTCGATTCCGTCAGTCAGAACCTGGGAGGAAAATGTGAAGTGCATACAAAATAATCTCATCAGTAAGCAATGTCAGTTACACACATCCACCAACAGGTGGCAGCCAATGGCTGAGTTTGGCGAATCTCCCAGTAGATCTGCTCAGCAGTGTTAACAAGCGGTGTGTGCTCAGGAATGAAGCTCCTGACCCACCCAGCCACCTGAGCAAGGCCTTCTGGATGACCGCGATCGGCTGAAAGCACGCACGCTGAGCGTTATCTACCGTCATCGCTTCCTTTTTCCATCGTAATGAAATGAGTTATTCACACTCTGGCCGTGGAGCGAGAGCGAACATGAAACCACAGCTTCTCCGAACAACAATGCTGCTGTGTCATGCGGTATCACCTTCCATTTTTTATTCAAATAAATACGACTATGAATGCAGTAGGACCAGCTTTCAAATTTCCTGCTGATCTTTGGATGTTTGCGATAATATTAAAACCGTTGCCTTTTTGACCTAAATTTACATTTAGAAGGCAGGCAAGGGTTAACGCAATGCTTTTCCTAATTTTCCCCTTACCCCAACTGTAATGTAATCGATCAATCAAATCCACAGTTTGCTCCTTCCTGGTTTTGCACTAGACTTAAAAAGCGAATGTAGCAAACAAGTAAAGATTTATAGCTACGTTTATAGCTACCAGTTTGTCTGCAAACGGCACGGTAATGTCGAGTTTTTCCTTACAAAACAGGTTGTGGTTTCTGACACTGTGCATAAAAACGCACAAAATGGCGTCACAAAACAGTCACTTCTCCATCGTGAGAAAAGGAATCACGTTCTTCCTCAGCACCAGCATCATACTCAGGCTGGAGGCCTGACGTCTGAAGGCAGAATTGTGTATGATAATCCAGTATGAGCTTTTATAATTATTAATATATTAATATAACCAACTTCCGGGAGGTAACAGTAACTCCACTTCATGTTGGGCTGTATTACACCACCCTGATGTTGATCATTTTCCTATAACAGCACGTCCTGATGTGTTTTATTTCTTTTATACCACACCCATTTGCCGACTGTTAATTTTTTTTAATCTATGAATGAATGACAATTTGTACATTTTATCTGGTTTTAGTTCCACTAGTGTTTTTTTTTTTAAAATATACTTATTCTGTTATTGTACAAAACTATAAACAAGCTTATCAGCTTATCAGCTACCACTGGCAATCAGGGAAAACCTAGTACACATTTTATTTCTGACTGAACTGCTCCATTAAGAGCCTACACTGCTGGATTTTGAGTGCGTCTTACCACATGGCCTGAACCGACACGGGTTTAAAGATGTGTGTGCGTCCTGCCGTAGTCACGCTGAAACCCCTGCAGACGGGAACACAAAGGTCAACAGCCGAGCCATCCACTTAGAAAGCTTAACGTTTCTTCTTTCAATGATTGGAAATTGAAATAAATGTTTTTGACTTCCTGTTCAGCTTCTCGCATACAATTAATGGACATCTTACATTCTCTTCCTAAACACCTTTAATGTGATGAAAACTGTACGTAATATACAAACAATAATATACAAATAAGATACACATTAAACACCTGAGAATGGAATACACATTAAAACACTGCTGGTGCTATAACTGTAGACGACAGAACGACTGATTTCTGGAAAACGTTTTTAACATTTGGTGATGGTTTCTACAATATTCACACACGCTGAGGCTGCATTTGCGTGTTTGGACCAATAGGGGAGGATCCACTCACCCGTCTCCGTCCAAATGGATCTTTGTGTCGCTCCAAAGAGGCAGAACCATCCCTATAGAGCAGCTTTTACTGTGAGGACACCAAAAAAACACACACAACACACTGTTACCCAACTCCGACTCTTTCAGTCTGCAAATATCCTACGTAAACATTGTAATTTACACTTTTGGCCCTGAATATGACATGTCTGATTCAATTCAATTCAATTCAATTCAATTTTACTTTATTTGTATAGCACTTTTACCAACGGACATTGTCACAAAGCAGCTTTACAGAAATAAATGGATTCACAAAAAATATATTGTAAATATTTGAATTTATCCCTGATTCTAATGTTTAATGCTTTTTTTTTTAATCCCAATCCTGCCTACTCCCATTATTTTATTCGTACCTGCTCACGCTATTTTCTAACAAACTTTGTAGATTCTGTTTCCCAAAATATAAACAAATTTCTATTTTTTTTCTTTTTTTTTGTCCTGCGAGCTTCTTAACCGACATCATACAAGTGAAAACCACTCGAGAATTCTGTTAGGTGCCACACCTCTTGAGGCTAATGTAGCTAACATGTAACATAAGTGTACAGCCTCAGACTATAGCATCGCATCGCGCAAACCTGACGCCTGATGCCTAAATCATCACAAACGTGAACTGTAACATTACATTATCACTTCGACTATCGACAGCTTTAACGTGCAATTACATTTACATGCCCAGGCTTTGGGCCACGCCTCCTAGCTGAGGTTGTATTTAGCTCTGTGACGTCCTTTTGTCCGTTTTTATATCTCGGTGTGTCACACACTGTCAGAAATCATACACACAAATCTGTATGAGACACTGAGCAACTCGACACAGCTGTCTGAAGCCAGTGTGTGATGATTCAAGGGTTTTTTTTTTAAACATCAGACAAGCCTTGCCGAAGATTGTAGTCATTAGAATTAAAATGTTAATTACAATTAACTAAATGAATTCAAATGCAATTTCACTGAGAAGACACTCTCAACAGAAGGGTTTGTTGCAATGTCATTACTTGGTTTCTTTATTTAGTCAAGAAAACATGCTGTTATAAAAAATATATTTGATGCCATTTTCAGTATAAAAATCTAACGCAAATCCAATAATAATCAACATTTTGGGAAATTTTTGGTTCTAGGTGTCGAGAACAACTGAACAGTTGTATAAATACAATGTGGCTTACTGCGTATAAGATTTAAAATGGAAACTAGCATTTATATCAAGGTATAATGAAGTGGGTGGAGCTTAAAAACTTCTTCAAAGTTACTAAGTTTTGAATAACGCAATTGACACGAGTGAATAAAAAATAGTAAAATAAACATTATTTTTTCTGTTGTGTTTTGATATTTTATCACTACAGTTTAATAGAAGACGTTATAGATGCGATGCAGGTCAATGCTTTAACAGGTCAAACTGGTAGCTAACTTGTTAGTTATATTAGCTTTGTAGCTCCAGTGCAAATCTAATGATGTAAATTTCAAACATGTCCGTGGCTATTCGACTACATTGACTAATTTTTTTTCTCCACTAAACAAACACAAACTAAGACACTTCCAAGACTAAAAGTATGCTTCATATACAAGATATTTTTAGTAAATCATAAGCTTAGAGAAATGACAAAGTGCAATTTAAAGTATTTTTGTTCATATTTGGTGCAGCCAGTTCAGAAGATCTACACTCTTCAGCTGAAGTGAATCATGTGAATTCTCGCTACCGATCTATTATGGCAGCTGTTCACGTCGTCGGCTCGGGTGGCCCATCACACTGACTCAGAGCGTCTGAGTGCAGTTAGACTTGATGAGTGCGTAACCACAGAGATTAACGCAGTGTAGTAAAGCTCAGCTGGTCTGTCTCACTGAGGAGGAAGTAGCAGCAGAACCTAACTCAACCCACCAGGTTCATCGTCCTGATTTCAGGCAGGTCTGAGATACACCTTCACTGAGCTAGTGTGGGCTGAAATTACAACAATCAGCTTGCTAGCAAGGGTAAAGTTGTTTATTCATTAGGTCCTGGTTTTTGGTAGCTGATGAGTTTGAAATTTGTATTCATTATTAGTTAAGCAAAACTATGCTAATCTTTTTTACCCTTGTTCTTATCTGCAGTGGGGTTAGGCTTTGGATTTGGACTCTAAGGCTAGGCTAAAAGTTGAGTTTAAAAATTCATGCATCTTCTTGTCTTGGATTTGTTTCATACTTGCCATAAGTGTATGTTTCATGTAATCTTAAGAGAACGTTTCATAAATGAAAAACGCTTCTGTTAGCTGCTTTTTTTTGGTTCCAGCAGAGTGTGAATGGAAAACATGAACAGAGGAGCAAATATAAGAAGATACATGACATATCGCGTTGAAAATATTTTGTCATTATTCCAATTTTGTAATCAAGAAGATTCAGTCAAGTCACAGAAACTCCAAAACTACAGCAAAAGCACAAAACTTCCTCATCCACAGAGTTACACAAATGTTTAGATCATTGTGGCAGGAAGGTCTGGTCAAGCACCGGCTGTGAACATGCAGAGGAGTCGCAGGGGGTAAGCAGGTAATGAGTGAGTGGTTACACCTGCATGTGTTATTATTCATGTAAGTTTGCAGTAAGGGTTTTTTGACCTTCGGAAAGAAAAGAGCTGACAGCGGGAAAAGGTTGACACTGACCTTGACAGTAAACACAAGACCGAGAAAATGTAAAATGTTGTGTGTGCTTTTTCCCTGATTCAGTTGGCCAATAGAAAAACAGAAAAGTACTTAAGAGAAACAAATTAAAAACAGCAGTCTTAAGTAAAGTACAAAGAAGAGGGCCCTGGTCCTATATATATATATATATATACACACACACACACACACACACACACATACATACATACATATACACGCAAAGTCCTAATGAAGGCAAACCCGTGTGTGTGTGTGTGTGTGTGTGTGTGTGTGTGATTACCTGTCTTTATTGTTGAAGTCCATCCCCAGCAGAATGTTTTCCTCCGTGTCCTGTCTGCCGCTGGTGTAAACCACCACCATGTACCGCACACGATCTGACCAAGCGCTCTCCAACCGCACCGCCTGCCACCCACACACACACACCCACACCCACACCCACACCCACACCCACACACACAGAGAGAGAGAGAGAGAGAGAGACAGATAGTAAGAAACAGTCACTTATGTCAGTAGACAGCAAACATCCCATTAGCGACATCTGGATAAGGAATGATCGCTCTTGTTTACTTATGTATACTTTTGTTCACACTGGGAGATTCAGTGAGATGTAATGTATTATTAATACCTAGATGATACACAGAAACTGCCCAAGAATGAAGTGAAGTTTACTGTGGAACTTTTTTGTGGATTTTAAAATCAGTGGTTGTTTGCTCTCGTGCGGGTTAATCAGCTGAGGTACCACACAGAGATCTGTCACTACAGTTCGGTTAAAACCTAATATCTAAGGTTTCCCAACTAGAAATGTGGAAATGTCAATTTAAAAAGGGAACTAAATGGCTAAATATTGTGGGTGAAGTTTTTGCGTTGGCTGCGGTGGAAACGTTTGTTCACTGATAAAGGCCAGATGAAAAAATGAGCATAGCGGTCACGTGTTTCAGCACTACATCCAGATATATCTATATAAACATGGCCACAGAGTGACACAGAGCGAAACTCCGACACAGAGCGAAACTCCGACACAGAGCGAAACTCCGTCAGCCCAACTAAAAGATGAGGATGTGGTTTGGGTACAACAAATCAGAAACTGACCAGAAAACGCTCATTTGTAAATGCAGCCCAGTAATCAATTTTACAGAAAACATAATAAATTGTGATTTATTACGTTTTCTGTAAAACTGATTACTGATGTCATTTCAAGATATGAAATTATCCATCTTGTGATATAAGATTTCGTCCTTTTGATGAAGATTTCGTCCATATCTCCCAGCCCTACAATCCACAGACACACATTTATATTCCAGGATGGAGAAGGAGCAGCAGTAATGGCCTCATGTCACTGTGGACAGAATTTCGTCATTGTTTAAGTAATTGTCTGTAATATATACGTGTATGGTTAACACCTGTTTTATTGCTGGGGTGAAATGTAATCTAATTATGCTCAGGTCACTGAAAATGTGTGCAAATGGGGCCAAAAAATGTCCTCACTAACCAGGATTGTGTCTGGTCTTCATTAATACTGTAATACGAGGAAAATAACCACAGAGTGCATCTCTGTGCACACTAACAAACAGGACCACTAAATACTGACCAACCACACACACACACACACACACACACACACACACACACACACTTCAAGAAACATGCGTGAAATGTTGACGAGTTTATTTGGAAAGAGTGTGTCACGTGGAAACTCCGCAATATTGCATATACACCCGAGCATGTTCTCATCGGTTAATGAATGAGACGAAACGGCAAACAGCCTACAGCTGTCAATAAAACACATTCAGGCATGAGTTTGGCTGTGTGTGTGTGTGTGTGTGTGTGTGTGTGTGTGCTCACCAGTTTGATTCGGTCCTCGGAGCGAAGAATGTTGATCATCACCTGTAGGTGCTGAGGTAAATCTCCTGTTGAAAGAGGAAAACATGCTGTTAAAACACAACCCTGACGACTCGAGCTCTTAATAAACCAACTCGCCGGCTCGACACCATGACATACCGCATGTGTTAAATCAACGCAGGCATAATGGCAATAAAACCGGAGCAAGATTTATGGAGGTGAGGCACAATAGGAATTGGGGAGGAACGAATACGAATGATTCACTTCTCGATGAGTGAGGAGGACGGGACGGAGACGGCCAGCGCTCGGAGCACTGAGCAGCGTCCATACACGCGTTCAGATTTTACTACAACACTGAGGACCTGAGGCTTAAGTTTGTTTTTCTTAAACATAACTCTGGTCCTCACAAGTACATAAAGTCAAGTACACACACACACACACACACACACACACACACACACACACACACACACACACACACACTAATGCAGTGTTAAGATTCCACAGATAATCTTCACAGATCACAGACTCTAAATCTCTTAAAGCAGAGAGGACACGATGTACAGACTGTGCATCAACATGTAATACAACGAATAAAGACAGTTACACCGCGGCCAGACGGAAATACAATGCTCCTTTCTGATTGGCTGACAGGTGTCTTTTGTTTTTCTGTTACATCACAGCGTTGTTGAATTCTTGAATCTGATTGGTCAGAAGGTGTGGATAAATTTTCTACAACAGAAGCTCTGACAACAGTGTGCAACGTTTATTAATGTGCTCCTTCTAATATGTTATTGTTTCTATAGTAACAGCGTAGGCAGGTATTGTATGATGTTGATATGGTGGACGAGATGTTTATTTAGGATTAAAGGACAGTTACAGAGTCTCCAGTGTCTTCGGGATGGAAGAGTTGGTGAAGGGATGGATGTTTATAGCTGCAACAAGAACTAATTTGCTGATGTTCCACAACATAACAATAAATTGATAAGTATAAAGTTAATTTTGATCAATGGAAAATGGTAATGTTTGGCGTAATAGGAATAAAACACTTCGGGGCAGGCGGTAAAACAGTAACTCTGCTTGGGGGCAGTCGGATCTCACCAAGATTCTTTCAGAGATTCTACTGTTCACTCCAGTTGTTGTCAATAATATAAATTGTAATGAAAATTGTTGTATAGAATCAGAAAAGAACGCAAAATAGAAGCATTTTCACTAGCGCTCTCAGACTTTTGGGCCCCGCTGTATATGTACAGCGAGTGTTACGTTTATCTGGATTATCGGATGAGATCACAAAATATGAGACCTGCATTAAAATGTGTTTCTCTTTTCTCTCTTTTTGTAGGCTGGCATTACGGAGCATACCCATAAGTCCTTACACATTTCTCTCTCTCCCTCTTTCTCTCTCTCTCTCCCTCTCTCACACTCTCTCCAGAGCTTATTCAATTCTTTTCTTTTCTACAAGAAGTAACCTAAGACTCTTTAACCTTCTGAACCTTAGAATAAAGAGTTTTTACGCAAGTTACCTCCCAAAACCATCCCCCTTTCAGTCCAGAATGTGGACTCGTATCTCAGTTCTCTGCTCCCGAGGTTGTACAGAGTTCAAATTAGTCTAAAGGTTAAAAAAAAAAAAAAAAAAAAAATACAAAAACAAAATGAACCTTGACCTTGCCTCCAAACAAAACCTGAGATGCCAAACAAGCTCTTTGGAAAAGCAGGTTCTCTAAACAGTGACCATTTTTACATTTGTTTGGATGCTGTAGATATGTGGCATGGCCCCGGGAGAGGGGGGGTTAGAGAGAGAGAGAGAGAGAGAGAGAGAGATAGAGAGATAGGGGGGGAGAGGGAGAGATGGTGGCCAGACGAGCTCGTAAATCTAAACCACCGTCTGCGTTAATTAGCACTTTTGGTCTTGATCAGATGTTGTTTTACACTCGGCCTCTGTGGCTGTTGTTCCTGCTTTCTGTTTTTCTGGCAACGCTTCAGGTAACCAGAGCAATGATCCATCATTGCAGTAGTGAGTCACGCTGTCGCGGTTGGCATGGTGAGAATGTGTGTCTGAGAAAAAAGGAGAGTGACAAAAACCTGTATCTGAATAGAACCAGGATTTAAGGAAGTGGAAAGATGCCTAGTTTCAGGTTTTCTAACCGCGCTAGTAGGAACGTACAGAATCCGGTTCTTGCGTTTTTAAGGCAAGTACACTGTTCTGAAATCGTCCATTCATTATGAGTGAAAGGTTTGACCTTTAAAACAGGACATTTGATTTGCTGTTCCACGTCTACAAAAGGAAAACAGTAGCAGGCCTTCCACCTGGACGCTTGCAAAGCAGCTCTGGATCAAAGGTGCTTTTCTGCTGATCGAGCGCCAGCTTGATCCCTGGTCACTCCCTGACCTTTAACCTTGATAAGAGAAACAACAAAACTGACCTCGGGTCAAGGCAAAAGAGCATGTGACTCAACACTCACGCAGCCGGACAGCACAGGGTCTGCTGAAGCGCATCTACGAGGGGAAATATGACATCTGTGAAAATTTCACAGGGACAGGAAACAAACCAGGACATCTTCTGACATTATTAGAGATTGAGTCAGTTTTGAGTGTTAAAAATCAGGGCACAACTTTAAGTGGAAACTGGGCTGGAAAAGCAAGAACAGTCAAAAGCCGGAACAATCTGGAAGCTGAGACCGAGTTTCCCCTATACAATCTTTTATATGAGTTCAATGACAGTGATCACCTTATACACCATTTTTGTAAACGATTCACACTGATTAGAAGTTCAGACATGATAAACTGGAGTCTCATGTCACGTCACGCCACACAACCCGTCTCTCCGGTTCTTACTTCAAGTAGTTTTGTTAAGAGATAATTATAATACAGACAAACCAGAATAACAGCGCTACTGTAGCATCACGTCCTATACTGTATACAAGGTCGGCTAACCAATAGATAATTATTAAATAAACAGATGTTTTCTTGTATTCTTGTATCTTGTTTCGTGTTCATCTTCTAGCAGGTGCTGCAACTTATACAGCACAGTGAAACAGATTGGAAAAAGACCAGGCTGATTTTCCAATTATCAACTGTCCAGTTTTGGTGAAACTCTGCCCACTGTAGGCTCTGATTCCTGTTCTTAGCTGACAGTAGTTTAACCAGTGAAGTGATGTGTGGTCCAAGTACGGAATTTGTGCTCTGCATTTAACCCATCCAAGTGCACACACACAGTAGTGAACACACACACCAGTGAACACACACACCAGTGAACACACACCCGGAGCAGTGGGCAGCCATTTTAGCTGCGGCGCCCGGGGAGCAGTTGGGGGATCGGTGCCTT
>JAKKZN010000024.1:3234231-3251695 GCA_033441825.1 Pangasius elongatus
CTAATTTATGCACTAATTGCAGGTGGAATACGTGTCAGTTAGACAGACATGTTATGACGGATCAGTAGCATTGCTAAAGGAAAGCTGAACTAATGATAGTAAGCCTCAAACACGTCAAGGGGTTTATAGTCAGGCCTTTAGGTGCGACAAAAACCATAGCGTATTACATTACTGAGAATCTGATTCCACTTCTGGGCATTTGCCAATATTTAAATCTTCCTTTCATATTTATTTACATTTATATTTACATAAACTGACTTGCATGTAAAGTGCAATCTAATCCAAAGAACATTTCAGCACTTTGCTTAAAGCCCCAATTCAGACTTTCTGAGTACCCTGGGACTGACCTCGCGTTTTCTCGGGAAAACAGAAACAAGGCTGGTAGCTTCCATTATGTAAGTGATGACAGAAAGTAACTTATTTTGTGGATGATCCACACCCACATCCATCAGCCACCAGATGTCTTACACCGAAACTCTGACCCTCTGACCCCATTCCAAGCAGACCTCACAATCAGACCTCACAATCAGACCTCACAATCAGCCCTCACAATCAGACCTCACAATCAGCAGGAATGCTGTTCCCCTAAACACCACTGAAACCATCACTGCTATTAAAACAGCACAAAGTATTCTCACAATGAACGCTTTCTGATGTGGTAAATGCCCAGGCTCTGTTCCACAATGCCCTCATTCTCAATGTGGATCGCTCACAAAGCACGCCTCGGGTCAGAAACTTTCTCCTGAGACAGATTTCAAATCGTTTGTAGTGTTGACATGCAAGTAGTTTTTCACAATATATGCCTGTGCACTTGGTTCTGCCCAATCCTTCCGTATATTCATTTATACAGACACATTGGTTTACGGGGCAATGACGCGGCTGTATTGTCACGTCATACAACGACTAACGAACTGAAAGAACGTTCGCATGAGCACTGCGTAGTCCATTTGAATGCTTTTACCTCCTCAGTGTGGCTCTTTAGGCAGGTCTGAACACGGCAATTAGACTCAGATGTAGATTAACCTGGTCCGAAAGCATCTGAGCTAGGTGATCTCAGTCCACTTCCACAGTCAACTCTACCATGCTTTGACTATGAATCAACTCATAGAAGAAGTGCACCAAACACGACGTTTTTTTCCTGTAGAAATGCCATTTGTTCTGGATGTTTTTACCAACAAACAAAAAGAGAAAATACACACCGGATGTAATGAACAAAATGATTTCAACTTATATAATTCTCTCATCATTTATTTAGCCGGGTCTGTGATTTATATGATTTATATGCTCTATAACGTCAGAGGTTATTATTAAAAATGAGTAAAAATGAGTGTGAGGCGTTGTGAAAAGTGTGCACACAATAGTACAGACCAGCATGGCAGAGAAACTGTCCAAAACAAGAGCACTTCAGATCAGCGAGCACTGAGCCACGCATGCCTCCTTTCCATTCGCTTCCATTTTTGTGAAACTGTAGGTGGGGATAAGATGAATATTTCAATGGCAGTGATTGGTTGCTCTCAACCAATCCTCTTTCTTCTGGAAACGGACCTTGATCTCATTTAAAAATTCCCAAAATGGCAGAGACAAATCAGGTTAATGTATTTGTAAAAGCACAAAATGAGTTTCTTCTACAAAGGTAAATAAACAAAACCTGAACTTCTGAAGAACATTTGAAGTCTGTAGGGGGCATTTACATTCTTCAGCTGAACAAATATAAAGGCAAATAAATAAAAATGGTGGCTTTACTTGCTCATGCAAGCTACGTACTTAGTTCAGCTGTAATTGTAGTTGAAGTTCTCTTTCGTATCGGTCGCGAGTGACCAATCACAGCCGTGACAACGCACTTCTTATCGCCACCCCCAAAGTTTCAAAGTTCAAAAATGAACTCCACAAGTAAAGTGTACACCATACGAGCGAGGGAAAGATGATACACGTGTCTCAGTGCTTGCATATCTGCAACCGTCTTGTGAAAGTGTGCAACACTTTTCTCTGCACGCTCGCTTCTTCTTCTACTTCTACTACTCCAGAGTTCCTGGTTTACTCATGACCATGGGTAACTGTCTTTATCTAGTTTCTCATGTCCATGTGGGTTTCCTCCGTGTTCTCTGGTTTCATCCCACCTTCCAAAAACATACTGTTAAGTGAGCTGGCTATGCTAAATTGCCGCTAGGTTTGAAGCAGTGTGTGAATGTGTGTGTGCACGGTGCCCTTGAATGAATTCACATCTCATCCAGGGTGTACTCCCGCCTCGCACCCAGCATTCCCAAAATAGTCCCTGGATTCTCATGTGTACTGTACTGTGCAAAGCTCTTGGGCTCATGTAAAGAAATGCTGTACAGAATTTGCAAAAAAAAATTAATAAATTAAAAAAAATAAAAAATTTAAACAGCATTCAGCATAAAACTGCATCGGTGGTACACTGTGCTTCTGTTTAATGAGGAATCAGACTAGTTTTTCCAGCATCTCGGAGAACCTGCCATAGTTCTTCAGGAAACCTTGGCTTCTTCAAGATTCTTTTTCAGATAAAAACCACCATATATGCCATATATATAACGTCACTGTATTTAATGACATATAATCCTTTATCTGTAACTTTTTGAAGGTATGTTTGGAAATGTAAAACTGCATTAAGACAGTAACACAGATGACATGAAACAAAAAACAAAGACAAAACCCGTATAAAATAATGAGGGGGCCTAAGAGCTCTGCACAGTCCACGAACATCACTTAACTCACATGCGGTAGATCTCGCGCTGCGTGAGCACGGCGTTCTCCACAAAGTAGGGCAGCATGGTGGTGAGCGTGACCCGCCGGTGCCAGTCCAGCGCCAGGTGCATCCTGCTGGACGGCCGCAGCTCCAAACAGCCAGCCCACAACACGGCGAGAGATGGACAAGACCGTCAGAAGCAGAGGCAATGTGTGTGTATGTGTGTGTGTGTGTGTGTGTGTCTGAGAGAGACAGAGAGAGAGAGACAGAGAGAGTGAGTGTGAGTGGATTCCGGCAGAATGAATGTGTTCCTGCTTGAGCAAGTTCCTTGTAGGCTGTGAATGTGTTGTTACTCCTCCCCCCCCCAGCTCTCTCTCTCTCTCTCTCTCTCTCTCTCTCTCTCTCTCTCTCTCTCATTATGAGGACAGGAAGATAAACCTGCTTTGCTGTCCTCAGCCTGACTGACTGGTGCAATCTCCACCCCGAAGCCTGAGGTGGGCCGTGTGTGTGTGCGTGTGTGTGTGTGCGCGTGTGTGCGCGCTGCATTGTCCTCAAACACACACACACACACACACACACACACACACACACACACACACACACTCAACCCTGAGTGCTGATCTGGCAGTGTGAAGAAAATCCAATAGGGTTCTCTGAGTCTTTCCAAGTCTTTCAGACATCCACATACAGAGACTTCCTGGATTTACTGTAGCACAAGAAAACACCGCTCTTCTGAACTCACTTCACCCGGACGAAGGGGAAAAAAAATAAATAACCAGCCAAGTGAAATAAATCTTTAGTGATCTTCTCAGCCACAGAGGACACAAGACGCCTGGCTTGCTGCCTGCTTCTAGTGTCCAGACTACAGGTGCCATTAAATCTCATTAGGACACAAAGACATGGGAGGAGATTCCCAGAATGCATGAGTAAGACAAACAAGTCGTGAAAGAAATGTTCAGTTATTTGCCTGTCAGCTGAGAGGAAAGTTCTGTCCCGGCACTCTCACTCACACACACACACACACACAGATATCTTAAAGCTGATAAGACTGCACTGAAGGAAAGCAGAGCTGACAAAGAGGGAGAGAAATGGAAAAAAAAGACAAGGGAACGAACGTTTATAGCTCCTATAATGTAAGTGATAACATTAACCATAACCATAAATGGATAAAAAGTATAACATGTTGTTCTGGAATTAATAAAAGGACTGTAATTGTTGGCAGATTGAAATGAAGCAATCAAGATGTGACTGAAGTGTAGACAAAAATATTAATTCAAAATATAATATTAACCGTTTAGGGATTACAGTCATTTTACAGCCAGGAGTCCCTCCTTTTTCCAATTTCTCTTGATTGTCTACGATCAAGAGATGCCTTCATGAATGTAAATACAAGACAGTTTACCATATTAGACTTTTAAAAAAAGCCTGACCAGTTCTGAAGCAAGAGTAACTTGCACCAGAATGACGAGAAGAGAAAAATATGGAGAAGGAAAGGAAGGGCTCATGATCCAAAGCATACCACATCATCTGTCAAACATGGTGGAGGCAGTGTTATGGAATGGGCATGTATGGCTGTTAATGGAACTGGGTCACTGGTGTTTGCTGATGATGTGACTGCTGATTGAAGTAGCAGGATGAATTCTGAAGTGTATAGAGCTATACTTTCTGCTCAGATTCACTCAAGTGCTGCAAAACTGATAGGCGCTCCACAGTACAGGTAGATAATGACCCAAAATGTATCGCAAAAGCAACTCAAGAGCTTCGTAAACCAAAGAAATGGACAAAATGTTTAAGGAAAGACCCACAAACAAGCAGCAACTGAAGGCGGCTGCAGTGTAGGTCTGGCAAAGCATCTCCAGGGAGGAAACTCAGAATTTTTTGATGTCCATGGGCTCCAGACTTCAGACAGTCATTGACTGCAAAGGATTTCCATCCAAGTATTAAAGAAAATCCTAATATTTATGATTATGTTCGTTTGTCCAATTACTTTTGAGCCTGTGAAAAAAGTTCCTAAACAGTTAATGCAATATTTTTGTTAAACCCCTTGAATTAAAGCTACACTTCAATCACATCTTGATTATTTCATTTCAGATCCATTGTGGTGGTGTACAGAAGCAAAATTACGAAAATTGTGTCACTGTCCAAGTACTTATGGACCTGACTGTATATTCTTCAGGATTCTAATAACACACAACCTTATGACTATTAACTCAGATGTGGGAGATGTGATTTATTCTCTCATGACTCACAAGACAAAGCATATTGCTGTGACCTCGATTTTATTACTTTCTGCTACGTAAGCAAGATGTTCTTGTTTTTGCATTCTGCACAGTATGACCGTTCCTGGCTTGATATAACCTAAGGGCAGGTGCACAATGCACGAGTTCTGACAGGATCACGGCGTCGACAGAACATGAGCACTAGCACACGTCACGAGTCAGTTCACCTGTCAGGTATCATAACATTCACGGTTTACTGAGGTTTCATTCCAAACTGCGCGCTACTATACTAAACAATGTGCCAAAATACTACACTAAAACATGCTATATACAAGCCTTGNGATAACTTATTCCACAGAAAGATTTCTCTACTCTGATTAGTCAGAAGGTGTTGATTAATTCTCCAGCTGTAATTCTAATTATTTATATTATACTAACACTTTTATTTAGTATTTTTGGAAGGAGTCTCCAGTGTCAGAGGTACCGCTGTTTTCCAACACGGGAAGGTCTTTAGTACGGATGAGTTTGCGCTTTCATAGTAACATAAACAGTGTTTATTTGTCTTATCATCTTCTAGAAAAAGGAAAAAAAAAAGAAAAAAAAGAGTCTGGTGAGGGAATGACTATTTATAGCTGCTATAATGTAAGTGACAACAGGAACTAACTTGTTTCTTGTACGTTCTATAACATTAAACGTAACTATAAACATAAAAAGTATGATGTGTTCTTTAATTAATAAAGGATTTGTAATTGTTGGCAAATTGCTGTGTTATAAGATAAACCACTGCTGTTATCGGAAAATAATCAATTTTATGGTCGGAACAGTAACTTTACTTTGCGTCGTCGATTATTTTCCTATAATAGCACACCCTCAAGCGTTTCGTTTGGGGAAGCATTAGCTTACTAACTACTAACCTGCTAATATAAATATGTTAGCAAGTGAAAGCTCCAATGTGGTTGCCCAGAAACCTAATGTATTGAGGTAGCTAATGTAATGCAATGAACTGAACTATAGCTAGTTAGCTGGATAGGTGCATTATTACAGACTAACAGTAACAAACCATTACATCACTATCATTGTCAAGAATTTCTATCCTCGCATCTCACCTAAACGATGATATTTGAGTCCGGAAAGTGTTCGCTCTGACTTTATCATGGGAAATTGACCATATCATACCCAAGGAGTGTTGTGTTTGTGTGTGTGTGTGTGTGTGAGATGGGGTATAAATAAATGTTGTTGGATATCCATATTAGCCTTGACTGCTTGAATGCAGACTCACTGGAGTGCACTGAATGCACTCGACTTGTGACTCAGGATTAACACAACAATCCTGTCCAATGGCGATGCTCCGAGCAGACTACACACACAGCACAGGGAAACTTTATTCTTTCCCTATGCGCACATGCTCACTCACACACACGCGCGCACACACACACACACACACACACATTCCTGCACACACAGCATCCTCCTCTCCAGAGAACGACATTACACAACACAGCTCTGGCGCTGACGGATGGAGGGATGAAAGATGGAAGGAAGGAAAAACACAGCGCTATCATCTCTGTCCAATCAGGCGCTGTTCTGAGAGTGATGGATGGAAAAGGGACCTCAGCAATGACATCAGCAGATTTTTCATTCACAGAGAGAGTTTTAAAGATTATTTTTAAACTCCAGTTCAGGGGTCAGGGTCAATATCATAAATTTGACACAGGGCTACATTATGTCTGAGAGTTATGACTCAACAACTCTTCACAGCCTCAACATTTTGTACCTACAAATTCAAGTAAAACGTTTTATTCTCCAGAAGGTGTTGATTAATTTTCTATAATGGCAGCTCTGATAGTAGTGCAGCTGCAAATCAGAGGTTTATATGAATTAAAATATTATCATTTCCATAGTAACAGCTCATTCAAAGAGACCTGAACAGATTTAAACTGTGTGTAATTGTTGATAAGAAGAGGAGCTACCAGTGTTAGCACTTTGTAACAGTCAGAGGTAGAGCTGTAGCCTTAAGGTTTTCAGAGGAGTTTTTGTGTTTTACAGTTTCTGTTTAGAGGTACTATAATGTAAGTGATAACATGAACAAATTTGTTTTGTGGATGTTACATAACATTAAATGTAACTATAAATAGATAAAAAGTCCAGTGTTATTTAATAAATAAAACACTGTGATCGGATGTGCTGTTATTGGAAAAAATAAAATAAATCAAATTCAGTGTTGTAGCAGTAACTTACCCCATCACACCACCTTGTCATTGATTATTCCTTACTTAGCAAAATTTTCACCTTTTTATTTATGTGTATCTAATAGGGGATGCATTGTAATGCAAAAATGTGATGATGTGCATTGTGCGATTCACATCATGGAAATCAGCATTCCGTGAATTATGCATCCAATGCACTGTTTGAACACCAGAGATCCCAATCTGCACAGCACATAGAGTTAAAATATAGAGAGAGCACAGTGATCACATGATCACGTCCATTCATGGACAGTCTGTATGTCTGCGAGATTACCAGGAATCATTTTCACTTGTGAAGTTACGGATAGCTCCGGATCAAAATGACCGACACGTATTATAAGTTGTATAGTTAAACAATCATGTTATAATTGTTAAAATAAAGCTCTTCAGTAACTTTCAAATGACACAAGCCCCATGCCGCTGCAATCTACAGTGCCTGATAAAGAGGCTGCAGAAGTCGGGCATTTTAGCCAACTTTGGAGCTCTAGTTCCAGTTAAAATGACCCCTCGGGTGCTTGCCCTGGGTCAGAGACTTTTTGGGAGAATTTATAAATGTATATATGTTTAAGATATGGTTAAATACATTTTGCTTGCAATATTAAACCTCTGATCATAGCCCTTTTTGATTTATCTGGTTTTATACAGACAAAAAAATGCACATTGTTTTGCACCGTTTATGATTCAGAAATAAAAATTCTTCTTTTCAGTCAGTATTTTTCTTCAGTCAAAATATTAGGAGAATCAAATTGAATCGTGAAGGAATTATCATGAATAGCATCAAAACATGACCGGAGTGTATCGTTATACTCCTGGTATGTAAACATCCACCATCTCACGTTGGGTCTAAACAGTCGAGAGAACCGTTATCGTCATAACACAATAACTGACATTGGTAATCAGAGAAAACAAGCCTCCACAAGAGAACTAGAAGCTGTTTTTCTCATGAACAAGGCCCTGGCAGCATAAAGTCTAGGGTCAATTACAGATGAGGCTGGCAAGATGCGATCATCTGGTCCACAACCTGCATAATTTTAAATAAGCCTGAATCTGTGGGTGGTTCTGCAGGTGGAACCTGTAAAATGGGGCGAATGGAGTAGGCTGCTTAAAATGGCTAGCTCACTCGATTTACCTTTGCACTAAACCATGCTGAGATTTATAGTGAAAAGTGACTGAAAGACACTTTCAAATGGTGTAACTCTAGAAGATCCTTATGGCTTAGTGTCCTGTCAGTGGCTGAATGATGCTAAGCGGTGGTCTAGCCTGCAACGACTGGACATACAGTACATATACATCTCATAGAAATGCAGAGGGTTTATACTAGAGAGAAACTGAAGGCATGTAAGTCTCATCATTTTTACAACTCTGTGGAGGCGGGGCCTTGGTCTGCCTCCCATCTCCTCATTTCAAGTCCAAACCGTAAGAGTGCCACAAACTTCAAAACAGAACGTTTTATGATTACAACATCAAGGACATTGTGGCTGAGGTGCTGCCCAAACAGATGACAAAGTAATCTGTAAGCCAAAGAGACTTTCAGCTGGATAAACCTATTTACTACTATAGGCAACTCCTCAACAAGAATGTAACCTAGCTATGAGGCATTAGCTAGGCAGTTTCTTTTTTATGCAGATTTTAGGCGAGTTACGTAGATTTGTTAAAGCAATGTAAATTAGGCATGGTTGCTAGCTAAGTTAAGTCTGTTAACAGTCAGCAAGCCAACTTCACATATATGATAATTAGCTATGTAGCTGAGATCATTGCAAAGATGGAGATCCTCAGGCACATTTCTAGGTGACAACTACATACTAAAAGAACCAAGAAGGACCGTTTTGGGTACCAACCCAGTCTAATGAATGGAATTGAAGCACTACAAAGCTTGCTCCCTAATAACACCCTACACTGCAGCTCTTACCTACACTCTTCCCTAACTCTCACTGACTTTCAGACAGCTTCAGATTTCTCTAATCCCAGCACAGCTGATCCAGCTCATGAAGCACCTGATAATGAGCTGATGAGTTGGATAAGCTGGTCATGGAAATATCTAGAACTGGAGTTGCAAAACCACGCCTAGCCGAGATCGCAGAGTGCAGGGCAAATCAAATCAACAACCTAAACTGGTGGCCAAATCAGCAACCAGAGTTACTGCTCGTACAATACAGTTCATTTTAAATTATAGTCTTATTAAGGTTGTGTGAAATGTATTAGATGTGCCATTACTGAGCCACATCATATTTATTTTCCTCAGTGACGGAATAGCCTGATCCAAACCATAAACCAGAGTTTGCATTAAATGTTATCATTTTTCATCCTTAAATAAGGATGAAACATCACAATCGTAAAGCCTTTCTGCTAACGGATATAAAAAGCTCATAATAAACATCATTTCATAGTTAACGCAAAAAAGAGGACAAGAAAACAAAACAGTGTGTTCTTAAACACCACATTCTTTACATTAAGGACTGTAAAGCTTATCAAATTAAACCAGAACTAAACAAATGACGCAGACGCATGAGACCCTCTGTAATTCGATCATATTTTTCTGCTTGCAATTATGCAACAGCTGCAATAAATGCATTCCGGCACAATGCCAAAAGTCCTCACGCACTCTCTCTCTCACACACAGAAACACACACAGATATGAGCGAGCACCCAAACAAAAACACAGATAGCTGTGCTTGGCTGCTCCAGTCGCTGTACCCACATGGTGAAATCACCGCCAGGCTCAACGCCATGGAGAACTTACTGATATCACCGTGTAGAACCCAAACAAACATTCTTGCTTCAACACTTTCATGTATGGTTAACTAAAAATAAGTAACGGTTAAGCCTATCAGAAAAAAAACAAAGGTGGCAGGCTAGTCAGGGCCAGTTAGCATGACATCATGTGTATGAGGATATCACAGGAGCCTACTGCATGTCTGGAGTCGAGTAGGTGCGGTAAATTTCTGCTAAATTAGTTCTAGCCAAATAAGGTATGTTTTAACAGGGAAATTGCTGAACCCCAACCATACACGGCCAAATCTGGGCTCCCCTTTTTTGCTAACGGTGGTTGCTGTAATCAATTTTCTCCTTGGCTTACAACTGTATCTAACCTTTGGTATTTTATGCCATGTGTCCACTTAGTCATTTTATTAATGAGGTTTATACTTTGTATATTTTATTATCTTTTAGTGTGTTTTCGTCTTATGTTAGCGTGTCTTGTGCTGTAATGCTGATACGCCTTTTAAATCTTAATTCCTCTCAGCTTTACAGCACTGTGGTCAGCTTCATCTGATTTAAATGTGCTGTAGAAATAAAAGTGAAATTGCATTTTGCCATTAGTCATTGGCATTTTGGTTAAACATTGACTTTAACATCAGAATTGGGATTAGGGTTGGAGTTGTTACGGTTTGAAATTTTCATGGTATGATAACTTGGTCTAAAAATAGCACAGTATCAAGGTATTAATTAACCATTTAAAAACACACAAGCTAGTGGTGAAAACTGACCATCACACCCATATGTGGCTCTTCCCCAAACGGTTGCCACAAAGATCGCAGCATACAATTGTATAGAACGTCTCTGAATGCTGTAAAATTAAAATTCCACTGGAACTAAGAGGCCCAAATCTGCACATTGTGCACATTGTCAGCTCCATTAAGACATGGTTTGCTGAAGTTAGAGTGAAAGAACTCGAGTGTCCTGGACAGAACCCTGACCACAACCCCACTGAACACCTTTGGGATGAACTGGAACACCGACTGAACCCCAGACCTCCTCACCCAACATCAGCGCCTGATCTCACTAATGCTCTAGTAGCTGAATGACCACAAATCCCCACATCCCACGCTCCAGAATCTAGTGGAAAGCCTTCCCAGAAGAGTGAAGCTTATTATAACAGCCAAGGGGAACTAAATCCAGAATGGGATGTTCAACAAACACATAGGTGTGATGGTCAGGTGTCCACAGACATTTGGCCATATCATGTATGTCTGTTAAGTAATGTTGCCAGAGGATGTCTGTAGTAAATCCATGATCGTATGGACTGTCATAGGATAATTGATCCCTTTATAAATCACAGAGATGGGAGTGTCTTCACAATGTACTTCACATCTCCATACAAACACTTCATTTTAATATAGAATTTGACAGGGATGAGATGATCAATCAGCTATACGCTGGTATAGCTCAATGGACCAATCAATGGAATGGCGCAAACATTAGGTGAATTTCTACCATTATTTCTATCCTTTACTGTTTTAAAATGGTTTATTAAATACTGTGATACCTTGACACTGACTAGGTTACCACACCGTGAAAAACAGTAACACTCCTAGTCGCTGCTGGCCTGATTTAAAACAGCAAATATTAAACATGTAAAATAGTTACAGCTCAACATCCAATAACCAAAGGCAGCCGAGCTGAAATGTCATCTCCTGCATTCGTTTTGAAGTCACATTCGTTCCTGAAATTCTGTGAGACCCCTGGTTCTGAGAGTCAGGGTCACTGGTCAGGACTCTCAAATACCATTTGGAAATTTGATTATTGAAGGATAAAAAAACAAGTAACCTGTCAATATTTAAGGTCTCAACATCAGGAAGGATTATATAAATCTAGTAGTGTGGTAAAGTTACAATCCAGACGGTCGATTTTACATGTAGTCTGATGCTGTATTTTCAAAATTTTTTGAAAAGTTCTTCTGTAAACTCCGTCTCAGTGTAGACGATGAGTTTTCTTGATACCAACCTTATCTACAGAACACTCTATGAGGTTTTTACAATAATCTAATTGTTCCACATGCCGTTTCCGGTTATGCAAGCACAGTGGAATTTGTAAGGGTTCAACCATTTTTATCATGGTGCAATTCTGAGCTGTACCTTTGGGGATCGATGAGATCAGAGGAGGGCAGGTCAGGACCAGTCACAGGCATCTCCACTTCTGCAGGCGTGCATATGAGCCAATTGTACTAACCAAGCAGAATTTGACTGTTAACACTGCTTATTAACCCCACAATCAATCAAAATCTGAAGCTGGAACAAACAATAGAAGATACAGGCAGAGACATCTGAAGCTCAGATCGGAAAAGCAAACTAATCACACCTTTGTTTCTATCAGTCACAACTAACTGGTCACAATTTACCAAAAAATTAGCCAGATGCTTAGCAGTGGAGTAACTGAAAAGGCATCAATACACCTTTAACTCTCAGTTCGAACTAATTGTGGTGTTATCTTGAAGGTTGTTGAGGATTATAGCAGTCCAGTCACCTTGATTTACTGCCACTGGAAAATTCAGCTCCACTGGGTTCTCAGCTCCAGGTCTGCGGAGCCAATGCCTAAGGTTTTCTCGCTCCCAACACACCTGACCCAACTCACGAGGGCTTAAAATATCGCTGAAGAGTTCTTCTTGAGAGTTAGGAAATCTCAAAACTGGATTTGGCTGTGAACCCACGTGTGTCAACGGTCAATGTGTGCCCATGACTGGACTTCAGAAAATGTAGCCTAGATGAAATAAACCAGGCTAGAAACCCTTGCTACTTCAGACAAGGTTCGCAAATTGGCAAACTGGTCAGGGTTCTTACGACTTTACTGTATAAAATGAAACCCACCTTCAAATTTGTTCAAATCTGTCCTATGGTGATACAAGTTTTGAAAGATTTGGCAGCTGGCTTCACATGTCCCCGAGGAAGCATGTGTTAGAGATCTAGTGAGCTAATGAGAATGATCTATGACTAATTTGGGGGAAAACTGGGTACAAACAAACTGAAAGGTAAACAAAACACATCATCTACAATGGGTTTTAATGCTACACTCTTTGGTTCTGGTAGCAGATCCAGCTCTGTACAAAAGGGGAAAAGACAGAAAATGGAGGTCATAACTTCCCATTCAGAAATTCCTGGTTGGACTCTTAGCTGCCTATCAGCAAATAGTAAATGCTCTATTTATGTTTAACATAAGACATCTCTGTTTTAGTAATATACACTGCCTTGACCATTTTTATTAAAGGTGTCACTGACAAGCTCAAGTCTTGTCAACTTCAGTATCATATTAAATTGGTTTTATGGAGAAACATAATGACTCTGGATCTTGAGTTCCTGAACATGAAGCCGTAAGTAACATCTTTGTAGGACAAACACAGAGGAATCTATTGAAGAAAAACTATTTCAGACACTTGACCTTGCTGTGACCTTGATGCTGTTTGGATCAATTTCAAAATCTAAATCAGTTCATCTGCTGGTTTCAATGATAATCCCATATAAAGCCTATAAATGTTCAAATACTCGTTCTTGAGATATCGTGCTAAGGAGCTCGATAAATCCCAAAAGCATCGCCTGTCTGATAAATCCTTTTAAACACTGTCTATTTTATTGTTCTGCATTTTGTACTTGGTTTCAATTTGTTTTCAGCGCAAGACGGTAGAAAGGGCTTACTTTATTCTGTCTTTATACTGAAGAAACCTCCTTTCCCACAAGATGTGGAACCTTTATCAACATATAGAAGTAAAATACGCACACACAGTCCATAAAAATGGCCTGATATGACGGATTCGGATGGGACTCAGATCCCAGAGATATTTGGTAATAATTACATTACCCCATCTCCCAATCCAAAAAGATCGTTAGAAAGATATTTCTGAGAATGACTTTGTCTTAAAATCTTAGTATTTATCAGACCCTATCCCAGAGCCGGAGAGGACATGGAGGTTTGCTGGCTTCGTCCTGAGCCTAACCAGCACAAGAATCGCTGACCTCTTTTCCAACATCCTGTTTTTGAGAAAAGAGGGGGGAAAAAGCAGTGATTTTCTGACCCACAAGAGAAATGAGAAAGATGGAAAGAAAGAGTGGTACGGGGGTGTGTAGCGCTCTGAGAGAACAATCCTCCTTCTGCTTTCCAGATGACCTTATTTCGGTCAACAACACCTCCAGTGCCAAACAGGACACTACGCAGCAATAAGGAGCCACAGATAGGAAAAGAGGAATTAATCTATAAGTTGTCTTCTGCTTCCAAAAAAACTCTAGGAAAAGTCGATACTGATTCTGATACTGATATGCTGTGCTCATTTACTCATATTTAACAATGTCATGTTACGTTATGCTGCGTTCAACTTACCTCGGAAGTGGGAATTTGGAACTCCGTCATGAGTCTTTTTTTTAACCCTCGTGCGTTCAAGTTACAAAGTGAAGGGGGGGTTAGGGTTAGGGTTAGGGTTGCGGGGGGGGGACACGGACACCTCCATGTTTGTCTTTTGTTAGCAGCAAGCTAGCAACTAACTACAACTAACTAACAAAGGAACTGCGATGAGTATATTTACCTCCTCAAAACAGCGAACTGTTGCGAATATGTCTGTATAATGATTGATCTATAGCAAATACCTGTATATCCAGTATAGCTAATCTGTGGAGCAGCCATGTTGATTTGACGTCACTTGCTGAACTCTGGGTTGAGGAGATCATCCTGGATTCCAGAGTAGGAATTCCGAGTTGAGGGGACTTTTTTTTTTTCCCCTGTGCAACCCTACTCGATCCAAGGGAACTAATTTAACTAGCTAATGCGCTTCATTTAAAATCAACTAGCTAACCTTATAAAGATCGAGTCTCGTAGCTGATGTGCATGAACACAGGGATTGCTAGCAATCCAACAGTCACTTCCTCTCCAGGAATCCGTCCTCGGCCACGGCGACTGACCTTCAGCATCCTCTCCAGACTTCCTCTTCCTCACAGCCAGTGCTCTGAGCTGGTTTGATAAAACTGCGAGTGATACACTACCGAACACAGATGACCGATCTGTGCCTGCTCGGGGTATCTAGTGTCGTCCGCATACCATTCCTTCACACGCAAGCCTGTTTTTTTACGTCCTACTTTCAGACAGGATACATCAGCAATTGATGTTATGTACTTCAAACTGCATCAGCAAGCCGGAAAACTTCTCACCTAAGAATGTTTTATGTTGCTGACCCACATCCAGGATCTGAAAGGAGGTTTTTTTTGGAGCTCTGACTATGACTAGTGCTCTCCCAGAGGACACGGGAACTTGTTTGAGAGTCTCTAAGCAATGACTTATCAGTTTTTGTATGCCCTAGTTCTCTCACTTTCACAGCAGTGGGATATTTTTCTACTATTTTAAAGTACTCAGTCATCCAGTGTGACATTTACAAGACAAAAAAAAAAAAAAAAAGGCACCTGGTGCACAATCATGAACCCATGGGGCCTCTGACCTGCAACCACATAAGTTGTGCGATAACACTCTGGTGTAATAGTGTGTAGAGATGAAACCAAGTTCCACTGAATAGCTGTTATAATACGGAAAAAGGAAAGACAAAAGGATCAGTGGAATGCTTTGTACACGGGCTAACATAATGGATATGAGAAGAACATAATGTATGAAAACTCCACAAAGCTTTTTAGATATAAGAAAGCTACAGCATATCCTAGTGGCGGCTGATGATGTATGGACAATGCGCTGAAAAATGGAGGTCATGATCCAGCTACAATTTGTTAATTTCTACTAGAATAGCGCAGAAATTGCATGATTTCACTTCCTGTATTCAATTTGTGCGTTATAAAAGCAAGCGGACAACAACAATTTGGCTGATACAAAAATAATGTCACAAAAAGAAAAACATCTAGTCAAGAAAATATGGTAAATAAGCCTGATTTATATATATATATGTGTGTGTATGGAGTCTTAGACACAAATTTTTTTTAGTACAAACTTTGTTATAGATTTGTATTTTATGACTTCTACATTACTGATTCAGTACAAAAACATTTAATTTTCAAGCACAAAATTAAATGTTACAGAAAAATGTTTGTATGTCAGTAAAGAAAGCAGCAGATTCCATAAGAGACGGTTTTCAGATAAAAACAGAATGAAGGCTGCTGGGTTTCGCTGCAGAAATAAGAAGCGAGTCGACAGTCAAAGTCTCCAGAAGAACTGCGGCTGCTTCTGCAACATGCTCAGTAACACTTACAGCTCACTTCCTTATACAACTGCACACACTGCACCTGAGAGTTTTTTTTTTAAAGCGAAGGATCGTCACACCAAATATTGACATTGTTTCATTTATTACTGTTTACTGCATCTTTTGCTCTACAGCATTTCTTTGCATGTGCCTGAGACTTCTGCACAGTACTGTATATTCCATGTAAATAAGCCTGGTAAATATACCACGTTCGCCCCAGAGAGCTTAGCCACAAGTGACATTTTGAAGGAGGTGTAAATTAGATTGCTAATAAATTGAATTGATTTGATGAGAGACTGTCCGGAGCGGTGCACTCGTACCCTCACCTGTACCTGGACTCCTCTCGCTGTGATTAGAGATGTCTGGAAAGTATAAAACTTCTTACGTAGCATGAACAAACCTTCATTGTGATCGTGACAGCTACAGGTTTAGGGAAAAGGGGATCATGCATGCGTGCCCATGAAAGGGTAAAATAAAGAAATTGTCAATACTGTAATAAATTGTAGCTTCTTCCACTTTACCTGAACACAACGTTCACACACTTCAGATGTCTTACCTCTGATTTAGCCTTCTGTCATCCTCACTCCCGAAATCCTGAATCAGAAAGACAGAAACAGAAAGACAGTTTAAAGATTTATAATGATGTAAAACACAGCCATTAATCCGTGTTCATGAGACACGAAAGGATACGGCACGTCTCATAAAATGAGATAATGAATCGCCAGATCGTGCCTTGAGAAATCTACATGCCTTAATGTACACACACACACACACACACACACACACACACACACACACACACACACACACAGTGCCTATAGAAAATCATCATACCCTGTGAAAACCCTTACCTTTTGTCACATTACACCCTGGAAAATAAAATTAATTAAGTCTAACTTTTTTTGAGCTGCATGTACACATTATAACCCTCATCATTAAAGTAAAAATATCATTTAAAAAAATTCTAGAGGATTATTAAAAATTAATTGGTGAAATGCCTGGTTTGATAAAGTGATCAGCCCCTTAGAGTATACCATTATAAACNCACTGTTAGTAGTGCATGGTACGACAAAGAATTCACCATGGTTGGGAAAGTGCTTTCAAAAGACCTCCGGGATAAAGCTGTAGAAAGGCACAAGTTAGGAGAAGGCTACGAAAACATTTCAAAGACTTTAGCTATCCCTTGGAGTACTGTTCAGAGCATCATTAAGTAGTGGAAAGCATATGGCACGTCCGTCCAAAATGGATGAAAGAGCCAGGAGGACATTGATAAGAGAAGCTAACAGGAGGCCAAAGGCAACTTTGAAGGACTTACAAGGCTTTATGGCTGGGTCTGGTCAGTCTGTGCATGTGACAACTA
>JAKKZN010000024.1:3251795-3264847 GCA_033441825.1 Pangasius elongatus
CCAAGAACGGTGGAGCTACTCACTACTGAGTCCTTTTTTGACACTTTTAGTTCTGTTGTGGGTATTTTTGGGCTATGTTATTAAACTTTTGATCAGCTGATGAACAGCCTGTTTGAGTTTAAATGCAGTTTTCTATAAATTGCCAATCTGTTTTTTTTTTTTTTGTCTCTTGCTCCTTTTTCTTCTTTTGACATTCTGAAACAGTTCCTACAACCTGGTTATGATCTACCAGCAAGAAATGCGAATACTTGGAATGTTTCCCCCGGTCTTAAGATTTTGTTCAGGAGTATAATAACTAGATATTGGCTTACTAAATGTGGCCCTAAGTCCTTTGATTCTAGTCAGTTTTGAATGTACTATCTAGAGTCGTACATTCAAAACTAACTAGAAACAAAGTTTAAAACTCCTCCCACAATTAAGGTAGTTATACTAGCAGTGGTACTAATAGTTATACTAGCAGTGGTACTTATTGCTACAAGCTTTTTATTATGGCGCAGGTCAGACCAATATAATAGGGAAAGAAGGTGGTATCAAGGTATAAGACATAATGTTAAGCAATCACCTAAATGTAAAAAGCAGACCTGCCTGGTCCTTGTTAGGCCCTTGACCAATTCTGACAGTGTTATTTCTATTAAAGCCATCCCTTTGAATAAATCTGAGACTGAGTGTACCCTGGCTCATTATGGGCTACAAGGTGCTCTAGGTTTATAGGCAGTAGTGTTCCAAATCTTTTCGGGATCAAATTTAGCAGGAGCCCTAGGAAGGTCAAAGTCTAAAAAATGGAATTTAACACACATCGCCACCTGGTGCAAGACATATAACATAGAAACTTCAAATATGATGGTCTGACAAAAGGTGCTAGAGGCAATATATAAAATAACTGTAAAATTTTGTAAATGCTTGTAAACTGTTTAGTAAAGGGAGACCCTCGCATTTATAAGAGGGCTATGTGACACTTTGAATTTAACTGGTGATGTATGTGCAACCCTTACCCTCAATAACTCAGAAAATATTACCAATGTTATAGAAGCTCTAGAGATAATAATAGACCAATTTGGACCTTCCGATAGTGTAGGATGGAGTTTTAATACATGGCTGAATGATAAATTGGGGTCTTGGGGTGCCATGCTTGTACAAATTATTAGTTATTACAGATTAGGTAATCACAGATTATTAGTGATTGATTTTCTGATATTCAGTTTTACTGTCTTACTTGCTTGTGCCAGGGCTCTTATCCAAAGATGGATAGGGTCAGCTATAGCACATTCAGTATAATGATGATGATTACCCAGATCTGTTTCCTTATCCAGGAGATCGTGACTCTCCAAAGGAAGAGAATGATAAACTGTAAATAGAGTTTTAAGGATTTTCTTTTCATATTTTACGATTTACATTTATACTCTTGTTCGCTTATGTTATTCACACGTTTCCTGACAGCTGGAGCCTAAAAGCTGTGAGATAGGAAATGTTTTCCCCACAACACCCACACCATGTTATCTTTTTTATTCATGCTACTGTTTTTAGATTTGAACATATATGTTCAAAGGGAGGAATTTGGTAACTTATTTTTTATTTTACTATTAAGTGAACTATACATGTTAAAATTTCTATCAAAAATATACTGAGAAGTGTGTGTGTGTGTGTGTGTGTGTGTGTGTGTGTGTGTGTGTGTGTATCAACTGGCTTTTCAGTTGGCTCTGGCTCAATGAGTTTCAGTACTAAATATCTGTTTGGAAAACAACATAATATGGGATGTTGATCAAGACTATGTATGGAAAAAGGAGGATTTATGCTCATCTGTAACCAATCATATGTTTTATGCTTTGTTCTCTGCTGTATGAATAATTCATCTATCACTCCTTATATACCCATGTCTGGTCCCAAGCGCTTTTTTGTTGTGCTCTGAAGTAAGGTCTTCAGAGGGTAAGGTAAAAGTGGCTAACCGGGCTCATGATTAAGTACTTCTGTGATCAATAAAATATTTGTTTGAGAATATTTAAGCATTGGTAGTGATCTTTAATTTTACAGGTGAATTTCCAACACAGTATCTCAGTGCATAGTTCAAAGAAGACTTCAAGAGCAGAAATAGATTCTCATCTATCATCTCATATTCATCTTTTGAATATTCATCTCAAGGCCAAATGTCTTCAGTGTATAGCAGAAATAAAAGAATTGGCCTTTCCTTTCCAATATTTAGGGGAGGGGAATGTACATAGCAAAATGAGCTGAAGTTAAGAAACAAGCTTTGACATCATTTGCAACTTGGGAGTGCTACCAAAAACAGGAAGTGAGAATGATAGCAACAGCTTCACATCTTGCACTCAAATTTAGTGGATCTACTTTAGAGCAAGCGCTGATGGTCCCAGTGGGTTCTGGTCTTCCTCCATTCTTACGCGGTGGCGACAGAAGGTGCTTGGCCCCCTTAATTGCTGCTTGCAGCTATATTTTAAATGTCTATTTGCAATTTCATTTGCCCCGTGGGTGCAAATTAATTTAAGATGTAATTCAAATTCAATTGAGAGGCCAGACAACAATTTAGAGGCCATATCACAAGACGCAAACCACTCATCAGCAGTAACAAACGGAAGCCAGATGGGAATTTGTAAAGAAATACAGAGATTAGACACAAAAGTTCTGAAATCAAGATTAAGATCTATCTAAGTAATGAAAAGGCCAAAGTGTGGAGAAAGAAAGGATCTGCTCATGATCCAAAACATACAAGCTCATCAGTCAAGGACAGGGGAGGCAGGGTCATGGCTTGGGCTTGCAGGACTGCTTCTGGAATAGGCTCACTAATTGTTATTGATGATGAAAGACATGATGCTAGCTGCAGGATGAATTCAGAAGTCTACAGAAACATTCTATCTGCCAATAGAAATGCATCCAATCTAATTGAGGGGACTGTCATCATGCAGCAAGACAATGACCGAAAATACACTGCCAACACAACAAATATACGGTCACCAGACCGTAACCCAACTGAGCACTAATTTCACCTCCTGAAGAGGAGACTGAAGGGAGAAACCTCCCAAAACAAACAACAACTGAAAGAAGCTGTGGTACAAGCCTGGAAAAGAAAACACAACAGTTTGATAATGTCAATGGGTCGCCAGCATGATGCAGTGATTTCAAGCAAGGGATAAGTAACCAAATATTAAGTGTTATTTACTTTAAGACTATCTGTTTCAATACCTTTGTTCACCTAAAAATTGGGTGGTCTGCCAGCAAAGGTGCCATGTGCTAATTTGGACATTTTGGACACAATATTCTAACCCTAGATGTAAACATCAGGAAATGAAAGCTGAAAATCTCATCTATAATCTCATATTCATCTTTTGATCTAAAAGGAAAATATTTTCAGTGTATAGGAAAAACAAAAGAATTGGCCTTTCTGTTCCAATATTTTGTAGGGGACTGTTAAGAAACAAGCTTTGACATCATGCTACCAAAAACAGGAAGTGAGGTGATAGCAATAGCTTCACATTTAGTGCATCTAATTTGGAGCAAGCTCCGATTGTCCCAGTGGCTATATTTTAAATGTGTATTTGCAAAACATATTTCTAATTGCATTTTCATTAATAACATACAATGGCTGCCAAAATGCAAATGCAAGTGCAACATCCATTTGATATTTTATTTTCCTTTTTTAACAATATATGGTTCTATACTAACAAAAGGCAATAGTAATCCCTCACATTTTCATTGTCAATATGAGGGATTACTATTGCCTTTTGGATGTCTGTCAATCACACACTATTGGGGGGGATTATAAATTAAACTCAAGAAAAAAGTACATTACTTACATTTTCCTTGGAGAAGACCCTAGTGAAGCAAAGGTAGCGTGTAACCTTCGATTTGAACAGTCCATCTTTCCATAAGTCAGCATCCATTCCATCTGTGGTTTGTGCAACCTTTGGGAAGACATAAGAATGAGGCACAAACCAGTGTGTCCTTTTGTCAGACATCTCTGCTTTCAATGTTCTATCAATGTTAGTAGTTCAATTCTGATTCTGTTCAATCAGTGTTGTTAGTTGGTACACAGTGATAAGCAACCCAGCTCCTGGAGATACACTATACAGCAGAATATGTTCCAGGTCCTGATAGTAAGCTTACCTAGCTAATCAAGTACATTTATTATCTGCAGCATGTAGGACTGGGTACCAGAATTTGTACACAAAAGACACCGACATGAACATATCTGTATTACAGAGTACCAAAAATGCTCACCTATTTTTGATATTTTGGGAAAAAAGGACAATGATTATTAAAACTATTAAAAATAAAGAAAGACAGAGAGAGGGGAAAAAAAGAAAAAACAGGAAAATGACTTCCAAGTCTGACTGGGTTCTTGATGCATGGAGAGCAAAGAGAGTGGATAAACATGTCATAGAGTCTGGCTGTACTACATAAAAGAAGATAACACTTCTAAATGCCTTCTAAAATTGCAAGGTCAGGTAATACAGCAAATCGATTATGCAGGCAGTTCCTGGAGGATGAAGGAATTGATACCATTGAATGGCCCCCACGCTCGCCTGACCTAAATCCAATAGAATACCTCTGGGACATTATGTTTCAGTTCATCCGACACCGCCAGGCTGCACCTCAGACTGTCCAGGAGCTCAGTGTTGCCCTGGTCCAGATATGAGAGGAAATACCCCAGGACACCATCCGTCGTCTCATTAGGAGCATGCCCCGACGTTGTCAGGCATGAATACAAGCACGTGGGGGCCATACAAACTACTGAGTACCATTTTGAGTTGATGCAATGAAATTTCAGCAAAATGGACTAGCCTGCTGCATCATTTTTTCACTTTGATTTTTGGGGTGTTTTTGAATTGAGCCCTCTGTAGGTTGATCATTTTCATTTCCATCAAACGATGTGGCATCCTTTCATTCCTAACACATTAGCTAGTCCATATCAGTATAGATATCTAGCATGATATTTTTCCCCATTGAGATCTGGTGTGTTTTCAAAGTGTTCCTTTATTTTTTTTGAGCAGTGTACATATACATACACAGACATATTATATATATATATATATATATATATATATATATATATATATATATATATATATAGCATTATCGTACCACATATCACATTATTTAACAAGTTATCACATGTCGCATTTTTCTTCAATATTGTGCAGCACTAGTGTAAACTTATACTATAGGGAAGTCTGCATCTAGGATCCTCTATCTGAGAGCAGAGATTGAAGTGGGGGTGGGGTTGTTACAGAACATGGTTCCTGACCACACAAACAAGGTTTCATCATAACAATGCTTTAAAAATAGTTCCTCATTGTGTGGGGAGGGCAGAACACCGGTGATTAGGTTACGAACCACAACAGGGAACAATAAGAAACCCAGGTAGGCCAACTAGGAACAGCCTTCCCACACCTGAAGGGGAAATGACTCGGTTTAGCCCGAAACTGCCCTCAGGAGACACTTTCCCCACAATGCAGCTTTCCGTCTCACTCCGTCTCCAAGCAGAAACAGCTCTGATCTTAAGGAGGACCGTGGTAATAAATGACCCAATGTCAACAATAGGTCGCATCATACAGGCATGTGCCAAGGTTAAAATTTAATGTTATAATAATTGCCTAACCTTTTTGTCACAGTTTATAATATCATTATGTTGTCATAGTTCGTTGACTCACATTCTGTCACTCACTACCTTCTCAGATTAAAGAGAAATCAAATGAGACCTTCCGACCGCACATCTGGTCATAATGTACGTCTGTAACGAATCACTTAAAAGACAAGATTCTTCTTTTTCTGTAATATTTCCCTAAAGTCAATCAACTTCATCGCTCTTCATCGCCTCAAGGTGCACTCACAAGAGGATTAAAAAAAAAAAAAGTTTTTTTCATGTTTCACCTTTCCCTCCCCCACACCCAACTCTCTCGAACAAAAAAAACGCTGAGTCAGCTCACACTTCAGTAGCACTACACTGACTAGCAAGCAGTAATACTTGCAGGATTGCTGTTGACACCTTCTCTAACGTGAGTGACGATGGTGTTGTGGGAGACAAACAGTCCTTCACATATGGCAAGTCTACATCAGACTTCATGTTTTGTTTTCAACAGCCAATCAAATCCTGTGGATAAAACCACAGAACCGCCGTAGAACACATCATTCCCGTCCAAATGTGTTATTTTACTCAAAAACATGTCACACTGCATTAGTAAAAATTGTGAACTTCAGTTTCATGCTAAGCATTTGTAAAAAGGGTTGGCTCTTTCAACGTAACCAACGTAGCTATGGAAAGCTAGCTAGCAAGCTTTACACGCCGTCTGGTCATATTACATTAATGAGCTTCTGTAACAGTTTCTACATTTTCTAATACATCTTGGACTTGTATGGTGGACACTCCACATAAACGTGTAATCATTATTCAAGCGAAGTTTTCTATAATTAGACGTTTATCATTGGCATTTTTGGAAGGAGTCTCCAGTGTCAGGGTTGCATCACACCGCCCCACTGTTGACTGTTTTCCTATAACAGCACACCCCCAAGTGGTTTACTCCTCACTTAACGAGTAAAAGTATTATACAGATTTTAACATCACATCAGCTACTTAACAGCTACTGAAACAGTGAAGAGTGTGTTATGTAAGTACTAATGAGATCCGCTTTACTTGCAGAAAAGCATGCGGTGACATCATTTACCATGATATCAATATTGCATCATTATATCACCCAGCTGTACTACAAACACACACATCCACACTCTGTCTCTCACACAATCTTCACGGCTTCTTAATTTTCCCCTTCCAATGCTCCATCCATTCCTTGAGTACTTTGCTACCTCTCTATTCCTCACTGTCCATCTGTCTCTCTGTAATGGTGTAAAGAGATGACATCACTGCAGCTCTATGTGCCTCTATTGGATGGGTTATTCTGCAAAATCCAAATATGTGTGTGTGTGTGTGTGTGTGTGTGTGTGTGTGAGAGTAGTAAAATGATGGAGCAGCCCCACCCTCACCAAGGACAGACCACTTAACTCCTTTTGAGAGAGTAACCCCCCTCCCCCCTTCCTCCTAAGCAGCACTACAGTCCCTTAGGGCACAATGACGTTATTAGTACAGCAGTGTAATCTTCCACAGAGCCCAAATGGAACATTTGCTTCGGATGATCTAATGAAGCAGTGACTCTCAATCAATAGTTCTTGCACAACCTGTTACACACCTTAAACTACAGCCCAGTTCCTGAGACCAGAACGTGGAAATCATAAGGACATACTCGCAAATGCAATATTGTACATAATAACTAGAGACCATGAAATCTGTGAAGGACGCCCGACTGTAAAATTGTGTGTATGGCACCTAATCAGCTTTGTTTACACTGATGTGGCCACGTGCTGCTTGCGCCATCTACTGATGAAACTCGCATTGTGCGGCAAAATGTCCAATGACGTCATAGCAAGATTTTGAAAATTACTGTACACAGCCTATAACATTGTTAATTAACAAATCACTTGTTTTGTTACTGACACCAACCGAGCACTGCATTCGTGTTCGAGTTCCCTCTAATGGCGACGGAGGCTGTTGATACGCTTCTCTAAAAAGGTCATGTGATGCCACGGAGACACAACCTGAGCCGTTTTGCGCCTGTGCAGCTTTAATCTCTTCTCAAATGGATGCCTGGAACTCCTCGGAGAACCATTTCTGTTACAGACTAAAGGGTGTCATGTTTATAGTTATTCGAAGGAGAAATGGATTAAACGCATATTGTTATAGGGCATGACGTAGGCTGTGTTACAAAAAAAAAAAAAAACAAGGTGGCATCAGTGCATCATGTGTGAATGAGGTTAATGGTTCATTACACTGGAAAATGTCAGGTGCTTATTCAAAGTCAGTGGGTCATTGTACTAGCAAATAGAAGGTGTGTGTGTGTGTGTGTGTGTGTGTGGGTGGGTGTGTACAACATGAAATAGTTGTGGTAACATGACCAAACCCTCTGCGCTGACAAATCCCCTTTCAGAAGGTCCTGATCATCAGGTATATCTCATAAAATTAAGCAGCTAAGAAATTTATGTTAAATATATATACACATTTCTTATGGCTATTTAACATAATAACATAAAATATCATAGAGCAAATTACTGATACACCTACAGGACGTGTGCAATCCTACACAGCAAAATAGTAAACTCAATCCCAAACAGGTCGCCATTTTAATGCCTTGTATAATGATTTACATTTATAAACTATTTCATGCGGTAATACAAGTGGTTTGAAATGAAAGATGGCGTACTGCTGAGGAAAGAATAGCAGCTGTTTCGTCTGTATGCAAATCTCTGCTGTGAAGATATCAAGACAGAAGCAAAAGTGTTATGGCATTTCTTTTTCTTTTCATTTTCTCATCTTGGGTTTGTTCTTAATAGCTCTTTATGTCTATTTTGTTCTTGAAATAAAACATGTCTTGTTGTTATCTCGGACCTGTCTGCTATAAATACGATATTCTGTAGCATGTCATGATGCTGGTTTTGTGAAACCCAGAAAAAAGCAGGCCAATTCATCTACATATTCTCATCTATCCATGGAATTTACAAATATGAAACGTGAATATGAATTAAATTAGCTAGTTATACAAAATGTGCTTTCAATTTTACCTATAAAAATGGAAAACTGTATACTATATTTAGATTATTAACTCATATATTATGCTCTAATTTGATTCCACCTTTATACTATATCAATCTAATATACTATGCAGTATTTTGATTTGACCTCAAATTATATATTATAGTGAAATTCTATCGCATATATAGAATTGATACTGCTTAGATTTTATTTCTAATAAAATATATAGGTAACAGTTTCATCTTATATTATGCTATACCTACTTAGATTTTTTACCTCAGATTTTATACTTCTATACTATGTAAAAGTTTTTATAAATTATGCTATACTTAGATTGTACATCAGATTTTATACTATGGTTTTTAATTTTAACTCAGATTTTATGCTATGGTTTTTATTTTACACTATCATTTTAATTTACCTCAAATTGTGTACTATATTTTGATTTTACCTCAGATTTTATACTATATTTTGAGTTTACCTCAGATTTTATGCTATGGTTTTGAGTTTACCTCAGATTTTATGCTATGGTTTTGATTTTACCTCAGATTTTATNTTTTGAGTTTACCTCAGATTTTATGCTATGGTTTTGAGTTTACCTCAGATTTTATGCTATGGTTTTGAGTTTACCTCATATGTAATGATCATAAAGGTTTCAGCTCATATACCAGGTTATTATATTATAGTCTTATGGACAGAATAGGAAATGACATGTCACATGTCTTTACACATTTATTGAAGAAAATATGAACTGTATATATGTTTTTGATCCTGATTTTGTCAGTAGACAGACAAAAAGAAGAATAAAATGTTTTTTCCAGCTACTGTTTTGGGTAGAAAATGTGCCTTTCCTAATAGATTATGTGCCCATAAACACTCCATTACTCATCCTTTATTTAACACGAAATCACAGTTTGCTGTAAATGTTGAACATGTGGATTATTAGACAGTATTAAATATTTCTTTTAGAGTTCAATGAGCATAAAAATAGCAGTGTGCTCCATCATTCCCCCTGGCTAGCTGAGCTGAGTGACCGAATAGCACTGACAGGCAGGGCGCTGTGCTAGCGTACCGGCTAGTCCATTCACAACAAATGATGGCTGAACAAATAATAAGCTTTATTTTTTTAACGTTGAAATATTAAAGGTGGCAGTCTAAGAAACTGACACGGGTAATTAATTCACTGTCATTTTAGTTAGAGAACATTTACGGCTATAACTACCGTAAATAACGTGTTGTCAACATGCAGACGTTAGCTGGCTAGCTAATGATTAACCCGAAAGAACGAGCTGCCTCCTCTCACAGGCGCAGAGGGCTCTGAGGTTGTGGTTGTTGTTGTTGTTTACCCCGATGCTTTTCTCATAAATGTAACATATATGAGCACATGTTCTAAGCGGACGCCCGGTTAAAACACACACACACACACACACACACACACACACACACACACACACACACACACACACACACACCCGGGCCTCCTCCACATCCCCGCGTCCCGTTAAACCCTGCCTTTCCTGTTCCTGTTTCCCGGCTCACCGTCTCGGCGTTGGCGGTGCTGGCGCTGGCTGTGCTCGGGGTCGGAGATCGCTGCAGCGTTACCAAAGCCATGCTGTAAAGCCTCAGATAATCCAAACACGGCTCAGAAACGCGGCTCAGGTCTTTAACAGCGGGGGAAAATGGCCCCGAGCAGCTCTTGGCATCTCCGGCGGCAGGGATGTGATGATCGCGGCGGAGCTTTGCATGAAGCCTCGCCTGAGTTCAGTCCGAGCGGCTTAAAGCTCCTGCATGTCATCAGATTTCTGACATCTCTGCCTGAGAGCGCTCTCACACACTCTCACACTCTCTCACACACAAGGCTGAGCTGAAATGCAGCTGAGTCAGGCTGCTGAACCTCACTCCTACTGAGTGTTCATCAGGAGTGCAGGAGCGCCTCAGCACACACACACACACACACACACACACACTCTCTCTCTCTCTCTCTCTCTCTCTCTCTCTCACTCACACACACTCTCTCTCTCTCTCTCTCTCTCTCTCTCACTCACACACACACACTCACTCTCTCTCTCTCTCTCACTCACACTCTCTCTCTCTCTCACTGTCTCTCTCTCTCTCTCACTCACACACACACACTCACTCACTCTCTCTCTCACACACACACTCTCTCTCTCTCTCACACACACACACACACTACAGCATCAGGACATGGGAGAAAATGCAGACATGATGGTGATGTCAGGGGTTTACAGCATTAAGGCCACACTCTATGTGTTGAACCTTTTTCCCTCTAAATGTGATTATGGCATTCGCATAAAATAAACTAACAATAAGACATTTTTGTATGACAGTATCAGGGTGGCTGGTACAGTACATTGGAATGAAATGCTGTTTCTCCAGAACCATGGTGCAACACATAACAGTACACAAGACTACATAAAGTGCAAATACACAACAGTGTGAGATATATAAATGAGGCCGAAGCCCACCTCCTGTCATTCACAGATGAATGATCACATTCGGATCATTTTGCTGTTAATGAATGCCTTAACACGCATGTCAATTCGGACATTTTGGATTTTTGTGAAACCAAGCTCCACAGCACCAGTAGTGGTCATAAAATATACAGAATGGTATGAAGAAGTGAGGCTGGGGCTGATTTCTTTCTAGCCCAGACTGTAGATTCATGTTTTCATTCATGTAGATTCATGCAGTTTTTCAGTGACAGCCATGTGAACCCCCCCACTCTCCGGATTTGATTATCATTTGAGCTGATATTTTTCATTAATACTTTAACATGTCATCAGTAGTAATTGAGAAGAAGGATGAGAAATACAGCATAATACATACCACATCACAATGCTTAGTCAATGACTCCAAACCTCAAAACAATAATAAGGCAGAAGATTAACCACTTCATATGGAAGGTCTCACTTTGGAAGAAAAAAAAAAGCTCTCTAAGAGTGCACATTTTAATATTTTAGTCTAACTGTTAAAACTTTATATTCTTATAACCTTTATAACCTTTATACCTTCCCCAAACCACTTGCCTATAAATCAGTGTTATTATATGAATTGCTTTATTTTATGTTTTTTTTTTTTTTTAAATAAACATGACAGGGCATGCTGTGATAGGAAAATAACCAACAAATTATGATTAATGTAAAATGGAGTTACAGTTGGAGTTGACAACACGTCCCAAAGTGTCCTTTTATACCGCAGAAGTTTTTTTATTATCATTATTATTATTTATTAACAAATGTAACATCATACATTTTATTCATTTATAGTTACATTTATTGTGGAACATCAACAAAACAAGTTCCTGTTATCATTTATAACAGTTATAAACAATCATACAGTCATTCCATCGCCAACTTCCCTGTTTTCTCTCGCTTAAGTTAATAAGACAAAAAAACACAGCTGGTCATAATTACTGATGAACCACTAACGAATCGTGGATAAGTAACATGGAGGGATTGTAAATAAATGGGAAACTTGTGTGTATTATTTCCATATTTCCATTGCTGGACACTGGGACATTTTTACAGTTTTTCCTATATGTGTGAGTGCCATCAAAGATGTATCTAACAGCTTTTCTGAGCTGGGTTAGTTTCACTTGGATTAATTTGTGTTTGCCAGTAATTTGAATTCGGACCATATTTGCTTACATTAACCATGACTGTGCTACAGGCTATGTTTCTTATGAAAAGTCTAAATACAAACCTAACATGACCTCTGGTGGCCATGTTATACATCTGTTATGAAGCAGATTATGTTAAAGATTTATATGCTCACTCAACTCTTTACTAGGAGCAATATACTAATACTAATACTTTGCTCTCAAAACAGCCTCAATTCTTCGTGGCATGGATTCTCCAAGATGTTGGAAACATTCCTTTGAGATTCTGGTCCATGTTGACATGATTGCATCACGCAATTCCTGCAGGTTTTTCAGGTGCACTTTCCTGCTGCGAATCTCCCGTTCTACCACATCCTAAACGTTTTCTATTGGATTCAGATTCAGTGACTGGGAAGGCCACTGAAACCAGTTTGAGATGACTTTTGCTTTGTAATGTGGTGAATTATCATGCTGGAAGTAGCCATTAGAAGATTGATAAATTGTTGCCATGAAGGAGTACAAACATTCCCCACAACATTACACCACCTCCACCAGCCTGGACTTTTGACACACGGCAGGTTGGGTCCACTGATTCATGCTATTGGTGCCAAATTCATCAGACCTTCATCATTCATCATTCATGTTTTTCCAGTCTTCAACTGTCTAGTTTTGGTGATTCTGTGCCTACTGCAGCCTCAGCTTTCTGTTCTTGGCTGACAGAAGTGGAACCCGATCTGATCTGCTGTTGAAGCCCATCTGCCTCAAGGTTTGACATGTGCATTGTGAGATGCTTTTCTGCTCACCACAATTGTACAGAGTGGTTATCTGAGTAACTGTAGCCTTTCT
>JAKKZN010000024.1:3272424-3284493 GCA_033441825.1 Pangasius elongatus
TTTTTTCAAATTGACAGCCTGGAAACGCATTTTAATATTGTTAAACATTAAGTAAAAATGTGTAAATTGTATGTGTGTAAAAAGGTATTTTTATTTTGTATGTGAACATGTGGGTTAAAACTGCAGCCTTTACAGCTATTCAGGTTTCTATGTAATTATTTACTTTACTTGTGGCTGTTTTTATTCTACTCTGACAAATTGTGTAATTCAGTTATATAATTACATACATTAATATGTTTACTCCCCCAGCGTTTGAGTGATAAAGGTCATTTAATGTAGCTCTGCCTGTTCTCCATGCTCAGGCTTCACTGTTATGGTGTTTTCTCTATTGTTATGTTGTTCTCAGCTTGGGTTGGTTTAACACTGCTATAATGCTGGAAGGGAAGACGTATCTGCCCTGGCTTATGAACTGGTGAGAGCTCAGGCTTTATCTGAGTGCTGTTCAAACTACATTTCTCCTGTATCGTCCCCTTGATCAATGTTTTACCAGGTTGACACCAGTGTCCTCNATCCATTTGCAGAGTCGAACAAACAAGGGATAATGTTATTGGATGTTGCTTTAATGTTACTTTAATAACAATTCTCTTCCTTTACTCAGGTTGTCAGAAAGAGGTGTGAAGTTTCACCACAGAAAGATCCATTCATTCCAGGAGGTCAGAATAAAATTGTTATCATGGCATATATACAGTAGATGCTTAAAATAGTTTAAATTTGTTGCTATTTTAAGTATTCAGGTAAATATGACTAGAATATCAACATGAGTCTATGGACCAATTTCCCATTAAGGACTTTGCTCACATTATTTTACACTGATCCTTTTCAGTAGTCAAGTTAAGTGGGTTTTTATTGTCATTCCTCTATGTAGCTTGTATACATTGGAACAAAATGTCATTTCTCCAGGACCATGATGCAACACAGAACAGTACACAAGACTACATAAAGTGCAGTACACAACAGTGTGAGACGAGCACAGGACAATAAATACACAGACCAGAACAATAAATACACAGGACAATAAATACACAGAACATGGGCTGTAAACTGTAAACTATTGGTAGGATAGCAGCAATAGGTTTTTTCTTCCATAAAGTGTCTGATGCAGCTTTGTAAATTGCGGCATGCAGTCGTATTTAGTCAGACTGGGTAGGTGTTAGACTAGCCCAGGTGAGCACTGGCAGACAGCATGGTCTGCTGGTGGTGGCATGAATGCTCCTGTACCTTCTGAGAGGGGTGAGAGGGGTTGTCTGCAATGCTGGTGGCTTTGCAGACACAGCTGGGGTTGTATGAGGTGTCGATGGTGGGTAGAGAAACCCCGATTAGCTGTTTTCACAATCCGCTGAACGGTCATGTGGTCGAAGACAGTTCCTGTACCACATGGTGAGACAGCTGGTCAGAATGCTCTCTATTATCCCTCTATAGAAGATTGTGAAGATGGTAGGGGTAGTTTGGCTCTCTTCAGCCTCCATAGGATGTGGAGGTGCTGTTCTTGGCTTGGCAGGTGGAGTTAAGAGTCCAGGAGAGGTCCTCCGTCATGTACACACCAAGAAATGTGGAGCTTTCGACTCCTTCCACAGTTGTTCTGTTGATGTGCAGTGGTGAGTGGTCTACTCAGGTCCTCCTGAAGTCAACAATCATCTTATCAACATTAAGAGATAGAATGTTGCCTCTACACCATTCTGCGACCTGCTCCACCTCCTCTCTGTATGCTGACTCATCACTGTTGCTGATGAGGCCCACAACTGTAGTGTCATCAGCAAACTTGATGTGATTTGAGCTGTACTTTCTAGCACAGTCATGTGCCAGCAGTGTGAACAGCAGTGGACTAAGCACGCAGCCCTGGGGAGTGCCGGTGTTCAGTGCGGTGCTGCTGGAGGTGTAGTCCTAGGCAAAGTCCTAGGTTCTCCTAGGCAAAAGAAATTCCAGGATCCAGTTGCAGAAGGGGGTGGTCAGACCAAGCATGCTCAGTTTTATTATCAGTAGTCTCTGCTTTGTGTATAAAGTACTATTTTTGACCTACTTTGTATAGTAACTTTGCCATTAAAACATACATCAAAATCTCCTGTCTGTCTAAAAGTCTAGCAAGAACCACTATTATTTAATCAAAATGAATACTAAACTATTAATCAGTTGACTTATTATTCTGTTCTCACACCATTTGCTTGAAATGTAATTTGAGAGCAATTTCTACAGCTGAGGAAGTGGTGCAGTTTTTTTGGTTGTGGACTCAGACATTATTAACATTTGTCACATGGTGTAGCTGGCAGAGAGTGGAGCAGACATCATCGTCAACTGCTCAGGCGTTCGATCAGGTGACCTCCAACCTGATCCTGAGCTCACTCCAGGCCGAGGACAGATCATCAAGGTCAGAGATCGAGCAGTTCCTCATGGCCAAAAGGAGTCAATGTTTATAGTCTTGAGTATCATGATTTACCTCATTACCTTTACCTCATTAGGTGGACGCTCCTTGGATAAAGCACTTTATTCTGACACACAATTTCACATCAGGAGTTTATAGTTCACCGTACATCATCCCAGGGTGAGTGTTCTTGCTGGCTTTAAAAGACTAAAGGACTAAACTGTGAATGTAGATAATGCATAATGTACTATTATTTTTGCATAATAATGGACATATTAAATACCAACTTCACCTTTCCTAAGCTGTTTGCACATATCTAGTTTTCCTTTAATGGAAAACTTGTGTCTCTCATAACAAAATGTCCTATAATCACAAACAGCTGATAGCGTTATACTAGCTGCCCTATCAAATACTCCAAATTGTATGTTGTCTACAGTAAAAATAAATAAAACGGTAAAATAAGAATATATTTATTCTGCTTCTTCAGAGCACATTTTCTCTTGGCAAGTCTAATGCATTCCTAACATAGCATGTAGCCTAGTCTACATTTAATCTACTCATATCTGAGTGGATATCTGCTTAAATACATCAGTTAATGCTTTTAAAATTCGAGACTTTGATAATGTCCAATAAAATAATACTTGTGTAAACAATCTGTATATATGTCACTTGGCTGATACGTGACTAAAAGAATAGAAGATACTGTGGATTTGTACCTTTTGAGAACTGCCGCTGTAATCATAATGACATTCCTGCTCTCATCCCAGGATTCTTAATCACACAGGGCAGTATTTAGAGTTGAGTTTCTCACACATTGAGGATATACTACTAAAATTGCATCTGTATTCAGACTTCAGATGTAACTACAGATTTAAATACTATTAAGAAGTTACATGAGAATTACACACATGGAGTGGAGTGTGTGTGCCTCAGTTACACAGGATTCTGAACTTGAATGTTATTCTTGCAAGATACAGGCTTGCGTGAGGATCAGTATTAAGTTTAGTGCGACTGTCTAACAGATGTAAGCACTATATAAATATAGATTTTTTTAAGCATAAGATACTGTACTGTAAGCATAGCAGGGTGTTCAGTCAGCTTATCCTTCGAATTATTGAATTAACAAAAACATACAAACAGACAAAAAAATTATAGTAGATAAAAAGTGTGATTAGAATATTTTTGTCCTGCACACATTACAGTTTCATGACCTTGATTTATTATCTCTAGGCTTCATTAAGCTGTGTGCATGAGTAACTGGCAGAACATATTTATATAATAAAGTAACATGCAAAATATTAGGATGTGCTGGATCAAGTGCTATTTTATAAGCTTCAAGGGCTTATAGGACTATGTAAAATGCCGTGTAAAATGTCACTGGGGAGCGGTTATTTTTATCTACAGTTTCTGCTTTGGCAGTGACATAAAAAATTCAATTTTTTGTAAATCTCTTGCATTCATATAGTATGTTTCTTCAGAACCTTCATTTCATATGTTCAGGTGTCTGGATTCTACTGAGAACAAGAAGACGTTAATTAGAGCATNCAAACTTTTGCAAAATGAAAATAATAGAGTATGCAAACTTTTGAAAATCAGATGGTGTTACTGGTTTGAAAACTGTGCACTGTAGCACTGAAGACTTTTTTTTGAGGAAATGGGCTGCACTGTGTGTGCTGCTATCTTTTGGTATCATTTAGTTTGGTTTTCCTTCATTGGAAAAATTCTCTTCCTCTTTGTCTTATTGTTGCTCCATTATTTGTGCACTGAGGTCAGACTTAAGTGAGCTTTTTTAATAGAGAACCTAGTTTTTTTTTTTAAAAATCATTATCTGTCATGTATGAAAAAAAAAGTGTTTTTGTGTTTACATATTGAGAACAATGCGTAGTGTGTTGTGTGAACCTGAATTATTTATTTCTGCAGAACTGGTTTAGTTTGCATAGAGATCTTGTCAAACCACATTATGCTTGGACCCACACCAAGTATAATTCTTTCTGGTATTGAACACTTCCTACATTACATTTATCTGAATATAAGCCTGTTCTACTTCTTCAGGAGTCGTCTAGTGACGGTTGGAGGAATTTTCCAAGTGGGAAACTGGAGTGAGCAGAACAATTCCATCGACCACAAAAGCATTTGGGAGAGAGCCTGTGCACTGGAGCCAAGCTTAAAAGTAAGAGAATTATATCATGCTAATGTATTCTGTCCATCAGTACACCCATGCAGCTGTTCCATCCATCACAATCCAATCAAATCTAATCCAATCCCATTTATCCACTTGGGATTCAACAACTAATCAACAAATTTGAATTTCAATCATAAAAATAACAGGCAGCAAATTTTATTATTGATTAGTTTGTCTGTCTTATGAAGCATGTTGTGGCATTTTATGCCACTAGCAATGAAGCTGTTTGAATAAATTTGCTTATAAGTTGTTAAAGTACGTATTTTATGTTGATAAAAGCTACATCATTTAATTTTCTTAACATACTCAGTATCTTTTTAAGCATCTATTTTTTATTACAGGCATTGTAAACTAGGAATCAACCCCAACGTTTTGGAGTCATTCCATACAATAAAATGATTTACCTCATGCAAACACACTATTTATATTGAATTTGATTGAAAATTGAACAAGTCAGGATTTGAAATGCAGGAAAGACCAATAAAAGTGTGCAGAAGCATTGAAAAAAAGTCCAGAATACAATGACGTTATGTTTGTTTGGGTGTCTGATTTGAAAAAAAGACACTTCATATTACTGTTATGCTATGACAGATTGTCTATGAAATGTTAGGGAAAAAAAGTAATACATATTTTTTGGTATTTAGTATACACCCATCAATCATAACATTAAAACCACCTGCCAAAAATTGTGTAGGTCCCCCTTGTGCCGCCAAAACGGCTCTGACCCGTTGAGGCCTGGACTCTACAAGACCACTGAAGGTGGGCTGTGGTACCTGGCCCCAAGACGTTAGCAGCAGATCCTTTAAGTCCTGTAAGTTGTGAGGTGGGGCCTCCATGTCAAGTTCCTCAAACCATTCCTGAACAATTTTTGCAATGTGACAGGGTACACTATCCTGCTGAAAGAGGCCACTGCCATTAGGGAATACTGTTTCCAGGAAGGGGTGTACTTGGTCTGCATGTTTAGGTAGGTGATACATGTCAAAGTAACATCCACATGAATGCCAGGATCCAAGGTTTCCCAGCAGTACATTGCCCAGAGCATCACACTGCCTCTGCTGGCTTGCCTTCTTCCCATAGTGCATCCAGGTAAGCGACACACACCCGGCTGTCCACATGATGTAAAAGAAAACATGATTCATCAGACCAGGCCACCTTCTTCCATTGCTCCATGGTCCAGTTCTGATACTCACATGCCCATTGTAGGCGCTTTCGGCAGTGGACAGGGGTCAGCATCTGACCAGTCTGTGGCTATGCAGCACCATACACAGCAAGCTGTGATGCACTATGTGTTGACTCCTTTCTATCAGAGCCAGCATTAACTTTGTCAGCAGTTTGTGCTGCAGTAGCTCTTCTGTGCAGTCGTGCCAGACGGGCTAGCCTTCACTCCCCACACGCATCAGTGAACCTTGGGTGCCCATGACCCTGCCGTGGTTCACTGGTTGTCCTTCCTTGGACCACATTTGGTAGGTATTAACTACTGCATACCTGGAACACCCCACAAGACCTGCCGTTTTGGAGATGCTCTGACCCAGTCACCTAGCCATCACAATCTGGCCCTTGTCAAAGTCACTCAGATCCTTACGCTTGCCCATTTTTCCTGCTTCCAACACATCAACTTCGAGAACTAACTGTTCACTTGCTGCCTAATATACCCCACCCATTGAACATGCCATTGTAACAAGATAATCAATGTTATTCACGTCACCTGTCAGTGGTTTTAATGTTATGGCTGATCTGCATATTTGAGTTCATCAGAAACCTGGAAAAACTTCAACAAGAATTTGGAAGCATGATACGAAGGTCTAATGAGAATATTCCTGTTCACATCTTATGTCTGACAATTGTAGCCTCAAGATTCATTCTACTTTATGAAATTTCTTTTAAAAAGTTGGTCACTTAGAGTTTCTAATTTAGTTACTGAAATAAACTGTTAAAAATATTAGACACTTAAAAACCAGACACAATTCTAAACTTAAACACCACAACTTATCCATGAAATAAGTGATAAGTATGGAATGGGATAGATCGGACTTTAATATGATTTGGAAGGATGGATGTAGGGCAACTACCAACTTAATCTGTGGATTATTTTTCTTGATTAACCGATTGGTTGGATTATTTTAAAAATACACTAATCAGCCATAACATTAAAACCACCTAAAGGTCAAGTCAAGGTGTTGACTTGGACTCCAAATTCTCCAGATCTCAATCTGATTGGGCATCTGTGGGATGTGCTGGACAAACAAGTCCAATCCAGGGAGGCCCCACTTTGCAATTTACAGAATTTAAAGGATCTGCTGCTAATATCTTGGTGCCAGATACCACAGCACACCTTCAGAGATCTTGGGGAGCCCATGCCTCGACGGGTCAGAGCTGTTCGCTGCCTCCACAATATTAGGCAGGTGGTTTTAATGTTATGGCTGATGGGTGTACATTCCAGTTCATTCAAATTCAGTTAAACTTGCATTGGGACCTACTTTGCTGATCTGATTGATCCAACTATTTTAAACAAACCTGAATAATAACATCAGTTTGAACAATAAATGGATCAGGAGACATTTGCGTATGTTTTTCCACCGTCAGCACGCTCGCATAGTGGAGGACTGGACGGGTCTCAGACCCGTACGCAGTAAAGTCCGGCTGGAGAGAGAGACAATCCGCTCCGGTCCCAGCGTGATTGAGGTGAGCTTTTATAACAACACAACCGCACACTAACTATCACACCTGAGAGGCAGAAGTAGTGCAATATAATTTATTTCAGGCTGTTACAGGAACTCTTGTCATTCATGATCAGAGCTTCAGCTTGTTTTCATTTTGCTTTAGCCATGGGTTTGAGATTAGTCAGGAGGTGTTGATTTATCGCTCCACATAACCTAAGGCTAATAATAAAAGGACACACAAATGTTATCTAACAAAGAAAAACACATTAATTTCTATGTAATTTTCTGTAAAGAGGTTATTTAATTTTTTTTTTTAATGGAAGGAGTCTCTAGTGTCAGTGCTTTGTAACGTCAAGATGTTTTCTGCTACAGGAAAGAGTTTGCTCTTTCTGTTTTTTTATCCTGAAACATAATAAGCTGTGTATTTTTGTCATATTAACATCAAGAGACAGAGGAAGAAAAGAGACTGGCGAGGGAAGAAATGTTTAAAGCTGCTGTAATTATAAGTTATAACAGGAACTAAGTAGGCTCCTGGATGTTCCACATCATCACAGTCATTAAATGTAACTATAAATGGATAAAAAGTCTGCGGTGTTGTTCAGTAATAACTAAATACTTGTAGTTGTTGGCAAACTGCTGTGATATAAGAGGAGATAAAACATGTTATAGGAACATAGTCATATTTGCGGTGGTAAGAGTAAGTCCACTTTTTCTGAGTTACTGTTATCACCCCGTTGTTGATTATTTTCCTATATTAGCATAGACCAACATGTTTACTGGGATAGCCCAAGACAAGCCTTACAAACATTCTGTTATTAAAAAAAAAAGATGCGAGTAAAATTCATAAGCCTCCAATCATATGTTAGCATGTAAACCTGTAATATATTACGGATCTGATAATGTTACTTAAAAAGGCAACACAATGTGCATTATGATTTTCCTCGTCTATTCTTCCAGGTAATCCATAACTACGGCCATGGGGGCTACGGGCTGACGATCCATCGTGGCTGTGCTGAAGAAGCGGCCCGTCTTTTTGGCGAGATTCTGCAGCAGCAAGCCAAAACTAAGTCCCGACTCTAATTCAGCTGTGTTATTAGATGTTACTTGTCTGTTCTGACCAGTTAATCCATAATCAATGATCTATATCAGTCGGTAATTTAAATGCAACTGTGCTAAGTGAAAACTTTGAATCATGATCTCACAGCAATGTAAATCAGCATTAATCCTAATCCTACACCGTTTAAGTCCAATTATGCCAATCCTCTGTTAAAGTCACCTTATGAAATGCATAACTAAACACTCCGATGATGCAGTAAACAGAATTACGCACGCATGGAGGTTTTTCCTTTGAAATATAGTTTATTGTAGATACGCACGTGGATCCAGTGTGGCGTAGGATATCGGCACACACAGACACTAAACTCGGCACTAAATCACAAAGGCAGATATGTAGGAGAGAGATCCTGCTCTGTGTGAAAGCACACAGGACATCACTGTGCACCAAAGCTGGGTGCAAACCCCTCAGCTATCATTTCAGCAAGGTGAATTAAAACCAGTCATTAATAAATCAGGAATGCACTCACTGTACAGGGAAGAAGTGAAAAGCGTTATTCATAAAGCTAGTTACATACGTAATGAACCCAAAATCTCTTTGCAAAATACAGTACAGTTATACTGAAAACAGATAGAACAAGGAAGATAAAAGTGTTGAGATGAACATTTTAAAGTGTTTAGGGGGAAAAAATTAAAAACCCATTTATTTTATTTTCCACCTCTTGTAGTCAATCAGCCAAGACAAGCCAAGTTTGATGCCAGCCATTTACCACTGTTAATAAATGATCATAAAATAAATTTTATTTAGACTGTATTTGTATGAAATGTGTTCAGTTGCCAGATTGAGGTCTTAACTGTACCCTGCCAGTCTCAAGAAATTCGAGGAATAAAGGCTTAACCTTAATAAGAAATGAGTGTGTTCATATCTAATACATTACTGAAGTGATGGCGAGTGGCGTTCTGCCGAACGCGAACGGGTGCCGACTCGCTAAATGTCAGCAAATGGCATTTAGAGAAACGCTCACGTGACGTGATGGTTAAAAATAACAGCTTTGCTGTGCACAACACATTTTCACTGCACAAAATTAGTGGTGGTGAATGAGGTGTGGCCCCCTGCTGTGTGTTACACCACCACTGAAAGATGGAGTGGGATTAAAGTGTGTCGTTTTTAGAGAGGAGTGCTGTAAAGCTTGGTTTTGTAGTAAAATAAACTCTCAAAAATCCCTCCTTTTCTAGTCTAATAACATTTCACTTGCATTAATCCTAACACACACACACACACACGCACACTAATCCACTGCTTTGTGCTGCCACTAAACTCCATAATGGAGATCACTAGCTTCCGTCTCACTAGTTTTCATGTCCCTCAAATTGCTGATGTCTGAAACCTCAAACACATCATTCATTTGTACACCAAGTTTTTTTTTCCCAACTAGTAACACACTTAGAGCCATACACACACACACACTACACACACACACTACCAACCCAAAGCACTGCTCCTGTAGAGGTGAATAAGCATGACATGTTTTAGTTTTCAGCCAGGATGTTTGGTGTCTGAAATTTGTGTCTTCATTTCGGGAATGGAGCTTTCAAAATTAAGGAAGCTTCTAGATACCAGTTTATCACTGTGCAAATCTTTTGGGTCTGTAATACCGTTTGTGCATGAACACTTGGTATTACGTGTATAATGTACAAAATCAACCTATATTATCATCCAAATCATTTCTAATGTACGACTCTGCTGTCAGACCTTAGGCCACACCTCCCCATATCTGCTGTGATTCAGCTTCAAGATGGCTGCTGCTCCGACGGTTTTAGCTCTGTGACGTCCTTTTGTCTTTATATAGATAACAGTGTGTCATACAGTGTCAGACTAGGGGTTGCTTAGACCAGTTAACTAATACATTCAACTAGTTGCTGCGGATTAGTTGGGTTGGTGAGAACCAAATGGCAGAGTCTTATGCAGATGTTAAAGAAAATATTTTGATCTAGAAGCCAATTCTATAGTCAACTGCACAATGTGCAAGACGACATTTTAAAATAGATTTCTTTTGCTTTAATGGAGTATGGTCATTTTCAGATCAGGAATTCTGAGCAATCCCATCTGGTCGTGGAGTCACTACTGCCAAGTAAATTTTAAATAAACCTTGTGCGCTGTCATACTGAATTCCATCATGATGACTAGTTCTGTGCAAAAGAGCATATTCAAGCTACTGAGGCCGGAGCTGAACATGAAGATTCAACTCCTAAGTCATGATCAACCTGGGAAACCTCCCTGAACCTGCTGTGGACATAAGTATGAGCTGTAAGTGGAGCTCTGTTGGAAGACACGAGCTTCCACGCTGCTCACTCTCAGTTTCAGAATCAGTGATTTCAGCTGAGATGCCAGGTCATCGATACGAGGGAATTTTAACAATTGGTGTGTCCTTAAATATATAACGTGTAATATATATATATAAAGATTTAATGTTTGCCACATTATTGCACTGAACTCTTTATTTTCTTTGAGAACAGAAAAGAAAAAGCATTAAAGCAGTATAACGTGTTCTTTGATTTTTTTATCAGCAGACTTTTTAAAAAAAATCCCGAATCAGCTTTTGCTTTAACTATAGAAAAGACCACAAATTGACGATTTTTTTGAGTTACTGAGCAACTAGTGAAAATGAGTAGTCCTGTAACCCCGATGTCTGACACCACATAAACCAATCTGTGTGAGATACTGAGCAATGCAGCATAGGCTGAGGGTGAATGTGTGATGCAGTTTGCACAGTGCTAAATGCTAGAAGCTTCTATTACTAGCTGCATTAACCTCATACAGTCAGGTCCGTAAGTATTTGGACAGTGACAATTTTTGTAATTTTGCCTCTCTACACCACTAAAATGGATTTGAAATGAAGCAATCAAGGTGTGATTGACGTGTAGACTTTCAGCTTTAATGCAAGGGGTTTAGCAAAAATGTAGCATTAACCGTTTAGGAAGTACAATTTTTTTTCCCTCCATTTTCACAGGCTCAAAAGTATTCAGATAATTCACTGATAAGCAGTTTAATAGCCAGGTGTGGTCTGTTTCCTCCTTATTTCATGACTGATTATGGAGATAAAAGGTTGAATTTGCATTTGTAAGCTGTTCATGGGAACTCTCACTATGCGATCCAAGGACGTGTCGATGCAAATGAAGGAGGCCATCGTTAGGCTGAAAAACAAAACATACTTTTTTTTTTGTATTTTTGTTAAACCCCTTGAATTAAAGCTGAAAGTCTACACTTCAGTCACATCTTGATTGCTTCATTTCAAATCCACTGAGGTGGTGCACAGAGGCAAAATGACAAAAATTGTCACTGTCCGAATACTTATGGACCTGACTTTAACTCTAGTGCAAGACTAAAGAAGCCAATCTACAGACACCAAACATGCCTCAGCTAATAGGCAACACTTGGGATAAGTGTGAAATTGTTTCAATCTCCTTTTTGCTTTCATTTAAGTTGAGATATTTTAAGATGAGATATTTAACTCTTTTAAAAATAAAAAAGCTAATAAGGTCAAAAGCAATGTAGCAGAGATCTGTTAGCACAACCTCATCTGCATCATGCTAATAGGCTCCTACCGATCACCATTTCCTCATCAGCAGTGCTAATGGCTAATATCTGCGTGAACTACCCACTGAATGGTGAACATCATCCACAGTGAACATCATCAAGATTCTGTCTGAGATAATAATTAACACAGGTGGATTAGTGTGATTACAGTCATCAAGCAGCTCCTGATGTGTGTGTCTGCTTTCGGCAGCTGGGACACACACTGGTCCTGTATATATAA
>JAKKZN010000024.1:3330669-3342975 GCA_033441825.1 Pangasius elongatus
TCTTGATTGTAGACCTTGACAGTGATACGCCTACCTTCTCCAGAGTATTCTTGACTTGTGTTGGGAATTGTTTAATAATAATAATTGTAAATTATTTGTATTTGAAGTGATGTTTTGGTTCAAGAATCACATGACAATGAAGGTTAAAGAGCTTCAACTAGTTTACAGTCTTTTTGTACTGAATGTTCCAGTGATGAACGGAGGAATGAAACGTCAGAAACCTGATGAAGCTCGTTACCTTTTCCGAGGCGGAGAGTTTCAGCAGAGTGTCCACCTGGTACAAGGCGCTGGCGGGCTCCTGCTCCCCGCACAGCCGCACGGTGCTCGAGTCCTCACTGAGCAGCAGCTCGACATTATTCCACATGACAGTAAACAGCGCTCAGCCTTCAGCCGCTAAAATGGCGCACTTCGGCTTCTGCCCTTCTCCACACTCTCTACTCTAACACTGTATCCCCAACAAACACAACCCCGCCTAACGCTTTAATGCTGTTCAGCGCCCTCATAAAAACACATAACAGCTACAACTACCAAAACATTCCTCTTTTATTCGCAGGAATGCAGTGTAAATATAATCCTCATAGATGTGATCACTGTTCTCTCCGAGCGAACTCCATAACAATCTCACACTTGGCGCCATGTACACGCACTTCCTGTAGTTCGAACTTCATTTCCGGTTTAGCGTTTTCAGATATCTAGGCGTCTTTTTTCGACTTATCTGTAATTATTTTTTTAATTATTATTTAATTATTATATTATTAAAAAATATTGTTTTGTTATATATTATTTATCTCGAATTTCTGCTCGTGTTTTTTTTTTTCGAAGCAGTGAGCAGGGCACTGTTACAACAGCGGCGCCATCTTGTGGCTAAAACCATGAAGTGCAGCTTTCCTTGTGTTATTTTTTTTTTCTTCTGGGCTTCAGCAAATAAACCTGAACATTTCAATCGGTTATTTTTAAAGCTATAAAAGTAACTGGTTACACTAAGTAATATATTACTTAATCTTTTTTTTTTCAAAGGACACTTCTAAATAAGTGGCTTATTTACAGACAACCTATTTATTCCCCTGTTTAATTCTATTTAGTTTACTAAATACTTCATAGGCAAGGCTTGAACTATAAACCACCATGTGTGTCATGATTAAGTACATGAGTGAGCTGGGAAGTGAACATTTTATTTACTGGAAAGTGGTAATTCTGGAAATGAACATGGATTGTTCCACATTGTTGTTGTTGTTGTTCTTTCAGCTGCTCCTGTTAGAGGTCACCACAGTGGATCACCTTCCATTGTACGCATGTTGACTTGGCACAGGCTTTACACCGAATGCCTTTCCTGACGCAACCCTCCCCATTTATCCAGGCTTGGGGCCGGCACTGAGAGTGCAGTAACCTGTGCACCCCTAGTGGCCGGGGTTGGCACCCAGCGTGGGGCTCAAACCCATGATCCGGAGCTCAAGAGTCCCATGTGCTACTGACTGAGCTAGCAGGGCAGTGGAGCGTTCCACACGGTCAGGGATAAACATTTTGGGATGTCCACCAATAGCCAACTTCAGAGATTGTATTATTCAGAGCCCCATTGGTGACATCCCTACTTAATAATGAAAATAATGTGTGGCCATAACCGATTCACACGTGGAAAAGAGATCCTAATGCATGGCCATGACTCAGTAACACAAGGGAACGAGATAAGTCATTCCCACATGTTAATAAATCATGGCCACTTATTATTTTTATGAAGTAGGGATGGCTCCTTATAAATGTGTCTCGTTCCATCAGGTTCTTAAATCATGGCCACTTTTTTTTTTTTTTTTTTTTTTAAAAGTAGGGTTGTTCCCAGTGGGACTCTGTACAAGAGTTAAAAACATCCACGTCTTTTTTATTGGGTCCTGCAGGATCCCAGTCCCGATGCAGACTTCTAGTCTGAAGACACTTCCAAAGCTAGGTTGAGAACATCATGTAACATTTCCCACAGATTCCGCTGCAAGGTGCAATTGTTCAGGATGGAGGTAAAAGGGTGAGGCTTTTAACCCAAAGAACACCATCCCAGCTGTGAAGCATGGGGGTGGCAGCATCATATCGTGCTGGAGGAGCGGCTGGTGCAAAATGGCATAAGGACAACAACTGAAAGTACTGGAGTGACCATCACAAAGCCCTGATCTGAATCCCATAGTTTGTGGACTGAACTGAAAAAGGATGTTAGCAAGCAGGTGCACAAACCTCAGCTACACCAGTTCTGTCAGGACGAACGGGCAAAATATAGTGAGAAGCTTTGGAAGTTTACTTCAACAGGTTGAGTCACATTAAGCATTTAAAAGGCAATGCCACCAAATACTAACAGTGTAAACGTTTGCCCCACTGAAAATCTGATAGAGTAAATAAAAGCTGAAATAAATCGGTCATTAGCTATTATTTTGAAATAAAGTAGACACACAGGAAACGAATGGTAACTTGAAATGTGTGAAAAATTTGACTGTCTTTAGCTCAGGTGTGTGTTAACTTTGGTGTTTGGTTTAACCACATATACTTAGTATAATGTTAGTATTAAATGATGTGCAGCACCGAACTGGCCGATTCTCCGTCTACAATTCTACAACACTGATCCCGTGTTTGATGTCGGGTTCAAACAGCTCTTCATAAAAAGGCGTGACTGATCATTTAAGGTCCAAAACATGATTTAAACAATATTTATTTCTTTTTGTACAGATGTATAATATTCCCAAAAAAAAAAAAAAAAAAAAAAAAGGTAACAGCATCAATATACCCTTGAATTACATTCTGTTTACGAAACCGTCTTTGTTCTTCATCGAGCTGAAAACTGGGGAAGAAGGATGTTGGAGTAAAGTGCATTAGCGTCGGAGCGCCCTTTCCTTTCCAACACTCAGGACCACGGTACGCCTGCTGCAGTGACTGGAACAGGTCCGAGAATGAACGGTGACCAGAAGCTATGATCTCCATCACCCACTATTACAAATTCAACACACGGATTAAAAAAAAAACAAGATGAATCAATCTTTCGTTTAACAGTCTGATAAAGAATTCAATATTGTCTCATTCATGAATACAAATTAAAGCGATTAAATCCCAGGCACGCATTTTTTTTTTTTTTTAAATCTGAGGACTGTGTAGAGAGACATGGCAAACGAGTGAACGCACACATGCGTGCACACACACACACACACACACACACACACACACACACACACACACACACACACACTACAGACGGACATTTCCACACTTGTGCAATGTGTTGTTGAAGGCGTGTGCGGTATTGCAGAAGGGTATCGCCAGCTTAGAACGTCTGGTCGTCGTTGCACGACTCGGTCCAGTGGCCGAACACCTCACAGGTGTCGCAGTATGGCCTCTCTTCACTGGCGCTGCCGTGGTAGGTCGTGTGAGGAGGAGAATCAGGCAGCTGCTCCTGCGTGGGACAGTCCTCCGTGTCATGGAGGTCGAAACAGTCGCAGATGTCGCAGAAGAGACGCGGTGGCAGTTTCTTTTTGGTTTTAGACTCGGACAAGCTGCAGACAAAAACAAAAAAGGCATGCTACGTTATTAAAGTACACGGCTCGTAAATACAACGGCCTGCGTTACTTTAGGTGACTAGGAGCACACCATCTCATTTCATTTGAAGTTACTTAAAATGAAAGCCACTCTGTGGAATATTGTTAAACTACACAAACATGTTTACCAAACGTCTGAGAGTAGAGTCTGAGTGAACACCTGGGCTGCTTTCACACAACGCTCTTACTCGCCCTAGCTAGGATCAGCTGACTAGCCTAGCATGCTATATCTAGACTAGATTTAAAAAAAGCTCTTGATATCTCTCTGTGCTTTTCTAAGAAGCTGAACTTTGCTCTGTACTTCTTTTTTTTTTTTAAAGCAACCATTTCAGGCAGAATTACATGTAAACTACTGGGAGAGCAGCGTTAAGTTAGGGTTTATTTAATCCTCTCGGGAATATTAGATTGGACGATTGAGGGGAGGAAGAAAAATGCAGTCCACCTTTCGTGGTTGTCCATCTCGCTGGCTGTGTTTCCATTAAGCGCTGCCTCGGCCATCTTCTCCAGCTTCGATTTCAGGTCCTCATTCTTGCGCTGCAGATCCACGATGACTGAGTTCAGGAATTCAACCTGCCCACCACACACACACACACGATAATTAGTCACGCATATTCCCTGTACAATAGCCTTTAAACATTCTATTTCCAACAGCGATAAAATAGCCATGTCGCTGTTTGCTAATCAGACCAGAGACGGTAAATACAATGAAAACTCTGAACTTTCTGAACTAATGGGAATGTGGAGTACCTGACACTCAGCTGTTTCCTTCGCCTCTCTCATCTCATCCATAGCAGAAGACCCTGCTGAGACAGTCATCTTTATTAAGCCTGATTTTTTAAACTGGAGAGAAAGCTCCAGATACTTTCATTCTGGCTGCTTTTATACAACAGTTACATCTTCAGAGACAAAATGAAATTGTATTCAAATAACTGAAAGCAATCTGAAATAATCTTCATAAAAGTACAATGTTGTATAGAATCCTTTTTTAAACGACGATCCATGCTTACCTGTGGGGACGCCCGCAGGACTCGACGTCTGAGCTGCTGTTAAGCTCTTCTCCAGGGAGCGCATTCGCTCCTGCAGGTGAGCTTTGTCACTTTCCAGAGATTTGACGGTGCTCTGGAGCGTGTTTGCGGCGGCGCTCTCGCCACGCAGCACTGACACCTGCTCACGAAAACAAACACTTTAACGTAAGCGAGAAGACTGACAAGAAACGGACAACAATTTCATTACGTCTTTTTTTTTTTAGACTGCTTTTATATTTTTAGTGCGAGATAAAGCGAATTCACCACAAGAACCTTTATTCATTACCTTCGTAACCCATTTCTGCCAATATTTCTGGAGCTGACTGTACGTTTATATTATACATCTGACTGTATACTGTTCTCCGACAGATGCTGAAAAGTCCAATGATGTGCCATATGCCATCTCTCTCTCTCTCTCTCTCTCTCACCCCCCTCCCCTGTTACAAATTTGCTGCCAATTTCCAGTCTTTAAAACCCTTTAGTAGAACTGTTTATATACGAGTTATAACGCAAAAAGGAAAAGCAAATTATTCCTCTGTTCCAGCAAATTAGTCTGTTATTTCCGCTTCTGCCTTTGTATATGATTTGTATAAGCTTATTGTTTAGTCTTTAGTCTGTAAAGTCTTTAGTCTTTGCAGTATATTCGGGTAAATATCATTATGACGTTACCTCATTCCTCAGCGTTTCCAATTCTCTGTTCTTTTCTAAAATCAAGGCACTGTTTTTCTGGATAGATTGCTGTAAAGCAGATTTCTCCTTGTCTGAGTCGCTCTTCAGGGCGAGTTCTCTAAAAAATAAATAAATACAGAGTGAAATCACGAGTGAAGCAAATCAATTCATTTTTACAGGATACTTCCCTTATATACACAGAGATGCTTTGGATTTCAACAGTTACAAACTTTACTGGCAAGTGCATTATAGGATAAACACTTTTCTTTCAGTAAAAGGAAGAGTAGAGCGAGCAGGTTCAGTCACGTGGCATTTAAAGACTCCAGCAGGGAAGGCGACGAGGCGAGCGAGGAAGCACAGACTCAGGTAGTGTCCTGTGTCTCACCTCTTTTCCATGTCCTTCATCTGACTGCTGAGGCGCTCCAGCTGCTCCTTGAGCTGCGATGTAAATGAACAGATTATTGTTTATACATTTAAAGGCATATATGTAAGCGTAATGTTTCTGATATTTAATGTTATCAGAATTAGGATGTGCAGGTCAGGATGTCCCAGCTGCACAAATCACTATGCAGCACATCACACAATCTCATCGAGTGCAAAGCAAAAAAAAAAAAATATTAACAGCAGTACAGAAAGTGCCTGTTTTTTGGAAACCTACTTTTTGCTGGCTGTCGTTTTGCTTCAGGCTGCTGGACAGCTCTTCAGCCAGCTTGGCCTTGTCCTGGTTCACAGCTTCCACAGCCAGGGCGTGCTCAGATGCTGCTTTTTTCAGCTCCTCACTGAGAGACAAGATCAGCACACACCCATGATCAGACACACACACACACACACACACACAAATAACGCTGAACGGCGGCACAAAGAAGACGCAGTAGGCTCTCGTCAACCTGCGACTTTCCACAAATTATCACAAATAAGCCTGGCGCTAGCTGTGCTAGCTAAGTGAAAGGCTTTGGGACGTGCTGGAGGAGACTTTAAACAGTGCTCACCTCTTGCATTGTCAGTACAAGATCTTGACCAAAAAATTATGCACCTCTTGATGGAAATAACATCACAACATTTATTTCCATCAAGAGGTGCATCAGTTTAAAGTCTCCTCCAGCACGTCCCAAAGACTCTCACTGAGGTTAGGGTCAGGACTCAGAGGAGTGAAAATGACTCTTCATGCTCTCTGAACCTTCTTTCACAATTTTAACCCTGATGAATCTCGGCAGTGTCGTCCTGGAATATGGCCATGATGCGTCTTTCTACATGGATATTAAAGAACTAAAAAGCTACACACTTCATCTTTTAAGATGAAAAAAACTGCTGCAAAACATATAACATGCTAGAAACATTATCATCACTTTAATAATGATCCATGTATAGGCTCGTAGCTACAGTGTAATTTCCTCACACACTGACTTTGATCAAGTTGCTGGCTATAAGCCTGATCAGTTCAGTCACTAGATACCTCGATTGTAAATTCCATAATGATAAAACATCCGATCTTTAATATGACACTGTATAAAGTTTAGGAATTACAGTAGAAAGCTGTGACTCACATCTCTTTGCAAAGACTGCTGATCCTCTCGTTCTCTGAGCTCAGCTGTTCTTTGGATTGACTCAGCTCCTGTTGGTACTGTGAGTTCTGTCTCGACAGACTGTCCACCTGCAACGGAGGCAAAAAAAAACAACTTCAGCTTCATCCAAATCGGTCTTTGTACTGAGTTTTCAGCAACAGATATTGGCACACAGCAGCTTTACATAAATCTGGACGTAGGTTTCGATCTCTAATGAAAAAGACAGAGGCGACACTGGCAAGGAAAATCTCCCCGAGATGACATGAGGAGAATACATGCTTACACAACTGTACAGCATTTTAAGAGAAGAAATTAAAGTAAAATGAGAATAAGATATTTTGGAAATGACTGAGAAATTTGTCAAATTGTCCCTTGTTCTACTTTAGCTGTCAGATCTCAATCTATAATCGATATTTATTTCCAATCCAAAGCACCACAGTTATTTTAATTCACAATAACTAGTTTTAATTAGAATAGTATGTTATTGCCTTGTAATGTCTAACTGTTTATCTTGGTATTTTGGTAATATTTTATTTCATTTACGATGAATAGTGGTGATAGAGGAACTGGTGGACTGGATAAACACTGTAACAGAGACATGAGACATTCTTCTGTAGCAAATCCTCTGCTGTAGTTTATCCAGTCGCATGCGTTTATGCAAATTATTCAGCTCTCAACCAATCGGGGGGGGGTAAAAGCCTAGCATGCGCTTCCACCAAGACGCACATCTTTTCGGACTGCTGCTCATGCTCAGGCACGAGGCACTCGGAGGAAAGCGCTGTCTGCCCTCTTCTGCATACACGAGCTCACAGACGCCCATGATTGGCTAGAGTCTCTGTGATTGACAGCAGACAGTTTTTTTTCCTTGTTTGTTTGTTTGTTTGTTTTTTTTAAATCTGAACCTTTTCCTTGATTTAATAGCGATTGATTATTTATAAGAGCCTGTGATGTCACAGCATATAAAAAGTGTATAAAATGGCATCGGCCTCTGTGCCATCCTGATTTTATCAAACTGACGACTGACTAAAGTTTCAATATTATCCTAAAATAATCATCTAAAACACAATGACCATAACCAAAACACAGTGACCAGTCTGGAATTTGACCTTTGTTACATACAGAGCCCTTTTGAAAACCCTTACCAATTATAATTACTTTCTACAGAAATGTCAAAGCAAAACTGTCAAATTTCCACATATATCTTTCTGCAGAAATCAATCAGACCAGTGACACTCACCAGGTCTTTGGCTTCAACCAGCCACTCACCTGACACTGCATGTCTTCTTTGGCATTTTTAATCTCCTGGACAAGTGCCTCTGCTGCTAGTTTTTCTTTTTGTAAAGCGAGCTTTTCCTGGTTCAGTGTGTCCAGGGCCTGTGCTGTGTGCCCAGCACTCTCCGCAGCCTAGAACACACCGGGAGAGGAAGAAGTACGTTTCAGAAAGGTGGGCTGATACAGGGCTTAGAGAGAGTGAGTCAATCCAAACTGTTACAGAAGCCAAGATGAGCTCGTTCCAACCGACAATGCGCAACTTCGGCAGCAAATTTTAATTCATGCTTTTAGGATTTTAGGAAAGTGAATTTGATTATTATATGTCTTCGGTTTTAAAGCCTTCACAAATCTAAAGGGTGTAGAAAAGATTAGCGTCGAGTGTTCAGTCAGTGAATTAACGTCTCATGCAAAAATCTCCTCCGTTATTGTTACACCAGATCTGAACAAATCAAATACAGCCTGAAATGGATGTGTTTAATTAAATATAATTATGAGGATGAGCAGGCCATGCATTAGGAAAATTAAACCCTACTGCTGCTACTGTCGAGACTAACACTTTATATATTATTTAACAAGTATCATTAACAAGGTGTATAACACGTTACCTTTTTAATTACCGTTATTATCTTAACCTAATGAATGTGACATGCGTTGATAGCTCACCGGCTGGTTTTATAGTAAATATAGCCCGAATTTATGCTTACTTAGCATTTTTAGCAACCAAAGAACTGCCCGTGTTTAATTACCAACACTTTAATAACGATTCTAGCCCACCTCCTTTCATGTTGTCTAGTATATAAAAGTAATATAAAGGAATATGGCTTGGTGTAACACTCCGTAACAATGAGCTAATCCTACTATACTGTAACGTGTGTACCAGAGGTGCCAACTTTAATGAACTCCAAGCAGGAAAAAAAAATTAATTTTACCTCAAGAACCCTAGCGTATGCTGGGGGACGAAACAGATCATTTCTTTTTAGTTTTTTTTTTCATTTCAAACTCGCAACAAAAAAGAAACCGGCGAGGCAGTCAGTGGTGATCACTACTTAATAATAAGCAGCTTTTTTTTTTTTTTTTTTAAACTGACTGCCTTCCTGTTTTGTACTGGCTCACAAGATTCAAGTTTAGATAAAAGTCTAGATAAAATCACGCAAAGCGAAAAGGAAGCTCTGTTAAAAGCAACTGCGCAGACTTCATGTCCTGCGTGCTTGCCCCCTCGTGGCCTGGCTTTTCCGTTGGGTGATTTTTACTCGCATTTGGTCTGACCGCTGCTTTAACTAAGAAAGTTTTTCCCCATAATCGCTACAGCACAGGGGCAGGAAATGGTGAATAATACTGCCGTAGATGTTGGCACCTCTGTTATACTTCCAATTGAATCTAACAAATATATAACATACCGCAATACTGATGAAATATTAACATGATGCTGTCCTCGACACTGCCCTTTGGTAACTATAAACAGGAGCCTGGTCACAGGCCAATGCTACTTGCTAAATCTATCAATTTATAACCTGCAAAAAGGATTCTATCCATTTTGCGCCAACATTCTTCAACGTGTTTAGAGGAACGTGCTAAGGGCTTGGCTCTGTTACAGATTTGCCTTGAACTCGTCCGTGACGTATCCCGACTCAGCCCCAATACAAAGACGTGGTTGGTTGACCTACTTGCAGTTACAGGACAATTAAAGTGAGTTAGCGACATGCACATTAAGGAAAACAACTAAGGGTGAGGTTAGAGTGGCAAAGCAAGGCAAGCCTTTTAGTGTGCAGGAAGCAACTGAACTACACAAGTGCAACACCAGGTCTGAGGAGCCTGTTTCTAGCTGCGGAATACCTCAAGCTGCTTTGCTAGAGCGCTTTTGTTTCGGGCCTCAAGTTGGGTCACCATAACGTTGGCCTGGTCCTTTTCCGCCTGCAGAGCATCCCTCTCAGCTTGCACTGCAGCCAGGCTGGAGACCATCTCATCCTTGGCTTTGGATAAAAGCGTCACCTGCTTTTCCGCAGCTTGCTGTTGCTCCTCCAGCTTAATGTTGTCATTATGAAGGTTTTGCAACTTTGCTTCCAACACCATCTGTGATTTCTTCAGCTCTTCCATTTTCATGAGATATTCAGAGCACTTCTTGTCACCCGTTTCTGCACTCTGACGAAGAGACAGGACTTCCTGTTCCAGAGATGCACGGGATTCCAGGAGGTCGGTCTTCTCCTTAGCAAGGCACGTGGTGGTGTTCTCCAGTTCTGCAATTTTGGAAGTGAGAACTTCTTTTGCAACAGCCATGTCTGATCGGTCTTCATCACTTCTCTTCTGCTGGGTCTTTAAAAGCTCAATTTCTTTGGCGAGAGAGGTTTTCTCTTCACTGACTTCCTGAAGCGCACTGAATATCTCCTCGACTTTTTCACAACTGGAAGCCGAAGTCTGGCTAAGGTTCTGCAAACTTGTTTTTTTCTCCAAACGCATGTCATTTAAAGCGTTCCATAATTGCTCTACTTTGGTGCTAAGTAATTGCTGTTCCGTTTCTGCCTTCTGTTTTTCCGTCCTGATGGCCACAAGTTCACCATCAAGCTTGGACTTCACCTCCAAAAGGCTGGCTTTCTCTTTTTCAGAATCCATAACCTTATTCATTAGTTCCTCGACTTTTTTAGAAAGGTTTTCCTTAGCAACAGATAATTCATTCTTATCCATTTCTAGCGCTTGTTGACGAACTTCTAAGGTGTTCTTGGCCTCAGAGAGTGATCTGCTCTGATCTGAAAGATGTTCAGCTTTCTGGAGCAGATCACTGTTTGTCTTCTTAAGCTCCTCCATCACATTGTTCAAGGAAATCTTCTCCTTTTCAAAGGTATCAGCATTTTGTGTATATTCTTCCTTCATGTGATCCAAGTTGAGCTGTAATTTCTGGTTTTGTTCAGTTAAGCCGACACTGGACTTCTCTAGAGATTCTACATCTGAGCTCTTTTTCTGCAGAAGACTCCGTAAATCATCATTATCTTGCCTCAGTTTCATCTTCTCGGAATCTATCTGCTCGTTTATCCGCTTCATTTCGTCCAGCTCTGATCTCAGACTGTTCTTCTCACTTAAGAAGTCAGCCTCCGATTGATTTTTCTCTGCTAAGACAGAAGCCTTTTCCGATATTTCCTTTTCATACTTCTCCTTCAAGCTGCTCATTTCTTGTTCCAAATGCTGCTGTTCATTATTTCGCTTTTCGAGAGCAGACTTTAAGCAGATTTTTTCCTCTTCAAGGGTTTGAAGAATCTTCTCAGCCTCCGAGAGCTTTGCGTTAATCATTTGCTTCTCCTGAGCAAAAGCTGCTGTGTCGGTCTGGACCTTCTCGTTGGCAGCTTTGGCTTCTTCTGTACTGAGACGCAACTTTTCAACCAGCACTTCTACTTGTTTAGCAAGCTCCTGCTTTTCGGAGGACATTTTCCTCTGGGTTTCAAGGAGGTTTTCCTTCTCTTCCATGAGTAAAAGCCTCTCAGAGTCTGTGACTTCCCTGCTAGTTTTGATTTCCTCAAGCATTCTGGCAAAGCTGTTCTTGGAGGCCTGGAGCTCAGCATTGTCCCTGCTGAACTGCTCCAGTGTTGTCTTCACGGCATCGAGTTGATTCTGAAGTTGTGATTTTTCACCCGAAAGAGACTCTTTATCTGAAATGGCAGTTTTGAGATCTGAACCAATCGTTTCATTCTCTTTATGAAGAACTTCGGTTTCTGCCTGCAGATTAGCATTCCTAGCAGAGAGCTCCTCTTTCTCCTCCTGCAGCTTTGACTGAAGCTCTTCATTTTTTGCACACAGCAATCTAGAGGACTGCAGCTCCTCCTGACAGGATCTAAGCTCCTCCTGAAACTTATCCCTATCCTCACAGGCCTTGGTGTGCTTTTGAGCCAGCTCTGCACTATTTTTCTCATGATGCTGAAGCTCCTGCTGATAATTCATTATGACTTCTTGTTGCTCTGCTTTATGCCTTTCGAGATCCTCAACTTGAATAAGATGCTGTGCTTTAGTCTCTTTCATGCTTGCAATCTCAGCTTTCAGTTCTTCCTGGATTTGTATTGCGTTCTGTACATCTTTGGAAAGCTGTTCTCTCTCATTGCTGAGAGATGACGTTTCTTCATGCAGCTGTTTATTGGTGGAACGCAGTTCCTCAATTTCATTTGTTACTTGTTCGTTAGATGCTTTTAGCTCATCAGTTTTTGATGAGAGATCCTTCTGAGCCTCCTCCAGGCTAGA
>JAKKZN010000024.1:3355483-3371233 GCA_033441825.1 Pangasius elongatus
TGCATGCTCTCTTGGCTCTGCATGGCTAAAGTTACTCTGATCTTTGATGGTTATTAACTGATTACTGTCATAAACATGACACGTGAACAATTACAGGACTGTGACTTTCTTTCATCCCAGTGTGACTCAATATGGTTTAGTTTTTCAAATGCGAATTTTAGCAAACATTCACATTTATACTGCAAGACGATCAGAATGACCAGTGTAACAATCAATAAAAAAAATAATAAAATAAAGTGAACTGTGCTTATTTTTGGCCTATAGGCATCCCGGCATCACTGCTTCCCCTTTGTTACCCAAAGCCGTTTATATCTACCAGCCATCCACACCCAGAATCATCCACCTGTCCACCTCACCTCCTCTCTTCCTCTAGCTGATTCAAAAGCTCCACCTTGTCCCTGTCTGCAGCCTCCACCAGGACACGCAGCTGATCCATTTTGGCCTCCATCTCAGCCACGTACTGTCAACATAAATGTAAAAAGTACAAAAAATAAAAAGAACGATCTAAATAAACCTTTATTCCAAACTGTTACACCAACACCACAAACATCTACTTGTAACTGTGTTGGTTGTGAAAGTTCCTGACCTGTTCTTGGCCTTCTCTGAGAATGGTGAGCTCCTGCTCCACTTCTCCTACTTGGCTGGTGGCTTTAGCGACCTCTGCCCGCTCCAGGTCACGCTCGGCGAGGAGCTGCTCGATGTGCTGCTGCTTCTCCTTCAGAGCCTCCTGCAGTGCAGTGGTCCCCGAAATCTTTCGTGTGTACCGTGATGATGTTTCCGTCAGCTGTGCGGATGTAAATAGGGACAAAGACGCAACTCTGGTCATATGGTGAATAAAATCGCAATTTATATTAGTCTTCTTCCTCATAACTCTTTTTCAGCTCTGTTACTAATTCTAAAGCTGCTGGTGGAGCCGTGGTTATGGTTGTGAGTTATTCTCTCCGTGTGATAAATAAATATTATTACAAATCTCATAAAAAAAAATTATTTCATTTAAAGGAAGCATCAAAACCATTTTTTTTTCAAGTAAACTACTTAGTATTAATCATTCTGGGCATCATGGAACATTTTATTTAGCTCTGTTTGTGTCAGCTGCTGCCGTGTTGCTAACAATGAACTCCTGGTGCTGAGTGCAAGGTGCAGTAATGAGTGCAAGGTGCCATGAACTGCACTTTGACACAAGCAATGCGTGGACGTTCATCTCAGAGCTCAGTGCTCGCAGAATTGAAGTTCTCTCATGTGCAACGTGCTTCTCTGCATGCTCACTTCACTGCTCCACGCTCGCAAATACTTTTTGTGTGCGCAGTTCATGGCACCTCGTGATTATTTTTAATGGCCACACTTGCTGATGCTGTCGACCATCTTCACACTCTCTAAAAGATAAAAGAGGGTACCTGAAGGACTAGTTGTGAGGCCACATTCCCAGGCCAGGGAACCGACCCCACGATGAGTGATAAAATTGGGGAGGGTTTGCTAGAATTTAGCCTCGGTGACAGCCCCTGGGTTTTCGCAGGACATCACGCATACGCTGCGCTGGTTTTAACAAGAACTTTCATTTGGTTTGTTAATTACTGTAAAAGCAGGATTAGGGTGAGCGTGACTCACCAGACCGGTGCGGCTGGGCTTGCCGCTCACAGACGAGGCCACAGAACTCATGGAGCTGATTGAGGAGGAGCTCGGGCTGCGTTTTAAACCTGCCGGTGTAGTCGCCTTCCGCGCTGTGGCCTTTGCCTTGGCTGGAGTAGTGGAAGGGAAGCCGATGCGCGTCACTTTGTGCACTGGGGCAAAAAGGCCATACTTGGGCTGACACTGGAAGTACCTGGAGACCACAACAGGATAATCCTTACTTTGTACTAATATGTCTGGATATTTGCATTCAGTAAAATAAATTTAATTAAGTGATAAAGGACCACATTAAAGTTTAAAAAAAAAGTGCAAACATGACTATTCTAACACTTGTGTACCTGGTTCCAGCCACTGCACCATCGTTCTTCCCTAAAGGCTCATCCAGCTCGACTCCACACCACTCGCCTTTGGCAAAATCTGTTTCCCCTAAGAAGCGGACTACACCAGCTTTGGTACCACCGACCTATGACATAAACAGCGACCATTAATACATAAATGAATACACTGTTAGCTGACATTATTACAGCCAGCATTGTTAATCATACTACACATAATATCCATCATTAACCTTAAAAGAACAGCAATAGTACTTTCTTCTACAGTCTTCTTAGTAGCTGACATGCTTTCATAAAAAATAGCTTCTGTAACATGTATTTCTGGTAATAAAAACTCCAGTTCAGGTCAGGCCACATCACAGCACAGTATTTTACTTAGCGAACATTCTCACCAGGACACGGTCGCCCATCTTCAGCTCCCGTTCCCCTTTCTTCACTGAGCCTGCCTCTGACAGGTTGGACACTGATTCGGAATTAGAGCGAGTCAGGTTTGAGGCAGGCTTGGTAGCGTTTTTGGTTGCTGGAGCGGCTGCCGGAGCGACCGCTGGAGCAGCTGCCGGAGCGGCTGCTGGAGCGACTGCCGGAGCAGCTGCTGGAGCGACTGCCGGAGCGGCTGCTGGAGCCGTCGTAGGTGGTGTTGGAGACGCAGGTGCTGTTGTCGTTCCATTAGCTTCACCCTCAGTTCTAGAAAGCTTGGAAGGTCGTGTAAAAATACCCCTCAAAGGCTCGGATTGAAAGTAGCGCACTCCCGCCACCGAGCCATCGTTTTTTCCTATTGGCTCGTCCAACACAATGCCGGCCCACTGTCCCGGGGCAAACTGGGTCTCTCCCAGGAACTGAATGTAGCCTGGCTTGTTCCCATTCACCCACACTCGATCCCCAACTTTAAACTCTCCACCGGCATCCTGGTTTTCAGATGAAGCTTTGTCACCTGGAGCTGCTTTAGCAGCAGCTAATAAAATGAAAGAAAAGACAAATACACCAGACTAAACTTGGCAAAAATGGAAGAGAATTAATTTTAAGAAATTTAGAAATAAAAAGATAAAGTATTTTGGCAAAATTTTTGGCATAGCCATTTAGTTTCCTATACAAAAACTCAAAATTCATATACAAATAGGTGGCTGGAATCCACTCTACTGCAGTACCGAAGGAGAACTGGACTCACTTGACGGGGACGTCTTGGTGGTCCCAGTCCCTGCTGGTCTGCTGATCTTGCTGGGGACTTTGAGCCCGCTGGGTTTGGCTGTACTCATAGTTCCTCTGTTTGGTTCTTGTCAGCTGGCTTTGCTTTGTTACAAAACATTGACTCTGTCTTATAACTTTCAGCACCGCATTTACAGTTTTACAAGAAGGACCATAACAAGGCAAAAAAAGGGAAGTGGGGAACGAAAAGTGGTGATTCTGTAAAGAGAGTGAAAAGAGAAGAAAACGTGCATCAGCAAAATGACAGCAGGAAGTCAACTGACAAAAAGTGACAATGTTTAGGTAGAAGAAGAAATGCAGATGTTCTCCTAAACACATTATGGACCTTCATGAAGTCTACAAGCTTCTCATTTTGGGACTGGAATCCTGGAATTTGGAGGATTCACAGGATTCACAAATTAGAATGCAGTCTTTATAAATAAATATAATTTCACACATGAAAGGAAGCACCAGGCCTATTGGGCACTGCTGGATCAGTCAGGGGTCAAGGGTTTTGCTCAGTGCCCCAGACTGGCCCACTGTTTAAGAGAACATTACTCCTATACTGTTCTGACTGGTTGAATTGTAATGCACTTATATTAGGAATTTTATCTAGACTGTATCACAGTTGTGTAGATCTGTATGATTTCAGTTTGCAGAAAGGCAGCTCTGTGTCTGAGGCCAGACCACACATAGGAGCTACTGTGGTGGAGAACCAAGGCATAGTGACGATGGCTCAAGGATATTTGGTCTGCTTCATTTTCATGGAGAAGACTAAGGGCTGAACATGCTTCTGAAGCATTTATGGGCACGTGTGAAGAGAAGCGTCAAACGTGGAAGCTGCACTTCCTTTTCAAACAAGTGTTTCAGTCCACACAGGCTACATCAGAGGAGTGCGAGAGGCAAGTCAGTCACACTCACATGAGTAATGTTGTGCTCATCATGTTCTCTGAACGCTGAGAAGCTGCAGTGTTTGAAACAGCACTGAACACTGACTGCAGTTGTTTTGTCAGAAAATCACAAGAACTTAGCTCCTGTATGTAATCTGGTATGACCAAAGCCATCAAATCGCTTAGAGAAACTGACACTCCTAAAAAAGCTAAACAAGCTCAGGCAGGCCAGCCAGAGGCGACCGAACGAGTCTGTTTAAATCACATGTCTGCAAAATCAGACTCGGTAAAACAGAGAAATTCCAGAAGAATGTGGGGCCAGATGTTTCCACATCAGCCATTGTGTGAAGCTCAGGCTAGGTGGAATACTGGCTGGAAAAATTCACACATGGACAATGAGAGGCCTTGACATGCCTAGACTTAAAGAAGGGGGGAAAAAAACAAAAAAACATCTATCTTATGGAGTCAAAACACAGATAACTGTGTATGATGAGAAAATTCTGAGTGTGTTGTGCACTTTTCGAAGATGGGGTAGGAAAACATGCCTGACATGCTGGATGACGTCCTGCTGGAACTTGTTTGTGAATAATCTGATTAACTCTTTACTATTAAGAAGGCAATTAGTGTCCATTATGTTCGCCTTAATGACTGAAGCAGCGTAGTAAAACGTGCTGTTAAAAGCACACACGTGAAACGTTCAAACGTTTAAAAAATCCCCTCAACCGATGAGCAGTCACACGATGTAACGCGAGTCGTCATGTGATGAAGCAGATCCTGAATCCTGACAGAGGATCCCTGTGTATTTTGCCTACAGAGAATGATCTCAGATGCCAAAAATAAACAAGGATTGTGGCTGAAGAATTGCAAACGAACGTGCTTAGAGATGTCTCCAGAAGTGGCTTAACGAGTTTCTCAGACAGGATTGTGTTGCATAAGGTGCACATCTGTTTCTGAGGGAAACACACCTGATCCACGTCGGCACAAGTCACACTTCGACCAGATTCCAAAAGCGAGAAAAAGACTGCTGACTTCCGCGAAAAGAAAACTTTTCATTTGATGTGTTTAAGTATAACATGGCCTGTTGGTAGGACGTTTCTTAAATACGTACGTTAATAAACTCGAATGGATGATGCACACTTTTAGTACTTCTGGGATCAAAACGTGAGAAAAGAAATGTGAGCCAAATGCAGAATATAACCTAGAAAACAGAAAATATAACCTTCGCATCGCATTAAAAACACTCTAAGATGCTAATCAGATGCATGTAATGTCTTAACGTATGACAAGAGAACACCACAGCTCACGGTCAAAAGACTTTCTGCCTTTTTTTTTTTTTTTTTTTTTAGAAACGAGGGCGCAAATAGAATATGGTTCATCCAGGGACAGGATTATCAGGAGAGGATAAAGACGGCAGCTACATAAAATCACTGGACTCGTTTCCATAACCCCCATATAAATGCACACAATAAGCTTCTCATACTTAAGTTTCTGCTTTTTCTCTCGGTATATATCGCAGTACGGATTCCCAAAGGTAGACGGGAGGATGCTACAGATGATCGCATAACATATTAGACTGTACTGTAATGACCAGGGGTAAGTCGGTGTGTTAGAGAAGGGTACACGGGACTAGGACGAAGCACTCCCGCTGTGCTTTCAGCATTAATTAAACTCGATCTGAAGTTCAGTCCGTGTTTCTGGCCGCACACACCAGAGGCTGGGCTGGTTGGCACGAACACAAGACGATGCTCACGCAGAAAGAAACATAAACATAAAGAAACAATGATGTCATGACCGTTTGGTTTCCCCTTCATTACTTTATTAGGACACACGACGGCAGCGTGCATTACAGCAGGAAGTGTAAGAGCTAAAAGTGGATGCCAGGACAGGATCTTCAGGACAATGAGCCTAAAGACCCTTTAAACACCTCACATCACATCACCTCACACCTTATCTGAGACTCTGAGGCTCTGTTTAACACGGGGCTCCTAGTTACGCTTTATATCTATACACCGTATCACGTACTGCCCATCATCTACGCTGCACTTTAAGTGTAAAGTCGAAATTCTGTCGCTGAATGAAACACACTCTCAGATTTGTCATTGTACGAAGATTATTTTATGTTAGTATGAGGTCTGAAAAAAACAAAAAAACATGGAGTTGGCATTATTCCCTTGCAGTAAGTCAAGTAAGATTAAACTGTTAGCCATTTAGGTACCACTTTAGAAAATAATCCAGTGGTTGACTTGTTGCTGGTTAAAGCGAAAGCTCTGCCAGACTTCCCTACTGACGTCTCACCTGGATACATTAGTGCTTAAGAGCTGCTGCTGTAATCATAAACACCGTCCTGTGCTCATGCCACACCATACAGTCACGCTGCTCATCCGCCGTCCTGTTCGGCTTTACTCGCCAGCACCATTACTCTGTAATGATTTATAAATCACATTATCAGGCAGAGGATGAGGATTTGGATTTTGTCTCAAGGGGTTTTTCGTTGGCATTCTCATCTCTGGTTTGTTTATTAAGGATCGAAATCTACATCTGGATTTGTGTAAAACTGCTTTGGGACAATGTGTATTGTTAAAGGTGCTGCCAGTTTTGAGTCCTTGAGCAATGCTGTGTCCTGCCTCATTGCCTCAGTGCCTCAGTTACAAGTCAGCAAAATGAGGCAAAAACAGTTAGCAAGTAAATAAAAGCCATTGAACAGTCAGAGAACCAGGAGAGTTCTCCCTGACTGTAAACATATAAAATGCCTTTCTATTTACAGCAGGTGAGAAAGTCCAGCACTACAGGCAGCGTGTGTGTGTGTGTGTGTGTGTGTGTGTGTGTGTGTGTGTGTGTGTGTGTGTGTGTTGAACTGACAGAGCTCCGACATTCTGCAATGTCACTTCTTCTCCCATGCTAACCGGCTGCCTGGCCACGTCTATACACACACACACACACACACACACACACACACACACACACACACACACACACACACACTGCTAACTTGTAACAGAAGACACCTAGCTAACAGCATCTAGCCTGCAAGCTAAGGTTAGCATTTTCCGGGAAATTCCTTCACCTAGCTAAGCTAGCAGGTTTAAAAAATAAAAATGAACCAGTTTCCGTCTCATTGCTCTTTAGAACGCCGCACGCGCCTAAATCCGAATCCGACGTCATTTATTTACCTGTTATATCCCGAGGAAACGGGCAGCCGCGCGCGCGCGTGCGGGATTAATCCCTCTGACGGCTACTTGTTAAGATTTAACCGGGGAACTTCAGATAGGTGGCGTGGTGACGTAGCGCGAGTGGCTCGTGGCCGCGTCCTAAACCGCAAGCTAGAGCACTAAGTAGCGTGCTAAAGTAGTTTAGGACTAGCACTGGCCACTGCGTGCCATTCAGTACGGCAGTGAGTGGCTCCAGCAGGAAGTGGTGCGGAAGTCATTTTCATTCATTGTACGAGATCAAAGAAGGCAAATGGGTTTGTCATTGTTATTCAGAGTGTTATAGGGGTGTGACGACTCGATTCAGTTCGGTGCTCAGAATATTATGAACAAAATTTGAATGAAGGAAAATGATGACCTGAATTCTAAACTGCTGACTAAATTCTGATTTATTTCTGAATCAGAAATAATGCAACACAATGTTTTTTTGTCTGTTTAAAACTAACTAAATAAAAATTGCTATGAACAAAGGTTTAATATTGTAAACAATACGTACTACAGGTTCACCATATCTTATAAACAAACAAACAAACAAATAAATAAATAAATAAATTTGTTTTATTTACAGATTACTGGGAATTTGTGTAAAATTCAATCAGAAATTTGATTGATTAAACAAAGTCTCTGACCTGGTGAAAGTAATTGAGTGCCTGAAGAGTTTTAACCGGAAATAGAGTTCCAAAGTCGGCTAAAATGCCTGACTTCCGCAGCCTCTTTCTCGGGCACTGTATACCTCAATGGCACGGGCCTGGTGTCTTTTGAAATTTACTAAAGAGCTCTTTTTAACACTTATAACATGGTTGTGTAACCATGTAACCCATAAAGTGTGTCGGTTGTTGTGATCTGGCGCTACCAGTCACTTCACAAATTCCCGGTAATCTCACAGTCTCTCCACAAAATAATGTGATCATGTGACCACCATGCTCTTTTTTTGGATAATGATTGAGCATGTCATCCTTGTTTCAGGAGCCATGCCAATGTACTCTGTAAGATGACAACACCAGCACAATAAGACCTTTTAAAGGTTGTATTGCTCTGCGTTTAGACTCAGCCCAAGGCAACAGAAAAGAAAACTGATTAAAGTGTATCTATACTGAACAAAAAGCACAAAATCTCTTCCAGATATTATAAATACACTATATGGCCAAAGGTTTGTAGACATCTGACCATCACACCCATATGTGCTTTTTGAACATCCCATTCCAGATTTAGTCTCCCTTTGCTGTTATAATAAGCTCCACTCTTCTGGGAAGGCTTTCCACTAGATGTTGGAGCGTGGCTGTGGGGATTTGTGTTCATTCAGCTACAAGAGCATTAGTAAGGTCAGGTGCTGATGTTGGGTGAGGAGGACTGGGACGCAGTCTGCGTGCCAATTCATATAAAAGGTGTTCAGTGAGGTTGAGGTCAGGGCTCTGTGCAAGACAAACCATGTGCTTTCATCGACCTCGCACAGAGGCATTGTCATGGAATAGGTTTGGGCCTCTTAGTTTCAGTGAAGTGAAATGTTAGATATTTTTGAGAATGACTTTTCTAGATTTATGAAGTCTATCCTTGCATGTAAGTCACATGATTTTTCTATTGTGCTTACCATATTTGGGACCAGATCTGTGGCTTCACGAACCCAATGAGAGGTTAAAATACTGCAAAGCATTTAAGAGTAGAAAACCCCACACAGGGGCCCCAGGGTATTTCATTAGGAGGAGAAATAAACTCTGTCATTTTTAGGAAGGATAAGCCGATATTAACCAACTAAATTTTGCTAAAGTTAACAATGATTTACAAAGCAATGAGGCAGTATGACAGGGTGAAGTCACTGCACTGCTTCTTTTTAAAGATATATTTTATGTAGTCAAATGTATTAAGGTGGATATGAAATGCAAATATTACACAGAGTGGAAAAAACCCTTAGAATGGAACCCCTGAATCTCCATTTGGACTGATATTTTTCAGCCTGATTTGCTAACACATCAGTAACATTCCATCGGTAGTGTAAGAGTGTTTTGGGGACACCAGAACTGAAATGAACATTGTTAATATAGAAAAAAGAAAAGGCAGGGTGCAATAAACCCCATGTTGCTGTTGACGTGACAACAGGCCTAGCTAGTTATTGTCTAAAATGTTAATTAAAAAAAGACTGTTCATTCTCAAAACGAAGGGAGATCCCACAGCCATCGCAGGAGCAAATGGAGCAAAACTGGCCATGGAAAGGATGGCATATGCTCTCGCTCTCTCTCTCTCCTGTCATCAGCCAATCATGTATGCAGAATAGGGTAGACAGCAGATTCCTCTGTGTGTTACACTGTCACACAGAAGATACCTTTGGCTGGCTTCAAATGTCTCATAGGAAGCTGTCATATGAGCGGAGAGAGCTAGCTGGCAGGTAGGAATTGGCAGGTGACCAAATTGGGGAGAAAATTAAGATAAGGAGAAATCGTAAATGGTGCCCAACTTTCTTTAACCTGTTACCTTGTGCATCACTGAGAACTGCCCACATCAGATTTAGAACATTGATGCTTGCCTACAAGCCAAAACTGTGCCAGCACCCACCTACCTCAAAGGTTTTATCACACACCGCACTGCACCATGTTCCCTCCAGTCCTCCAGCACTGCTGGTTGGAGCCACCATCTCTTAAGATATAAGGAAGGCAAGCATCAAGGCTTTTGTCTGTTCTGGCACTTAGGTGGTGGAATGAACTTCCCCTAGATGTTCGAACAGCTGAGTCACTGGCTGTCTTCAAAGGACGGCTAAAGAACTACCTCTTCATGAAGTACTTAAATTAGCACATTGTTATCTAGGATGTATTTATTGATGGAGACTTCCAGCAGTTCTGTAAGTCGCTCTGGATAAGGCCTTCTGACAAATGCTGTAAATGTAAATAAATATAAATGCTTCTCTTTTACTCCTGTGTTCTGTAATGATCTATTATGCATAATCCCACCCTCTGATGGGTTCCCTTTTTAGTCTGGTTCCTCTCAAAGGTTCTCCCTTATGTCATTTCAGGGACTTTTTTTTTTTTCCATCGCCACTGTCACCTCTTACCATTCCAGTGATCCTTACTGATGGCACAACTTAAGCAGGTTGTGTGTGTTTTGGCAATAGTCAGTCCGGGGTCTTACCTTTATCTATCCATCCATCCTGAGTAACCTTAAATATTCAAGTCAGACGAGGAAAACCTGCAGAAAAGGTCAAGACTTCTCCTTTCCAAATCAGATGGAAAGATACACCTGCTAGCAGGAATGGCAGGAACACCTTCTGCTTATGGCTACTTCATGGCTAAATAAATAGAGGACTCTATTTATTTAAATGCAGCAACAACTTAAGACTAAAATGGCAGTCCATTTTCTTTCAATTTAAACCCTGCTTCTCTTACTTATAAGAGGAAACACTTAATGAATGAACATATTAGTAATGCCATGATCTATGAATAGATTTCATTTTAAAAACCACTATAACCAATTTTAATGATGCAAAGGCACCTGATCTTGGCCTTTATGCTCACCATGCATTAGATGGAAACAAAGGAGACAGAATTAACACTCTGGGCCAGACTCTACTAATAAGAAGCTTCACCAGCAAGCAGAACATATCCCAGCGCTAGGCCATGCCTATATATGCATAGCTGCAGTGAACCAGTACAGGCCTCCACAGGCTTTTCTTTTCATATCCAGGAGTGTGCTGCTGTATGCAAAAAATCTATGATTTTGGATTTTCATTTATCATACCATTAATATTTCCATACGATTCTATGCCTAGGTGAAAGAAAAGATTTCAGTTAAAGCTACTGTTTTTTTATTCATTCATCTTGCAAGGTGGGAATAACTCGATCCCCTTGATGGGATGCCAGTCCATCGCACACACTTTCACACACACGGGTAATTTAGAGTAGCCCATTCACCTACTATAACACGTTTGGGAAGAAAATGGAGAACCCTGAAGAAACCCACACAGACACAGGGCGAATATGTGAAGCTCCACAGAGACGGTATAATCGAACCAGGGACTCTGGAGCCGTGAGACAGCAACGCTACCCGCTCCACCATCAGGCCGCTTTACTGTAGTCTTATATCTCGACCAACGCTAACTTCAAAATGATCCATTTTGGGTGTCGTCCTTTAATTCATGGAAGGAGAGACAACTGCTCCAGTAGCTAACTGTAAAAGTCCAAAGAGAGCATTTTATTTTTATGATCCCTTGAACAGGTGGACCTTGGCCATCAAACATTTACGAATAAAACAAGTTCAGGATGGACCCCGTAAAAATGTAGCCTTAAAAATAATTTAGTGTTAAAAATAATAAACTGTAAATGTATAATCAGCAACAATGGCCAATTTGAAAGAAAACAATGGCAGGAAAAAAGGAACTGGATGTCAAGACACCATTATAAGTGAAGTACGACCAGAACGTTGGAAACTTGGGTCTAAGAGAACAAAAAGGAGAAATTGTTTATAAAACTGTACATACATAAAACGCTAGTCTAAACCAATCTTGTTTACAAAAGTTGCCATCTGTGGAATTATAAAAGCACAAGCAAATTAACTGATCTTTGTTTTTGACGTCAACTTCAGTGAAGAGGGGGAAGAAAAAAAAAAAAAAAAGGTTTGGTATTTTGTATAAAAATTGCAAAACAACGATGGGGAAGATTCTGATATCAAACTGGAGAGATGTCGTTCAAAATTACCCCAAAAAAAAGAAAAGAGGAGCTCAGTTCACAGAAATTATTCGCTATTAACACAAACAGACAATCTAGAACTCAAGAAGTTGGCTTCTTGTTTTTTGCCTGATTTCGAGGGGATTCTTTGAGCAAGTCTCGAATCCTAAGGTAAACCCCTGTTGCCTCGGCGACCTCCTTGAACTCCGGCGTGTCTTCAAAAGGAATTATACCTTCCGCAAACTTGCTCCGGTGCGGAACGCCTGTTATTTTCTTTACAACAGGTTCCTCATCTTCAACTGCTTGTGCGTCCGACATGGCCTGGCTCTTTTCTTCAGGAACTTCACTTATTCTGGGTTTTTCGGGGTCAGAATCATTACCCGGAGTAATCTCATCCAGAACAATTAGCTCATCATAAGACTCGGCACCTGTGTCTTCATTAAAAGCGTCATTGACCTGGCCGTTGCTGCTTTTGTCTTCGTCAGCACTGCTTACTGGCACTTCGACAAGTGAAGCGGGTGTGCTTGAAAGCTCACGGTCGTGGTCAGAGATCTCCTCTGCCTTCGACTCGGATTCTTGCACTCCCTCCTCTACCTCAGCATCAGGCTCTGCTAACGGAGACACTCGGGGCGAGCCCATGCCAGGCGTGCTGGTTGCCCCAGTCTCTGAGTCGCTGTTGCCATTATCAGCGCTCTCGAGCGCCGCCCACAGCAGCCTCTGCTGCTCCTCCAGCTCCTCTAACGTCAGCCCGTCCTCTGACTCCTCCCCCCCAGCTCCGCTTCGACCTGACAGAACGGGAGACCCTGCGTTTGTGGGCGGTGTTGGAGGGGGCGTGCCTTTAGGGAGAGGTGGTGGGGTGGGTGTGACTGGAGGTGTTCCCAGGGGTAAGGGTGGAGGTGTGCTAATAAGCGGAGAGCCAGGAGGAAGTGGAGGCTGAAACTGGAAATCGTCAAATCCGTCTCGTCTAGGAGTGTCATAATCTGTAGAGACACACACGCGCACACACACCATTTACAGTTTTCACCTTGCCCCAAATGTAGTTAATCAGTAAATTCAAATTTTTCACTCAATCAGCCACTCATTTTTTTTAATCTTTTGAAGTTTTTAAAACAAAAATTCTCAGCTTATGTTACAAAGAAACTGCAGAGCACGAAGACCTCGGTCCTGAAGACTTTCCTGAAGTGGAAAACCGCTGCAAAGCGCTGACACTGGAGAATCCCTACATAAACATTTTAAAAAGGGCTGCATACGTGAGACTTCAATAATCAATTTGCTAACCATCTTAAACCATTTGTAATCTGTTTATTATTAGGCCGTGGTTATGTGAACGATAATATCTGAAGACGTTGATTAATCTTGTGTAATAGCAGCTTTGAGAAATCAACATAAAAACATCCAACTGTGCAGGAAGCCAACCCTGACCAGATTCAGGCAACCCGCCATACCCGAGTCTGTGTCCATATCTGAGCTTCCACAGGCATCCGGATTCGACCGCCGCTTCTTGGTTTGCTGTGGTGTCAGTTCAGGCTCATGACACCTTTTCATACATCTGGAATTGGGCTGTTGACAAACAGGGGGTCAAGACTTACACAGATACGAACAGAAGATTATCTGGAAACAGAAAGGAAAACGTGTTTACCGCCGGATACATATTAGACAACTGAGCAGCGAACGTTGGCTTCCAGTGTTGAGGCTGCATTGGGATGGATCCGAACGAACGGTAATCCTGGAAAGTAAAAGTAAAAAAAAATTTTCTATAAGCCGACTTTTGATCAGTTTATGTTATTTCATGATTTCACTCTGTGCAGTACCCCTTCATGGCCTGAGACCTTGTCATGGTGAAGGGGCTCGTGTGCTCTGATGAGCTTCAGCGTCACCAGGAGCTTACTGCCCCAGTGAGAGACAGATCTGAGAGATCAGCCATAGCAAGAGCCTAGAGACCCCTACAGAGCTACGAAATTGTAGAAACAGATACACAAACGATGCAAAAGCAACCCAACACCACTGTACACTTACATCTCTAACATTGGAGGGCGCAGACACATTAAAACCAGGGAAATCCACTAGCTTTGAGACATCATAGGATATATTTTGGTTAGGACCGTTTGAGTCTTCCTCTCCTGATGCTTGGAAAAGAAATTTTGCAAGAGATTTTTACTTCATCAATCTTGGGCCTTTTGCACACAAATTCTCAGCAAAGAAAACAGTTTTTTTTGGGGGGAAAAAAACTTACCATTGCCGTCATAGAGCGTCAGGCCTGAGTTTTCCATCTCAGCTTCCTTTAACCAGCCAGGCGGGTAGCCTAGCTCTCTCATGCGATAGATAAATGGCGGAAGTGTGTTAGCAACAATGCCGAGGGCATCCGAGAGCTCCTTACTGCAAAGAGAAAACATAAGAAAATACATATGCATAGCTGTATTTTGTTTCGACTGAGCATTATAATATCAATATTTGGAATACGTTACCCTTCTGAGAGATTTTGAAAAAAAAAAAAATTACTGGCAGAGCACTGCATTACCGGTGCTTTATACAATCAGATAAAAACATTTTTAAATTCTGAGGATTAACCAAATCATTTGGTGGAAGTTCTTCATTTTCCTACTTCCAAGCACAAACGGTGTGTGTGTGTGTGTGGTATGAGTTAGTTAGTGACCTCACAACTCCTGGCTTGTACTTAGAGAAGCGCTCCTCCACCTCCTCTGCGTGGTACCGCTGGTTACTCTGAATGTTGCCCTGGTTGACTTGCACAAACTCTTTTCGCTTCGCGTTGATTCGTGCCATGTCTTTGGGCTGGGGAGAAAAAAAAGGCAAGATTTTCACTTATTCATAAATAGCCATCTATTAAATCCATTCATTATGACAGCCGGCACGTTCAAAAGGATTACCTTCGGACAATCTCGTAGCTGGTGGTCGTCGGCACCGCAGTTAAAGCAGCATGGTTTCGGCCTGGAAAAGGACATTACACAAGTTCATATGAAACATATCGTGTGTTATTGTTTCTATAGGAACAGCCAATTCACTGTTATGGCTCCACATAATCTAACAGTAATAATAAATGGATTAAAAACATGTTTAATAAAAAGACAAAGAGACGTGAAATTGTTGCTATAGTGAAACTTTCTGTAACAAGATGGTTAATATTTATGGATTTAAAAAAAAAAAAAAAAAAAGGCAAATTGCTATGGTATAAGAAGAATAAAACAAAATCCCCTCATGGATTATTTCCCTATAAATACACACCCCCAAGTGTTACTATTCCTCACTTATACACAATTTCACCGGCATAAAACGCACATGCATGCGCGCACGCACACACACACACACACACACACACACACCCTGCCACTGAACATTAGTCTTGTGGTTTACATGCTTTGCTCTAATTATACAGATTCTAAATAAATAAAAATGTCTATTACTGTTATGGTGTTTGTTCCTCTTTCTGTAAATCAAGTCTCTACTCAGCTTCTGTTTGCTCTGCTGCTAGATTTGTCTATCTACAGTTAACTACAACAACTGGACAAAAAACATTTCAATGTATATTGGTCACTGACACTTGTATATTTGACAAATAAACTTGAAATTTCACCAACTGGCCAGTTTCACACTGCATTGCTGTGTTACTAATGTTAGTTAAATATATATTTCACACTGCTTTCCAAAAAAACGACGCAACTTGAAAAATGACAACTGCAACAGCACACGCAACAGCGCACGCAACAGCGCGCGCAACAGCGCGCGCAACAGCGCACGCAGACACCATGTTGTTGGGAGGTAGTAGGAGGAACCTGGCTAACAGCATTACATACCTCTTCTCCCTGATCTGCACTTCCTGCCCCTCCAAAGCAATGACCTGCGCAAA
>JAKKZN010000024.1:3401342-3416892 GCA_033441825.1 Pangasius elongatus
TGATGAAAATCATGGAAAGCGATGTTTTTTCCCCTTAAAAGTAGATTGTGTTGATTGCTGTGTTATATTTTCAGTTGGTACCTTATGTTACATTTATGGAATTTGGCAGTCACCCTTCACCAGAGCAACTGAACTTTATCTCATTTATACAACTGAGCAGTAGGCCAACATCTTAACCACTGAGCTACCACATTGAGCTAGCCCACATTAGCTGTTTATGCTTACGTTACTTTGATTAAGGTAATGGATAACGTTGTATAACAAAACATATACACAAGTACAGTTTAACATTTTACGTATTAATTAGTAACTCTGTGCTTACCACTTTGTATTGGCCAATGTGCCATTTAAAGTTTAGGTAATTCAATTTATGTTCACTTTAAGTCATTTATTGTGGATGTGCATGTACTGCGGACATTGATACAGGTGAGAGGTGGACCCACTGCCCATCTGTCTGTACTGCGAATGCTTTGGCTCCAAGGACTCTACAGTGCCGAAACTGGCTCCAATTTTTTTGCAATATGGCAAAAAAAAGGCTTCAAAAAGCACAATGGGACCAAAAGGCACAATGTTGTCCACACACATATACAGTCATTTGGTCCTGACAGTTATCCGCTGATGTTTTAGGTAATAAATAATTTAGTACTGCTAGTAGTATAATACTCAAGATCAGACATCTGTCTCAAAGTAGATTTAGTTGGTCAAAAAACTTCTTCCATTTACATGATAGGTAATGAAATCCTTCCAAGAAAGGTGACATAGTGTGCACTGTAGGTCAAAATGTATCAATAAAATTAAATTGATAATTGGTGTTTTGAAGGATATTCCAAAAATTACTTGGGATTCTGTTGGACTAATTAAACTGAAATACATAATTATTTCATTATAATATATTTCTCACCTTTTAAAGAAGTTGGCTTTAATATCTTTTCTTCCTTGTTTTCTTCTTTAGGTTTCTTACTTTTCTCCTGTGGAAGACATCATCATTATGAAAGTAAAAGCAATTAGGTTGGACAGTATGTTTTTGTCTATTCAAGGAAATTTGTCTTAGCTCCAACAATCATAAAACTTAACAACAACATCAGCAATAACAATATTAGTGTAACACTATAGGCTTTCAGTTGTGTTCTTACTGCAGGATACTTTAAATATTACTTGGAACAAAAGAGAAGCTTGAGGACCTCACTACTGATCACAATTGAGCTTAATTGCCTTAAAACAAATCTTTTGTTGTACATTTTTGCAAATGTAGTGTGTTACTCCTCCGGGTCTAGCACTGTCCACATAAAGAACGAGATATTTAAAAGTTAGTTTGTTTAATAGACTGGTTATGAATAATGACTGGACAGTACAAATGTACGAGGTGCTCCAAAGATAATTCCTCCATTTGGTGATATTTTGTTTTGATGGAGTTTTGATAAACATCTGGCCACTCTTTTTCAATAACGTAATCATTAGTTCAGAATCGTCTGAGAATTTAATGATATAATGATTCATCGATTCATCAGACTATCAAAGAAAAAAATCAAACAGTGGTGTTTAATGTGAAAAGAAGAGGGGAAATTGCTTACTCATTCTGATTTCTGCGTTATTTTTTTTTTTGGTTTATCTGTCCTGGTTTGTTCAAAACAAATCCTGCACTTGCATCCAAGCCTGCTCATATCTGACACTTACTATTGCTACTAATTTATCAGGACATTTCTCCATAAGGGCATTTTCTAAAGCTGCTATCTCTAACTAGTCCAATCCTTATCTAACTTACAGATTTATCCAGCTCAAGTATTAACTAAATAATATTACATTAAAAATGAAACGTTTTAAAAAATTAAAGATTTTATACAGCTTTCATTTCAAGGATGTTGAGGTAATAAATGAGGCTTTATGCCCAAACCTTGCTGTGAGTCCTCTGTCATTTTTATTTCCCTTCTTGCAAGTAAAACACCTAAAGGCATACCTTGAAGCTTGAAAATGCATGCACTGCTTATCAACAGTTATGACACATGGTTCTATGATATGGCTGACACTGAAATAGTCTAAGGTGGAGCATTCCCAGGATTACCACTGGGTTTGCTGCTCTCAACATCCCTGCCTGATGCATAAATTCTGTATGCGAGTGGTAGTTGGGCTTGCATGGCTTGTGAATTGCCATTGGTTGTAACCGACTTTCAATCCAAGAGCTTCAATATCTCTGTGGCTCGTCACTTGTGTTGAGACTGTCCACACTGCAGTTAGTTGTTGAGAATGAAAAGTATGCACAGACCCTGGCATTGCAGGACCTCTAGGGCAATTCTCACACAGCATGTGAACACCATGGGTAAATAAAGGTAACACAAAAGGAAAGGACCCTGAATTATTGCCCCTTTTTCTAGTAGTGACTGCACTTTACAATTGTCTTGGGTCTTGTATCTCAGTGGAGCAAATCCCATAGACAGTGGTGGAAATGAGGACAGTGTGTTCAGTAGCCACTGGTGTGTTGTGATCAAACTCCAATGCTTTCAGAGGGGAGAAACACACCATGTTTTAGAGACTTGATCATGCTCTGTTCTGGCATGAAACTTTCTTGCATTCTGGGCTGCTACAGCAGTATCAATTTGGTCTGTGCTGCATACTGTGTAGCTCCCTCCATCTGATGTTGCTGTCTCTAAAACCCAACTCCACAGGAGTAATGTGCCAGTGCAAACAAGCAATCGGGTATGTATTTTGATCTTGTCTCTGACAGAAGGAGTAGATCATTTACTGTTTGATCCATCCAAATTTTTCCTCATCTGCATTAGCAGCCACAGAGATTTCTTGTACCCTGTTGCTATGACACGGACTGCTCAGATGCTGAGTTATCAGTACTTCCAATTAATGTGGGCCTCAAGAGAAAGAGATAAAGCCACTGATAGCACATCAGGGTCTGTCTCAGTATGCAAGGCAGTCGTATTTGAATGCTTTGAGCTCTGTACTTCCTTGTGCAGTTGCATTCCTGCTAACAGCTCTTGGATTTGGCCTATGCCCACTGCCAGCTCCTTTGCAGCAATGGCCCTTGCTTCTTCTTAGCATTTAGAAATGTCATAAAATATTCCTTGACTATACTCCAAGTCATTAAATGCTGTTTCTGTGACTACTAAACAACTGCAGAGTTGCAATAAAGTTGAAATAAAGTGGAACTGCTATGGACATACTCATTTGTAATAAATGAGTACTTAATTAAATTAATAAATTTTATAAATTTTTACTCTGCTTCAATGCAAAATAAGTATTTTTTGGAAGGAAAATTGTAGTAAAAAGAATGGAAGGAACCTTTTATAGACTACCCACGGTTACAGTCATAAGGATTGCTTTGCTGTTGGTAATTGTAAAAGAAACAAATAAACAGGAAAACTCCATTAGTTCCATAGGAAACCACCCTGGTAGTCCAGAACAGGGGGAAGTATGCTTTTTTTATACTTCAGATAGTTTTGAGAGTTAATGACTTACCTTTTCCTGGGTAACTGCTGTTCTGATGCCATGATCTGAGTGCTGGACCCCCAAGTCACACTCCACTTCAGTTTGATACTTTCCTTCCAATAGATCTTTCAGCTGTACATGTACTGACCCAAGGGTTCGCTTGATAGCTTGTTCAGATATCAGCTTGAGCTCTGACTCTTCTTTTTTCTTCATAACTTTTGATTTTGTACCTGCCATTGTGGCCTAACAAAACATTAAGATCCCAAATTAGAAAATTATGCTAGTGTATTTTCTGAAAGCATGATTTCTCTTAAGTATAATTATTTAGAAACACCAGATTGATGGCTAATTTTGAGACTACTAGTATTAAACTGGTATAGGAGCAGCATGGTGCTACAATGAGGTGGATTGGTTAATTTCAATTGGTGTGACTGACTGTGTAAGTGTGTGTGTGGGTGAGAGAGAGAGAGAGAGAGAGAGAGAGAGAGAGAGATAACCCCCATGGATGTATTACCACCTTGTGTCCAGTTTTCCAAGGATAGGCTCTCACTCTACCATAACAGGATAAAACAGTGAAGAGGCATTCTTATGAAATAGTTGTCTATAATCTACTGTTAAGATCTCCTATCTAGAAGACAGTACTGTACCTCTTTTTCTTTCTTGTTTGCTGATGCTTTGATTCCAGTGCTGTCAGCAGGAGGGGCAGGCCGGGACAAAATCTATAATACATCATTAAAAGTGTCAGTCTAATGAGCTAAACTGCAATTCAGGTGAATTGTAATTCATCTGATGCCCTTATATTTATTATATAATTTATTAACTAATAGGCCTATCATGCATTTTACTGATTTGTCATTATTATTCAAATAAGCAGCAAGCACGTACAAAGTCCACCAACATAACCTAAGCTAGTTGAGCACTTAGATTGTTAACTCTGAACATACACTACGTATTCCAAGTACTTGTTGACTACACTTATTGATTTTGGCACTTTATTTAAGGGCGTTTTCAGACATAGTTCGTTTGAGCATTCAAAGTGGTCTCCGGCCGATATAATGTGTATATGTGAACACAAATGATCTCAGACCCCTCCTAAAAAGACCCACAGATGAACTGTACTCAGACCAACGTCCGCGGTTTGATTGATTTGTGCAATGTGAACACAATGACACGCCAGTCCACTTCGCGTTTTGTTATGCCAGAAGTACCTTGAGGCTTGCCATAGGTGCCATCTTCCATCACTGGAAAAAACAAAACTTTTTACAATGTCTGGTCATGGGGTTGTGCAGTCTCAGGAGGAGACCACTGCACTTATTGATATTTGGAGAGAGGATTGCATTAAACGTCTAATTAAAATATCCTCAACACATGAGAATAAAAAAATTTTTCTTTTGTTTTTGCAAAAATGAAGGATAGAGGTTACAACAGAACAGCACTGCAGTGCTGTGTAAAAGTAAAGAAGTTACACCAGTAGTACATGAGCACCCGGGAACGAAGTGGGGACTCTGCTGAAATTAAGGATTCCTGTCCCTACGATGAGCTAGACAAAATTTTGGGGTCAACGCTTGTGCAAATCCAACGAATGTTGTCAAGGGGGGAAAATCTGGACCTACAAAGTATAACACTAAAAAGAATAACAAAGAATAATTCTACCCATAATCCAGTGCTGCACACATAGGTGGGGTCTGAGGTCTGGTGTGAACAACAAGGGGTCTGTGCCCACATCAATACTAAAGAGGACCAAAAAAGAAAATGGTCCCCTTTTAAGTCCACTTACACTGTGAATATCAAAAGCACTGAGATCACTGGCAGCTGGTTCCCTTTCTGGTTCACTTTAAGCAAACTGAGTTTGGTTCATTTAAAGTGTACTATATGNCACACTGGAATTTTGTAACACATTCATAAACATTGCATATTTATTTTTTTAAATAAAGCATAGGTAATGACCATGAAAAGCATAGTGGTTGGTAGCTGAGTACATATTGGAAGGGGGTGACACCAGTAGAGGAGTGAATAAGCAAAATTTGGACATATTTGGTACAGGGAAGGTTCTAGTCATGCTGGTGGAAACCTCACAGTTTCTTGGTATAGGTGTTCCCCCAATGGACTGTAGGTGGTAACCTGAAGATAGACAAATGTTAATATTTAGTTAATGTTTAGCTTGCAAAATACCATAAACATGAGGTGAACTGAACTCCCCGGGCTGACACAACGTCGTCTGAAAGGCTGTAACACCTAAACTGATAAAATCTACAGACTAAGGATCCTGTGAGAAGGGTAGAGGTTCCAGGAGTCAAGTGGGTTCTTGCCTTGGGGTACAGGACTATGCACATACTAAACAAGACTTGACAAGCCTTCTGACATCAGGAGAATTCATGGACCACCAGAATTTGTTTTTCACTAACTTGCCCGGGTATCTGGAACTGAGCAAGGTATGCATCAACTGGATTTCTGGTTCTCTCTTACTCATACTCAGAGATATGTAGGTTTTGCCTGGAAGGCACTCTGGGAGGACTTGGTCTTCTTGTTGTGTGTGCTAGATGTCTGTCCAGGACTTTGTACATGTGAACCCTCATACAGGCAAGAAAGTCCATCAGCTTTAATATTTTTACTTCCTTCTCTGTAAGAAAGCGTAAACTTAAAGCAAGTAAAAAGCGAGTAACACATTCCAACCAGTTTTGCCATTCTTCAAGAGCTGCTTTGATTGCTATGAGCTCTCCCACATCATAATTTCTTTCTGTACAGAATTAGAATTCATTCTGTGTTTCGGGTGGCATTGTGGTGCAGGGGGTAGCCTTGCAAGATCATAGCTCCAGGGTCTCTAGCTTGATCCTAAGCTTGTGTTACTGTCTGTGTGGCATTTCTGTGCTTCCTTTCCTGGGGTTCTTGCCTCATGTGCAGTCTTCCTGGACAGGCTCCATCCTGACCCTGCCCAGGATAAGGACGTTATTGAAGATGAATGAATGATGATGACATTTGTGTTTTAAATTTTATTTATTTGGTCTTTTCACTTTGGTTTCCTACATTTTCCACAATGCCATTTGACTACCTACTGATAGTGGTGCCCTTGGGATTTTGCCCTCACTTCATCTCTACATAAAGAGATTGACGAAGCAGCACTTTAATCCTTTAGTCTCTCACCTCTCTCACATTTGTACACTCTGCTCAAACAGATCACTGTCATTGTGCTCAAATGAGACATTGTTATAATGACATTATAATTGTGCTAGCAATGTGCGAGCAGCACACATCCTTTCTTCTCATAGGAATAACATCAACCGATAAAGTAACACCAGTATCACTAAACACATAAAAATATTTAAATATTAAAATATTTAATGAGTTTCAGGGTGGAGTTTTCTTTTAAGAAGCCAATATGTCAGCTAAATAAATAAGAATGTCTCAAAAGAAGGTCTAAAACAAAGTTACTAATACATGAAACGTCTGTCATCTCACAAGTATTGGAATAAACCTGTCCTAAATCCTTCATCATTTCTTTATAAAAGATATATGCAATGCTGTAATGAATGTGTTATGAAGGTACCCATTATATAAAGCATTACACTTATTGTTATACATTTATTATTATTATTATTATTATTATTATTATTATATGTTGTAGTTATTTTTAGGTCAAACCTTCTGCTCTTCCACAGTGAGCCAAAGGCCTCGGAGAATAAAGTTCTTGAGAGCTGCCAGGTCTCTGATGCGGTGTGTGCTTGCATAATTAAACTCAATTACTTCAGCCCACTCTTGCTTTGATGTCCAGTTCATAGCTACAGGAATGCTGAAGCCTTACAGGGACAGAGAGTGAGAAAAAATTAACTGAGACTTGGTGTGTGACCATCACTCAAGAAAAACAGTCACACTAAGTTGGGAGATGGGAATGTAGGCCAAAAGCAAACCCAAAGATAAAACATTATTGATTATTAATTTGAGATGGTTGTTCTTCTTTACATAATTGTCAGCAATTGTGAGATAATAATCACTGGCCTGTCTTTTAAAAAATGTTTTAAAAAACTACAGAGTGAAACGTATAGCCTTTAGAAGGAGCAGGGTATACATCTATATATACTTCTATATGTACTGCATCCACTGTGTCCTATTCTCCAATAAACACTATTAAAATAACAAACAGTGCTGTATATTAAAAGGTTCAGATCAAATTTATATAACAATAATAATAATAATAAAACTGAAAAAACTGTAGTTTTTATACTTATGATATTTGTGGTATGCAGAGATTAATAAACCTTAACAAACTCCAGAGACTATAGAAAATGTTTGTCAATTGTTTACCGTGATTTTGGTGATCTGATGACAAACATGGGATTGGTGGTATTCTCTTATTCTCTACTTTCTTATTCTCTTGTGGATTCTGTGGGTAATTTTCCAGTGTTTGGCCCTCAGCATGAATCTGCTGTGAAAATGACATTTCAAGAGGATACATCAACAAGATTTTTCAACATAATCAAATTCAGCGTATTGCGCTATGTATACACTGTACTCAGCAATTCAAAGACAACTTTGTTACTTTATATCCAAAGATCTACATGGATGTACTGTGTATAAATCAAATGTGTCTACTTGCCATAATTATGTTGTAGAATATCAATTGAATGGATTACATGTCTAAGGCAGTATTCACTGTCAGAGACCTATTGATTTATATTGATTTATATATTTACAGATTTACTTATGGAAAGTTATACATCTTCAGAGAGGGATTAAGCACCTTCTAAAGTCAATTTAAGTAATTTTTAAGTAAATTTTATGCATATTGTCAGCTGAAGATTATCTGACGTTGCCAGATTTGTCTTGAATAGAAATATGATAGTACTGTATATTGCCATTGTCATAAGACAGAGACATAAGACTGAGACAGATGCAAATACAGGTAAGCAGCTTCAATGAAAGTCCTTCAGCAAACAATCCAAAAATATTAGGCAAGGTCAATGTCAAAAACAGGCAACGTCAGGTGATCAGCAAACAGGATAAATGTGGCTAGGCAAAATCACAGAAATAGGAAACAGAATAACAGTGACAATGAACCAGGCTTGATAACGTCAGTAACAGAGGGTAAGGTGAGAATATGTTTTGCGAGGCGTATGTGTTTGAGAGTCTCTTTTTAAAGTGAGTCTGTAAGTGTGAGTGAGTCTTGTTAAAAGTCCGGTGACTGAATGAGGGAGTGTGTGAATTCTGGTAAGTGGAGTCCAGTGCAGCCATGTTTGGAGGCTGCAGTGAATGTTGGCAGTTACAATTTGTGATCTCACTAGACCTGACAGCCAGTATATAGCGGCATGAATAGTGCTTGTAATGATCACTGCAAATTTGGCTTCATTTAACAATATGGCTTCCAACCTTATTATTCAGCAGCTTATAAAATAGCACTTTATCTAGCATATCCATAAGTCTGAATACAGATGTGTGTAATTTCAGTATTAAATCCACACTACTTGTATCGAACTCAACTCTGAATATAGCTTAAATTATGGCAAATAGTAAACTTGTAAGGGAAGTCTGCTTACACTTTTCTGAGATTGAGCTTCAACAGGAAATTCATAAGAGACTGAATAGCTGTAGCTGACCAGGGGGAACTCAACTGCACCATCATCCAACAGCAAAGCAGTGTTAGGAACACCCTTCATTTTCTTAACACACACAGTGACCTCTGCTTCCTCAGAGATTGATGCTTAAAAAGAAAAAAAACACAAAAGTATAATACATGTTTCCATTATCATTATCATCAGCAGCAGCATCAACATCAGTAAACACTTTTCATGATCATGGTGGCAGTGGATCCAGAGCCTATTCAAAACTGGAATACACCCTTAATGGGACGCCACAAAGCAACATGCACACAGATTCACACACTCATTCACACACACATATAGGAGCAATTTAGTGTAGCCAATTCATCTTCCAGCATGTTTCTGGGAGGTCGGAGCTGGTTTCAGGGATCATGGGCTGTGTTGGGGTGCTAGGGAGGCACGTGTTAATGGGCTTCACCGCGACACAGGAGGTATGGGTTGCTGTCGTTGGTCTCTGTAATGAGAACACAGAAAGGAGTCAGCGTGTACATGGGGACAAAAATTTGTCACCCCACTGCAGCTGCGGCACCTTTTATATTCTGTCATCTTCTCTGTGAGGGTGCAGTCATTATGGGCTACCAGCTGTGCTCTATTCTTCCACCCCACCCCTTGGCCATGTGCTCCCCCACCGTCCACAGCACTGTCCGTTCAGCACCCAATTGGCAGTCATGCAAGGAGCATGCAGTGCTTTGTGCACATGGACCAGAGACTCACCGTCACAATACCGTGCCCCCAGCTCTGAGCCTACTGTTGGCTGTGTTTGTGCCCACAGTCCATACCTTTTGTATCCTTCGCCTTGGCCATCCATTGCAGTGGGGTGTAGTCTGTGACCAAGGTGAAGTGCCTGCCAGAAAGATAGTAACAGAGTTCCTTGTAGGACCATTTTATGGTCAGGGCTTCTCATCCCATGGCAGTGTAATGCCATTCTGTGGGGGTCAGTTTTCTGCTCACATACACCACTGGGTGTTCTTCTCCATCAAAAGTTTGGGAGAGCACAGCACCCAGACCTGTCTTCAAAGCGTCAGTGTGCATGGTGAAGGGCCTGTTGAAGTCTGAGCTGATGAGCATCTGTTTCAATGTCTGCTCTGATGCCTCGGACCATCGAACCCAGTCTGGTTGTCCCTTCTTTGTTAAATCTGAGAGGGGGGAGGCTAGACAGGAGAAGTTAGGGATGAACCTCCAGTAAGACCCTGCCAACCCCAGAAAGGCACATATCTGTTTCTTGGAGGTTGGTTTTGGGTACTCTTTGACTGCCTTGATCTTTTTTCCTGTGGCTTTATTAGGCCCCTGCCAATGAAGTACCCCAGGTACTGTGGCTCAGGCAGCCCCAGATGACACTGGGGGTTTGATGTTAGCCCAGCCTTCCAGAGCTCACTCAGGACCTCCCTGAGGTGATGCAGGTGGTCCATCCACATGTTTGAGTGGATCACTACATTGTCAAAATAGGTTGCTGCAAATCACCAGTGTGGCTGTAGGACAAAATCCATAAGCCACTGGATCATCATAGGCACTCCATGGAGGCCGAAGAGGAGAATCTGGTATTGGCAGTGGCCACTAGAGGTGCTAAATGTGGTCTTGGGCCTGGCATCTGGGGCTAGGGCTACCTGCCAATACCCTTTCTTCAAGTGGAGATGAAGTGCTCCAGCAGGTCATCCACTCAGGGCAAGGGGTAGCTGTCAAATTCCAAGATCTGGTTGAGTTTACAGAAGTCATGACATAGCCTGAGAATTCCCTTGGGCTTTAGCACCACCACGAAAGGGCTGGAACAGGGGCTGGAAGATTCATCAATGATACCATCCCATAGCATCTTGCTGACTTCCTCCTCAATAACCCAGTGGTGGGCCTCTGGGGCTTGGTAGGTCTGCTGTTGAACCACCACTCCCAGTGGGGTCTTGATCTCATGTTGCACTAGGTGTGTCAATCCTGGGTCTGCTGAGAACGCGTCTAAGAACTGGTTCACCAACTCAGTTAGCTCCTGCCACTAAGAGGGGGTAAAGTCTCCTTTTCTGGACCAAGGTACACCCTGGGGGTTCTGAGGAGACATCAAAAAAGCTGACAAACAGGGGCAGGTTCAATCCACTTTTTCAATAGATTGATGTTGTAAAGTTGGGTGTTTGCTTACTTGCCTGGCTGTTGCAGGTGGTAGTTCACTGGGCCCACAAATTCGAGGACTGTGTACAAGCCTTGCCAGGAACTTGCAGATGGCACTGAGAAGCAGGAGGAGCACCCAGTCGTCAGCCTGGAATTTGAGGGGTTGTGCTGGCTGGTTGAAGTCTCATTGTTGCTCCACCTGTGCCTCCTCCATATATTGTTTTACTGTGGGGTCCTCTCCTGCATGTCCTGGATGTACTTGATGATAGAGTGGAATGGGTATGACTGCTCTTCCCATGCTTCCTTGGTCACGTCCAGTAGCCCTCAAGGTTTTCTCTTGAAGATGAGCTTAAAGGGGGGTGAAGCCTGTGGATGGCTGAGGTTTCTTGCACACTGCAAACCATATGTAGGGCAGGAGGAGGGCCCAGTTACCCCCCTCCTACCATTTGTCGCAGCATCCTCTTCAGTGTTTTGTTGATATGCTCAACTTGGCTGTCTGTTTTGTGGGTGCTAGACAGATGTCCTGATGTGTTTGGCCTGCAACAGCTGGCAAAAGTAAGACATTAATTGTGACACAAAAGGCACACTTTGTTCAGTCAAGAGATCTTTAGGAATTCCCACACTTTTTGGTGTGAGACCGCCTCAGGGTACCGGGTACCCGGTAGCCCTACCAGATTCATGCCCATCCTCTCAAAGGGGATGCTGATGAAGGGGAGCCAGATAACTGTAGGTAGGCAACATCTGGTCAGCCTGCTGATTATCTCCTTCCACTTGTAGCACCTGCCTCAACAGTGTTTCAGGCAGTCGTCTTCTTTCTGCTCATGCCTGAAGTTGCCCTCATGAGTTGCGAAATAGAGACTTGGTTAATGTTGCTATCGGACTCACCCTCTGCTTCCACATTAGTGCTGTCCTCCCCCTGGGCCAGGTATGACGGTCGGGCCCAGGTTGGGTTCTGCCGTGGTCGTCTTCACTGTCTCCTGGTTCCAGTGGTCTTTGCAGGTGTGGAAGGATCTGCAGGGAACCCCAGCCAGTCTCTCCCTAAAAACAAAGGCACAGGAAGCTCAGGCACCGAACCAACTAATAGAGGCCATTCACCTGCACGGTTCCCAACCCAGACCTCAGCAGCAGGGACCTCTCAGTCATCCCCGCACAAGTAGGAAATCAAGATGCTCCAGCATGCCTTAATGGCCTGGGGTAGGACCTCTGGTCAGGCTAGGGTGATGGTTCCCTTCTTAAAATCCAACAGGGCTGGAGTGGGCATGCCGTCTCATGGCTGGGAGTGGGTGTGGAGGGCACAACCAGCTAGCCAGCGCTTACTGGCATGGGGGAAGGTGGAGGGTCTGGTTCAGTGGGCATGGGACTATCCAGTGGTGAGGTGTTGGTGGGGTGATTCCTCTCCTCTCCTCTCCTGATGCTGGGGGGGGGGTTATCCCGGCGGGGACTGAGGGAGACAGGGTGCACTCCGTCGACCATTTCTTTGGGGGTACTGGGGGACTGCATGATGACTGTTTTGCATTCTTCAGGTGGCAGAGTCCTCAGGAATTTATCCATGGTGACCCACTTTGTGACTTCGGTTGCGGTTCACCTTTCTGGCTGCAGCCACGTCTTGGTTGGGCACAGCAGGACGTCCATGTCGCTCTTGGGGTGGCCCCACTGTAGACCCACCTCTGGTACTCTGCTGCCGAGTTGGTGGGGGAAGTCCACAGCGCGCCAGGATCTCCTCCTCGAACATATCTTAGTAGGCCACCTCCCCCGTTGTAGTAGGAAAACTGGAAAAGGGGACAATGATCTGGGCCCAGTCCCTCTTAGGCCATTCTTAGTGGGCAGCAATGTGCTTAAATATATATAAGAAGGCCTCGGCATCGTCTTCCGCCATCATCTTGGCAAAGAGGCACTAGGCATCTTGGCAGGGGTCGGGGAGAGGAGTGGTGGCAGCCATGCTTAGCTTATGGAGGGCTAGTAATTCCTCGGTAGCAGTGCAGAGCCCTACTGCCAGCTCTTGGGCAACCCCCTCTTGTTGGAGATTGCTCTTCTCATAGGATCCACATAGGATGTACTTGACTGTTAGGGATATACTGTACATTTTTGCATAATGTAAATGTTATCATTTTAATTATTTTTTTATACTTGTGGCATACAAGTTGCACTTTGAAGAAACATATTACCATTGAAGAAACATATTAAATTGTTTTGAATTTAATTTAAATAATTGGTGCTCAAAACTGACCTTCAGTTGATCGCAAAAATCAAATGTGTTGTAATATCTGCCATACTTGATATTTCAACCTACATTTGCCAACATAACTTTAATACATATGTTTCTTATAGTCTTACTGACTCTTGGGCAAAATACAATAATATTACCTCTGAGTTGGGCAAGGCCACTGAAGCGATGCCGGTCCTCTGTTGTTACTTGTTTTCCATCTAGGTAGAGCAAGTGAACTAAGCTGTCCAGTGTAAAGCCCGGGTACAAGGTGGTTAGAGTTAGAGGGTTGCCCTCTAGAACTAAACAGCGTAGGCGAGGCAATCTAGTGAGTGCATCCACAAGAGCATACTGTTCTGTATACCCAGACCAACTCAGATCAAGAGACATCAGCTGGGGCCTACAGTTGGGGCCATGAGAGAGCAAATGGGGTTACTCAAATGAATGTAAAAAACAGGAAAGAAAGCAGAAAGAAACAGATAGCAAGACCAAGTGTGGCTCACCTACCAAGCCCTTTGCCAAAAACTGGTAGTAAATTAGTAAATCTAATATCTGCATGACCCTTTTTAAAATTTATTTATATTTTACAGTGACATTGTCACAAAGCAGCCTTACAGAAATCCAGATATAGATATAGATTCAGATTCCTAATGAGCAAGCCAGAGGTGATAATGGCAAAGAAAAAACTCCCTGAGATGCATGAGGAAGAAACCTTGAGAGGAACCAGACTCAAAAGGGAACACATTCTCTTTTGGGTGACACCCAGTAGTGGGGTTTTGAGTAATTATTATTCAACAACTGTATGCTGTTAAGTCAATCAGTACTGAGTGTGTTCAAAGGGACTTCTGCATGAGCATCAGAATCACTTTTTATTTCCTTCGAGTTTTTAGCTTTAAATCTATAGTATCCAAGTGAAGTTATCCACTGAATAATGAATGAGACTTCATTATTATTGTTCATGATGTTTTCAGAAAGTGCGATTTAGGCTATCCAAGTGAGATGTGTCACTGATTTAAGCTACAGCATATAAATAGGTTTAAAAATAATATATATATATATATATATATATATATATATATATATATATATACACACACACACATACACACTCACCACTATGTAAACTGTGTAAACTCTGAGTGTTGTGTGTGAAAATCCCAGGAGATCAGCAGTTTCTGAAATACTCAATCTATGTTCCAATACTAACAACCATGCCACCATCAAAGTCACAGAAATTCCACTTTTTCCCCATTCTAACATTTGATGTGGACATTAACTGACGCTCTCAATCACTGCCTGAAACCAGGAACCCATGGACATCACCAAATGCTGAGTTTCCTCCCTTGAGATGCTTAGCCAGGCTTTTACTGCAACTGCCTTCTGTTGCTGCTTGTTTGTGGGTCTTTATGCCTTCAGTTTTGTCTTCAGTAAGTGAAAAGCATGCTCAAGGGGCTTGAGGTCAGGTGACTGATTCGGCAATTTAAGAACATTCCATTTCCAAGCTTTTGGGTTGCTTTCGCAATATGTTCTGAGTTTATCATTATCCAACTGTGTACGGTGTAGTGCTGTCCAATCAGTTTTTCAGGATTTGACTGAATCTCAGCAGAAAGTTTAGCTCTATACACTTCAGAATTCAATGAATTCTACTTCTATCAGCAGTCACATCCTCATTAAACACCAATGACCCAGTTTCATTAGCAGACATACATGCCCATGCCATAACACTTCCTCCACATGTTTGACAGATGATGTGGTATGCTTTGAATCATGAGCCCTTCCTTTCTTTCTAAATACTCTTCTAGTCCCATCATTCTAGCACAAGTTAATCTTGCATCAGAACTGGCCTGTCTTTTTAAACATTTTTTAGCAAGTCTAATCTGGCTAATGTCTAATGTGAAGGGGTTTTCTTTTACCAAGGAATGAATTCTGTGGTCTTCCAGGCCTTTGGTGTTGCTGAGCTCACCAGTGCATTCCTTATTTTTAAGAATGTACCAAATTGTTGATTGGGCCACTCCTAAAGTTTCTGCTTTCTCTCTGATAGGTCTGTTTTGTTTTTTCAGCCTAATGATGGCCTCCTTTACTTGCATTGACACTTCCCTGAGTTCCTATTAGAGTTCCTATGAACAGATACCAAATATACATACATACATACATACATACATACATATATATATATATATATATATATATATATATACACTGCTCAAAAAAATTAAAGGAACACTTTTTAATC
>JAKKZN010000024.1:3416992-3432322 GCA_033441825.1 Pangasius elongatus
GATCTCAACCCAGTAGAGCTGCTTTTCACTTACTGAAGACAAGACTGAAGGCAGAAAGACCCACAAACAAGCAGCAAATGAAGGTGGCTGCAGTGAAGGCCTGGCAAAGCATCTCCAGGGAGGAAACTCAGAATTTCAGTTTTTAGAACATGGGCTCCAGACTTCAGGCAGTCACTGACTGTAAAGGATTTTCATCCAAGTATTAACATTATTGTTATATTTACAATTATGTCACTTTGTCCAAATAACTTTGAGCCCCTGAAAATGGAGGTACTTTGCTGAAAATGACTGTAATACCTAAATGGTAAATGCAACATAAATTTTGTGATATGTGAAAGTGTATCATGTTAACTTTTTGGTAAAAAACAGAGATGTGGAAACACAATTTATATGGTCAACCCCTTACCAAAGATTGGCAGTAAAATACTGTAGGTCTTCAGGAGAGCCAAGCCTGTTGTTACCAAGACCTAAATGCAGGAAATGAGGAGGAAGGACTGTTTTCAGACTCTTGAGACTAGAAATCCGATTGCCATAAAGTTCAAGAACCTTTAAATGGATCAAACGAAATGATCATTAATATCATTCACATCACTGTGTAGAAGCACATAGATATGGTTCTCATTCAAGTTTCGGCAACATTATGTATTAATGATATAAACAAACAAACAAACAAACAAATAAATAAGGTCTTATTATTACAAAATGAATAGTATGCTTATTAAATCAATCCAAAGCTGCAGAAATCTAGTGCCATATTCAGAGATCCATGTGCACAGGATACATGTACACATAGTCCACAACACAATCCAAAAACAAGGTCCAAAATCAGGAAGAGATGATCATATTAATAATTATATCGATGCCAAAAAACATAGCAAGGTCAAAATACGTAAGTCAAATACAAGAAAACTTACTCAAACACAAGCGAGAGGCAAGGCTTCGCAACAAGACAATGATCATGAACAGTTATTATAGTGTCCACCAGGAAGTAATGAGGAAGTGAGATGTCACACTAAAACTCTGATCACCACAACCTCTCCTGTCAAGGAGATACATACACGCCTGTTTCTAATCACACAATTCCCTTAAAAAAACACCAGCAGAAAAAAACCCAGAATGCTTCCCATAGGAGTACATGTACAGTGTATGATGTCAATAATATCTACCAGAAAGTACTGGTAGAAAATAATCAAATACGAGGAGCTTAATGATCTGTTCAGTGTGACTTACATTAGGGGTCACGTTTTAGTATCAGCACAAAAGGCACTCGGTCAGCAATTTTTTTTCTGCAGAAAAAAAATATCTACTCTGAAAGCAACCTAACAGGATTCTGACTAATAACGTGAGCCATCAAAAGACACAGCCCTCAGTCATCTCTAAAAACTCCCTCCTTAATGATTAAAGGATTCTAAATGAAAAGGTAGCATGTATGGAGGTTTATGGATTAAGAAGATGTCAATAAGTCCCTTTAAGGACCTGAGAACAATGGTTCCTCACCTTAAGTGTCTTTGGAAGGTTCTTTAAAGGAACCTCAGTGATGTTGTTAACAGTTAATATGAGCTCTTCCAGACAACTGAACATCAACAATCCCTCATCGATGACTGAGACCTAGAAGAATTTTATTTTAAAAATAGAAAGATTACTTAATAAATAAAATGTTTCAGAAAAGTGAAACATGCTTTTGCGATGAACATATTCAAATCGAAAAGAAACTCACAGGTTTCACTTAGAAATTAGTAATAATGCATTCCCATTTCAGAGCAATGTATAAACTATATTGTATATATCAAAATAAAGTAATAATAAAATGACAAATGTTGCATGTTACAATGCTCCCCAACAGTAAACCACCTACACAAGTTTATTCATATATTTTAACCTGGTAAAACTCACAGTAACTGATAAAATCTGCAAAATTGGCTCGAGAATTATCTTGCCATCAGATTTAAGGAGATAGGAAACATTGCAGACATGATGATTCCAATTATCAATAAAGAAAAGGTTACACATAAATGGATCAGCAGTACTTTCATATTCATTTAGCCTGTGTGCGTAAGCATCGGAGTTTCCCATGATGGTTCTCTATAACTTCCACCTTATTGAATTTGAATGAAAAAATTTTTAATATAACGCTGAATCCAACATATGGAACTTTAGAGGACTGTACGCACATCTTGTTACAAGGTCAACATGTACCTACCGTGAAATCGGGTCTTAGTAGGAAAAGTTAGATGTCAATCTGTATGTATAATTTATATTTTAGTTATGTAGTGCCCATAGTGATTATGTACATGATTAATTACCTAAGGATTTCAGTATAGTGTAATTATTATGTACAGTGTCTAATTCCAGAGCATATAATGAGTGGTAAACAGATTTCTAGCTATTGTTCTACATAGTCAGTTTTTGATGTAGGTCATTTTGATGCAGTTTTTGATGTAGGTCATGCATACATACTTCACGTCTGTAGCACACTTATATATACCCAAATTTTGAACCCCAAGTTTGGGGACAGTAGTTATGTTATTTTTTTTCCTTAGCATAGACAAATCCATAATCAATATCCAAAGATGGCAAAAATCAGAATGCATAAAACTCTATCAACTAGGTCCTGGAAACAAACAATGCATAAAACAATAGGAGGTTATTTCGTATAGAGAAAATTTGTATAGATTTGTTGCAATTGCTGTGGCACCTCAATGGCTATGCTTCCATGACACTGATCAGAAGGTAGTCATGCCTATACTAATGCAAGGCCTTTACTAGAATAAACTACAATCATTTAGCTTTGTGTCTGGATCAGATTCTGCCTAACTTCTAAGTCACTTTGGATGTAAGCATCAGTTGCATAAATGTAAAACTATTCAGGTGGAGTAGTTATTCATTCACTCGTTTAAATTCGGTAACCGCCGTATCCTTGTCATGGTTCTGGTACATTCAGAGCCAATCCTAGGAATACGCTATGAATACACACATTTACAACTAGGAGCAATTTTAATTGCTGGTAAAATGCTTACTGTGCCATTTAAGTATATTAAGCTTGTAAAAGTTAAAAGTCTGAATTTGATTTTGTTGTATTATTTTCATGGTTCAGTTACATTTGATCTTCAATATGTTTTAATTTTATTTCTGTGTCTATTATTTTATTGAGTGACTTCTTATGGACAAAAATGTATTACATCATTTCAGTAAAATTAAGCTCAGGAAACAAGTTTGGCATCTCATACTTAAATACATCATTATATTTGTAATAACTGCGGTTACTTGAGGGGAAGAATCTTTAAAAATGATGACCATTCTGCCCAACCACCCCGACCCAATAATATTCATATATTATAAATAATATAGAATATTCAGGGGCCAATGTGACCGTTCTGGAGGACACCAACTGACACCGTTGTAAACACTACTATTAAACATCAGTAAAGGTAGAGGTGCCGTGTGGTGCGAATCCCAAATGATCATCTGCTCAGATGTTGTAACTGTTGTGCAGGACAGAGAAACCTTATTTCGAGTTAGTGAGAGCTATTTAAAGTTGACTGTTTTCTACTTTCACCATTTTCTATTTATTTGATTGCAGATAGACAGATGGTACTAATAACCTACAACCGGTAGAGACTTACTGCTGTGCACATTTTCTAACCTTATTTGGGTGAGTGATATTCCCTTGTGATAAATAGTTTCTGATAAGCCACAATATCTGATGGTGGGGCTTTTTTTTTGGCATGACGTAGAGAAATTATGTGCACTTGCTCTTACGTACATTTTGAAAGTCTGACTGTTCACCCATGATTTGGCTTGTGAATGTAAAACGGCAAAAGCTAGACTTTCAAAAAAGCTAGTCTTTGGGAGGGGAAAAAAAAACACACCCTGAAAACCTGACTCACCCCTCTGTCCACAATCCGTAGAGTTGTTAAGGATGAATATAAGAAGTTGGCATTAAATTTTTCTGGTGCCTTTACAGCCAGTTCTCTCAAGACTAAGGCCTGAGGACTCCATGATGCCTCCTCATGCCACGGTGATAGTGGGCCTTGGAGTAGGTCATGGAGATTGTCTGACTCCTCTAACTGAGCGCATGTGCTCTCATCATCATGCCAGTCTTCAGAGCCTCTTAATGGTGGTTTGCGCTGTAAAAGCAAGAATTGTACACTGTTTTCAGAACTGTATATGCATAATTATTGACTTCCATTCTAATCATGCAAGTGATTTGGATCATCATTTGGATCATCAGATTGGCTTAAGCTAAAAAATATATGATTTATGCTATAGTTCACAGGTTCCAGAATAAGAAATGTTTTCAGTGGTCACTTGTTTTGATAGATAGGGTCAAAACATTCACACAGGATTTAAAAAAAAAAGAAAGAAAGAGAAAAATGAAAGTGAAATTCATTAAAATAACAGTGCAAATATCAATAAGAATGGACAGATGGAACAATATATTACACATAACTTAAACAGTACATTTAGTAATATAATTAAAACGTGCTGCTGTATAGTATGATGCGTAATGAAGAGTTATTATATCAGGTACTGGCTGTATTGATATTTATTCTCATAGTGCAAATATTTGGCTCCTCTCAAAATGAGCTAATTTATAAAATAATTAGTTTCACATCTTGCCAAATTTATTATCAGCAGAATAAGACATTGACTTTTGAGTGACATTCCTAACTAATATCCTTCTGAAGACTTAAAAGTGCTTCTTTATGAAAAAAAAAACATTCAGTAATTTTATTAATTTTCAGTAAAAATAATGTACCATATGTTTCTCCAGTTATGCAGTGCCACATGTTTAAGTGCATGCCATGTTAGGGATCACTGCACTCACCCAGCTCCCTCTGCCACATGGGAAGCTTTCCAAACACAGGCTGTGAACGAGCTTGTTGATGGCTGACGTAAGCGTGCAACTGGCCATTAGGCTCATGAGCAGAAGCCGGTCAAGGATTAATACTTTTCTTAAATTTTGAATGGTAAAAACATACAATTTCAATGATTACATCTTCGGCACTTCTTCCTTGGAAAGATCTTCTCTGTGTTGTGTTGTGTATAGTTGCCAGGCAACACACATAGTGCTCCCATTGGCTCCAGGTTGTGGTACGTCAGGATGGATTACTGGTACTACAAATCAACCAAGGAAGTAATACTCTGGCAAAAAATGGAACTCGCACAGCAAAATGCCAAATCCTCAGTGTTTCAGTGTTTCAGTATGTCCTAGAGTCCTGAGTCTCCTACAGAGCTGTACAGGGTATAGAGTCTTTATAAGCAGTAATACAAGTCTATGCGTTTTAGTGAACATTTGAATTCTTATTTGAAAACAAACCTATAAATCTATTAAATAAAATAAATATCTTATAAATCTAGATTCTATGATGCGTTGGGGTCTTCCTAAATGGGTCCTGAAGCCTTTGTGCATAATCGCTGACTCATTAAACCATATCACAGTATTCTGATAAATGGTACATAGGAAATGTTCCTTTTAACTGATTTTATCTTGCACATGTATTGCACATCCCATAACGTCAGGTATTTCCCCTTACATGATTATAAATAAGAAACATGCAATACAAAGATACTGAAAGCACAATTGACAAGGTATCAACATACATCAAAGAACCTTCTGCAACATGGTGCACGTAGCAGGTAGGTCATTTTATCCTTCACGTTTAAACCAGAGGAATTTAAATGTGCGGTACGTAGAACTGCTTCTCTTTAGTCTTACTGTGCTTCATGTCATTTGCCAGCACTGATTTGTAAGCATTTTGTTTTAATGCCCTAATAAAGTACTATTATTAAGCGTGGAATACCAGGGCATGAAACATCCACCACACGTCCTTGTGTAAGTCGTTAATATAGAAACTATAATGTATTAGAATGAATGCAAACATGTTACTTGTCTTGCAGCCAGCACTACTGTCAGAGCTGCTGGTAAATTTAGAGCTGCTTTAAATATCTTCAAGTTAACTAACACTTTCTGACCAAAGAGAACTGAGAATGTGATATAATTCATAACCATCTTGTAACGTGTAAGATGCCAGGTGTTTGATTTCATCATAAACTCATGGCATTATGATGAACAGTGGCACATATGTTACAACATGTGTTGCAGAGTTATATATATATTATCTATTATACATAGAATTAAGAAAAGATTAGAGTTAAGAAGTCCTTCATATGAATTCGTTTCATGGTTCCTGTTTTGTAATTGGCCAACCATGAACTGACTTCATATGAAGGACTTCATAAATGTATTGTAATACCTACTGTATTAACGGTGTAATAAATTTAAATTTACAGTGTACATACGTAATAAAACAGTATTCCTTTTTTATAGGATCCACTCTCTGGATGCATATCTTGCTCCTTCTTGCCTGCATCTTAATGAGGCAAACTCATTCTTACCCAAGTCATGCTCCTACCCCAAGTTATGCTCGTACACTTTGTGTTCTTAGTGTGGAATCCTCATCCCTGTGTAACCAATATGTAAGTATATTTTTGATATACAATTGTATACTTTTTTTTAAAGAATATCCGGGAAAAAAATGAACATTTGTGACAACAAATTTGCAGAGGAACATCGTCAGCAAGTGCCATCCAGCAAACATCAGCGGGATATCAAGCAATAGCAACGAGTCTGTTTGTGCCTTCAGCAAATATCTCAGCACCATGGCGATGAAAGTGCGTGCCAGTAACGACGTTATGAAGAGAACCCGACTCTTCACATTTCAGTTCAACGACTTTTTCGTCAAACACGGCTGTAATTATACCATAGATCTGGATAAAAGAATAAAATCCGAAAATAATTTTGTCATAAAATGTCTAGGTTTAAATGTCTTTGAGCGTTTAAGTTCATGGTTGAATGGGAGAATGGTTGAATGGGAGCAGGAGAATGAATACCACAAATGTGATAGAAAGCCCTGAAGCTAGAATTCCTCAACATTTTGTGATAAATTATTAAACTAAATTATTAATTTATTATTTATTATTGATTTATTCGAAACTGTAATTTCCTTGTTTGAATGCAACATGCATAGTGCAAAGACAAAATAAATGCAACAATTTCTGACTCCTCAATTGTTTTGCCTCTTATGTACACATTTTTAAATTCTCTCTTTGTATGTGGTAATGTTTGCAGTGCTGACTGAATGATTGCTGAAATCACTTTCAAGGGTTTGAAGTAGGGTATTTTTTTTATGTCCACTGCATAAACATTAAGCTTGAATGTAAATATCCTTCCAAGTCTCAAACTTGTCCAGTTCTCTGCATGCACTGAGCTCAAGTGTGGCAAGTGCTGCCGTTCACTTCTGAGCCTGCTACATCCATTCACCCCAGATTCTTAGGGAAAAATCATTAGGGAAAAATCACTCAAGCACACTAGCAGTGGCGACATACTGTTAGTGTGCTTGAGTGATTTTTCCCTAACCATAGCATGTACTGTTCTTGGGTAGCTGTGTGATTAATCACCCAATGACCAGCTTTTTGCAGCATTTTTCCAGGGTGATAATGTCCTTTGGTTAATGAAAAAAGAGAGAGAGAGAGATTCTGAACTGGCCTTTGTCAGCTTACATGCACTCCGTAACTCTAAAGGGCCCTGCGGAGCACGCGCATGAAGGGTGTCATCAGGGTGATTTACAGCTAAAACCTCTGCTCACTGCTCATCAGTTGGTCCTCAGGGATCACAGGGATACCGCAGGTCCAGTTGTGGCATCGGCCCTCATCAATATCAGCAGCAGGCATGGGCCACTTGTGCGTTTAGGGGGCACACTAACATTTATTTTCAGGATTACTTTTTCAGTCACTTTTCACTATGCCATATATCACTCTGTTTTATAAGCAAATAAGCTAATAAAATAAGTTCAACTCAAATGATTGTTTCATTTTCATGTTTATGTCCTTAGAGTTTTTTTTCTCTTCATTTTAACTACAAAAAAAAAATATGAAAATGTGTAAAAGAAAGGAGTTCACTTAAATATACCATAAGTAATTAATATATAGTAGAGAATGGATTGTATTGATTACTTTAACTGTGCTAATTTGTCCTTGAGAATGACAGACCATTTACTTTAATTATAAGACAAAAATCCCTTTTTAATCAAACATTCACCCCAATGAATATGTTACATTTTATCTCATATTAACAAATTATATTTCTTTAATGTTTACACCTGTTCTCTGGTAACCTGGCTGCTGTCTCTAGTCATGACTGCTTCACATGTAGATTTAAATAAAATCAGTTTAATATTTTTAATATAATGTGTAACTATATGCATTTTTATTATATTTAAATGAAATATTTTTGTTACCTGTATGATGTAGATTTGAAACTCCCTGAAGTGCACAGATTCGGCATTGTACTCAGGCATTCGCTCTTGCTTGCGTAATCTAAGTAAAGTAAGTTTCATTACTGCCAGGACCCTGAGGACAAACTGTGCACTGCACCCAAACCGCCCCTGGTCCCAGGGGAACTGGTCTCAGGGGAACTGGTCTCAGGGGAACTGGTCCCAGGGGAACTGGTCTCAGGGGAACTGGTCCCAGGGGAACTGGTCCCAGGGGAACTGGTCTCAGGGGAACTGGTCCCAGGGGAACTGGTCTCAGGAGAGTGGCATCTACATATAGTTTGGCATATGGCAAGGAACAGGTGGACCTTTTTGCAGTTGCCAAGTCAATTAATTGCCAATTGCGGTTCTCCCTAGCAAAGCCAGACAGCCTGCTGGGATAGGATGCATTCTTCCCACAGAATTTACAGAATTCAGTAACTAAGCCATAGAGTCCTACCTGTTGATCTAAGACAGCTGGTAAAGCATTAGTCCCAATGCTATTTTTGCTAGTGGAAACTTCGTTCCCAAGCAGATATGCTATCCCAAATGGACAGAAAGTTTTTACACCCAGCTAGGTCATCTTCCTGGGTGTGAGTCTGGCCCCTCAGGATGAAGCATGGACCAAATAGGATCCTATGTCCTTAGCTGTTTTGTGAATGGTGTGCACCTCAATGACTAGTTTACCAAACTGGTAACCTTGCCTCACAGACTTGCTGGACTATAGCAAGCCCCAATACACTACATGGCATCTCTCTAGGGGCATATAATGTTATTATTACCTTTCTTCCTCAAGAGCCCAGCTTGTGATAGTCTCATTATACTGGAGGTCCTAAAGGCCCCTCCTTATGAGCCTAAGAAAGATGCCAAATTGAAATGAGTGTGTATGTGTGAGCCATAACATCATGTTTTAGGAATGAACTCTTCTTGCATGCATTGGTAGGCAGATGATTCTCACAGGGTTTCTGCCCAAGGTCATATTACCTAATTATCTAAATCAGTCAACTAACCTCCTAGTGATAATAATATTCTTGTTTGGTAAAAAGAAGAAAAAAAAAGCAAACAAATGCTCTGCTGCACAAAATGCTTTTTTAAATGCTTTTCTTGTTCCTTTGTGAAGGGCTTCCCATGTTTATCGAGCTACCTTGAGCTACCTCGTAACTTGCAAATGCAGCATAACCTTTTTTTTTTTTTAGCCAAGTCTTATATTTTTAAGAACATCCAGCTTAAATAAATCACAAGCAAATTTTATTTTCTGTTTAACACTTACAAGACCACACATAAAGTAAAAGTTTTAATAAGCAATAAAAAGTTTGTTATTTTGCAGTTATGTTGTAGTTATTTTAGTAGTCTGCTGTAATCTTAAGAATCTTCACTTTTAATTTCGGTCTTAACAGAACACTGTAGGTTTGAATGCACACTGCTGTGTCCTAGGAGTTTCCTTCTGTCTTGTTTTTGTATGCAGCAGTTCATTATAGATGATCTCTAAGTTTGTACTCTAATAGCTAATACAAAAATATGGATATGAGGCAATTTTCAATGTCCACCCCACAGATGTCTACTTCTAAATTAGATAGTACCTTTTTAATTTAATTTTATCTGCAGTTTCTCTCTCTCTCTCTCTCCCTCTCTCTCTCTGTATACTGTTCCTTATGTTGTTTGGGAGAAGAATATACTCACGAGCAATGTCAGTGTTTAAAATATGTAGTACATATTATTATGAACTAAGTTTAATTTCGTGACTACAATCTAGGCCAGCCGTGGAGCAGTGTGGTTGCCACTATCAGATTGATTAGGTTAGCTAACCTAGATAAATTTCGTATGCCTCTCTGCTTTCACATGTGTGCTTTTTCCATGCTAATGAGGTACTCTAGATACTTTGTCAAGATGAGTAGTTGTATGGTCTTATGGCAGAATTGGCCCTTCATATTGTTGTCTGTTACTACGATGCGCTATCATTGGACAGTAAATTGATAATACTATAAAGTTGTATTTTTCTATTAGCCTGGCTCTAATGTCAAACTCTGCCCATGTGGCCAACCACTACACGGGGAAATCTTGAACAGAGGGTTTCCCTCTCAAAACGTAGACCTTCTGTAGTAAGTTAGAGGAGATAAATATGCAAAGAACCCTTAGAGAACCCTTTTTTCAAAGAGTGTTGAGGAAGATTTTGTCAAAGTACTCATAGTTTAACTCAACTACAGTTTTTCTGTATATTATCCACCTCTCGCTGCCACTAGCTTCATCTTCAAAGGGTTGGTGATGCTGCAGGTTTACAAAGAAGCAGGAATCCCACCTGAGTTCACTTGCTTATCTTCTGCTTCATCTTTGTTCTTTGGCTCTAATGTGGCATCTGCCACCACATTGGGCCTTTGTGAATAATATGAATGCTGCTTGATCTAATTAATGTAGGGTGCATAGCAAATCATTATACCTCATATCCTGTCATACAGAACCCCCTTCTCAAACAGATGACTGAGCTCTGAAGAGCCTGTGTGGCCAGCAACCAAAACACACCTATCCACAGGAAACGGGTCTGAGAGAATTTCAATGAAACAGCATTAGAAACCTACAGAGACCCAGAAATCCCTATCACCTGCTGAAAAATGTACATAAATTCACTATACCAAATCAACACATATGTTGTGCAACCAAGTGAAGCAAGACTCACTAGCGTGCAAGCGAACAGGATGCAGCCGGAACAGGGCCCGAAATGAAGGAAGATTTACGAAAGACTGCAAAGTATGGAAACTCAAAGTGCAAGGAAAATCAGATATGCAAGCTAACGGAAAAAGGGATACAGGCTTATAGTGTTATATCAGCATCTCAAGGGATCCTGACGTGACACAAATTTAGTAGAAATGCCACAAAAGCCACTGCTTGATAACGCCCAATAAATACAGTTTGTTCAGTAGAATCCAGTCACGCAAAAGGTTCTTGAGAAGAAAAAAAAACTCCCATCTCATACTTGTTGCTTTCTACCTAACACTGATCAGACAGAAAAAAGGCCTAACCTTACCTTGATAATCAGGCAATACAGAATACTATTTCCCTTTAATATAAGATAGAGTAGATGTTCTTTTTAAGATTACTGATGAGAATGCATTAATCATTAATATCTTACTGCCTTAAAATTTAGTGGCGTGGCCACTTCACTTCCTTGTACGATTTCAATGAAGGTTCTTTCACACATGCGATTTTACATGGGAATCTAAAGGCAAAAAGGCTACACAGGAAGAGCTAGTATCCCCCTAGTGGTTTAGACACCAGCGTACGTTTAAAAAAAAATAAAAAGAAGAAGAAAAAAAAAAGAATAATAATAATAAGGTTCACACACATTCAAGCATACACTCACAGCATACTATAAACATTTCATTCAAAACGTACATCAATTTGAAATCTATATCCAGATTTCTGTAAAGTTGCTTTGTGACAACGTCCATTTCATACACACAAACACACACACACACACACACACACACACACACACACACACACATAAAAAAATCTCCCTTTAGACCATAACATTTATACCATTTATACCACAAACGTTCTGTTTACTTTCTGTTTTCATTTAAATTGGTGCTGGCGTTCAATTGAAGCCGTCATCTAATTCACTAAAAGAAAGCTTTTCCAACATAGCCAGATTTCACCAATAGAATGAAAAGCAGATGTCCATTGCACATAAATAACAATAGTAAACTTGTGCTTGTAAACAGCAGAGCAGTGCAAATCAGACATTGGTGAGGAGTAAAAAAAAGTTAATTAAAGACGTATTTGCATCTATGAAACCTGAATGACTTTGATATATTTTGTAGTGCCGCACACTGTGCGTTGATTATTAAGCAGAGACTTGGAATCAGATAATAGCTAAGATGATATGGTTTTTAATTTAATTTATTCTATAATAACTATTATTATATTCATTCTTTCATTTTCCTTCCTCGTTTTCTTGATGGGGTTGCAATGGCAGCAGGCTGAGAAGGTCAATCCAGACTTCTCTATCCCTGGCCAAAGATTCCAGGTCCTCCTGAGATAGGTTCTACTCCAAGGCTCTCCTGGACTGTCAAGCTCCTCACCCAATCAGAAAGAGTGATATTGAGGAACCTCATTTCTGTAGACCGTATTCCTTCAGTCACTACCCACAGCTAGTGAGGATAGGGATGTAGGTTGATCAGTAAACAGAGTGATCCCTCTGCAGACTCAGTCCCTGCTTCACCACCACCACCATCTTTATTCATCACTCGTGAATAAAAATCCTAAAACACTTCAACTTCTGCACCAGGGACAAGGTCAGGAGCGTCCCACTCTTTTCTTGGAAGGAACCATGGCTTTAGACTTGGAAGTGAAAGTTTTCATCCCAGGCGCTTCAGACTCAGCAGCGAGTGTCTGTTGCAGGTCCACTTCTGATGGTGCCAAAAGAACACCATCATCTGGAAATAACTGTTTTCATAATAAAATAGAATTGCACTACTTCACATGATTTACATAAGATGATGTTATGCAGCGCTATTTCAGTCTAATGGTTTATATTACCACTTTCCTAGACCTATTGCTATTCTAAAATAAAATAATAAAATATCAGGTCTAAAGATAGACTTGACAGATTTTGGGATTTCAGTAAATTCCAGCTAATCAGTCTGAAAAACTGGCTAATGTATACAGTGATGGATCAAATATTTATAATTATAGATATTATTTCTTTTTATTCTTAATTATAGTTTGTGTGTTTTGTTACTAATGGGTTTGTCAAATTCTTTAATATAGATTTGTGTTGTATGATTTGGATGTTACCTCGGTTATTTAGACCAGCTTACAGTCCCTGACCTTCCTGAAAGAAAAAAAAACAAAACAAACAAAAAAAAAATACATATATATATATATATATATATATATATATATACACATGAATACAACAGTTCCTATTGAAGCTAAAATGGGCACTTTTTCACTGACTTTGGTGCCTCGATTATACATACGTTGACTAAATTTTCTAAATTACTACCCTCATATCAAAAGTAATAGACAAATGCCAGTAGCTCTATAAGCACAGTTAATGAGCTTGTTAATAACCTTAATCTATGGGGAACACCACTGCAATTTATTAGTACAGGCTTAGGCTTAGTCAGGGTCTGGATGGCACTAGATGCATTTTAGTTTTCCAAAGATTTTTAAGAAATGTATGTATGCACTGATCTTGGTTCAATAATTAAGCATAGCAAAAAATATTTTTTACCATTTTGTCTCAGATCTCACCATCTGACTAAAGGCGTGATGTAACAATTCATTTTGCTCAATCAAAATTCTACACACTTTTTCATGCTTTTTTCAAATTCAGTCATCTTCAGTCATCGCTTTATCCTGGTCAGGGTTGCGACTGATCCGGAGCCTATCCCGGGCACAATAGATAGATAGATCTGTCTATCTACCAGTCAAACTGTAAATCACACAAAACAACACATGACAGAACTGTACGTTTAGTGGATTTTTTGTTTGAATGTAAGGGTTACGACTTTTCTGTTTACCATGTTTTGTATTAAAAAAAAATATATACCATGAACCCAGTAGAAAATTGCAGTCTACACTTCATAGACTGATGAAGAAAATAAAATACAACACTGTAAAATACAAAACTGTATCTTTTCATTAGTCACATAATGAACCGAAAAGCAAAACCTCTGTTGCATTGCTACTTTATCACTTGATATTTTCCATGAAAGTAGCTTTTTAAAGAGTTAGGTGCGTTGCAGCCGTGTCACACTGAAATGCAATCACTGTCCAATCACAGCAGTAAGCTGTACTCTGAGGCGTGGCTGTATTTGCAGACGAGGAGAAGGGGATTATAAAAGTGTTATTTTCCAGGAGATGTAGAAGAAGAGGCCTTTATTTGTCACATATACATTACATTACTATGAAATTCTTGATTTTTGAAGTTGAAGTCAGAGCACAAGGTCAGCCACGATGGAGCAGAGAGGATTATGGGCCTTGAACAACGGTCCAGCGGTGGCAGCTTGGAGGTGCTGGGACTTGAATCCTCAGACTTCTGATCAGTTTCTTATTGTCTTATATATTTCTTCATTCCTACTGTTTTGATTGTTAACCCTTACTCAGAACATTATACAGAATTATTCCTAAAACACGGTAAAAGTGTTAATATGACTAAAATGAGTTACAATTCACAGAAGGAGTTATGTTTAGAAATGTCTTACTTTCATCTTCAGACCTCAGAAAGGAGGTATTTATTTATTTATTTATTTATTTATTTATGTGGATTGTTTCATAAACCAATATAAGCCCTCTCACGCGTGTACTTACAGACATGACCTCTGTATGGCTGTTCTCTATCATTCCAGGCATCACCCTGTGCAACACAGAGTAACATCGCCACCTACAGGTAAACGCCTAAAGAAACGTAAGGAAGTGCGCATGCGCAGGAAGGTAGGACGTCAACTTCCGAACGCACCCTTATAAGGAAGTAGGACCCACGTGACGTGGCCTGCGTCACATGACTGTACTAGTCTCTGTGTAAACATGGCTTCTCACTTGTCTTATGGCCGAGTCAATCTAAATATTTTGAGAGAAGCTGCAAGGAAGGAGCTTCGCGAATTTCTGGACAAATGCGCAGGAAGCAAGGTTAGACTTTTCTGTTTCCTGTTGGTTATTATGTTCGCACGGTGCTGATATTAAGTACCGTGCAGTATTGGGGTAATGTCGCATCGGGTAGGATGGACTTCCTCTCGGTCTGTAGTGCACCATGTAAACTGTGGAAGCCATTATTTACTCTATAATATACAGGGCATTTAATATAGAGGCAGAAATTTTACAAACACTACGGTAAAGGTGATGTAGAACAGGAGTTCCTGAAGAATAGCCAGGGGGTCTGTTCTTTATTCTTACTTTGGTATCTATTATTATTATTATTATTATTATTATTATTATTGTTATTATTGTTGTTATAATGACTGGTCACATTGAAACCTCAAAAGCAAAATAAAACTTGGCCCTAAACTTGAACAAT
>JAKKZN010000024.1:3436915-3452998 GCA_033441825.1 Pangasius elongatus
CGCTTCTTCACCTCTTTCCCACACTCTCCATTACTCTGGACTGTTGACCTCAAGTACTTAAACTCCTGTACCTTCTTCACCTTTTACTTAGGTTAATCAGATATGTTTAAATGCTCTACCTCTGCATTTCCCCAGCAGATACAACTCTTTGATGGTAGTAGAGGAAGAAAGGTCGTGTCTGGTTATTTACTACCGTATTTATAGACCTGGATTTTTGCCTTTTATAAGATTCTAGATAAGATATACATAAGATTATCTTAAGTGTATATAAATGTGTTGACTGAATTATTGTTTACGTTATTATGTAAATGTGTTTGTTGTCTGGTGAATTATTTTCCTGTACTCTTTGTCTCTCTTAGGAGCGCCACAATGCAAAGACAGTTGGAGAGATTAAGCAGTTCGTATCGCAGCTGCCCCACATGCAGGCCGCTCGCACCTCACTGGCCAATCACACGTCCATTGCTGAGCTCATCAAGGACATCACCAGTGTGTTCAAACTCTTCTTTTTTCCCCTGCATTCTGTGTATAACAGATCAGTTTTTCTTATTAGAAAAAGCATTACGCTGTGCAGTATTTGGCCAGATTCTTTGGTCCTGAGATTTTAGTACGCATAATGTAATGTGCTCACCAAAGGTTTAGTGGTTTAGTGCCACTCTGTAATCAAAGACCGTTAATGGCAAAGTCTCAGAGAATCTTAACGTGACATGAAACATAAACAAAACCTTCTAATGGACAGAAAAAAAATAAAGTGAGCTGATTACCTCAGGCTCACTTTCAGGAATAGTTCTGTTTTTTGCGAGCCCATTTTCTGCATGAGCTCAAGCTGACTGATTAGCAGAATGTACCAATTCTTTTTTTAATCACAAGTCTGTGGTTAGAGGATTGTCACTGTATATCTGCCATGGGAAATGAGCACATTATCTCACAGACTGGTCTAGAATTCAGCCAAGATTTGACTTGTATCATCTCGTTCAGTGTGATAAGTAAACTTAAAAGATCACTGAAATCACACAGTGTAAAACCAGCTTAAGACGTCCAGGGTGAGATTCTAGGACATAGCTTAAGACCGATCTTAGAAAAAAGAAAAAATTGATATATATTGCTGAGTTTGTTATTTAAGTCTGTTGATCTTCCCTCTTTCAGCCTCAGAAGTTTTTTTTGATAACTTGACAGTGGAGCAAGAGTTTATGACCGGAGTGGATACAGACAAGGTGCAGTGGTTCACTCTTTAAATAAAAGTCATTTTATTGCGTTTACAAAACGGTTACCTAATTCCTGTTTGACACAAGTCATCTTGGTTTTTTTTTGGGTTTTTTTTGCAGATTAACACTTACATAGAGGACTGCATAGCACAGAAGGACCCACTCATCAAGATCCTCCGGCTGGTCTGCATGCAGTCCGTCTGCAATAACGGTCTTAAACAGAAAGTTCTTGATTTTTACAAGAGAGAGATCCTGCAGGTACAGCCTAGACTTTATATTAAACTTGTTGTTAGTCATTTTACATATGTCATCATTCTACAAATATAATATTGTGCGAGTAGACGTACGGATATGAGCACATTCTGACCCTCAACAACTTGGAGAAGATCGGCTTGCTCAAACCGCAGACCACCACGAGGAACATCTATCCCACCATCAGGAAAACGCTCAAGCTCTGGATGGAGGATGCAAATGAACAGGTTAGTCAGAGCTGAAGTGGGGAAAGAGGAAAACTAGAAATACTCTAGCAAATGTGACGTAAATGAAAATATTTCAGACTAGATGAAGCGAATTTTAGAGCCAACTACACAAAGGTATGTGCACTATATTGCCAAAAGTTTTGGGACGCCTGCCTTTGCAGGCACATGCACTTTAATGACATCCCATTCTTAATCCGTAGGGTTTAATATGGAGTTGGCCCACCCTTTGCACCTGTAACAGCTTCAACACTTCTAGCGATGTTTTTACACAAAAGATGACTAGTCTTGCTCCTTTGTTAAATCACTGGTCACCTAGTAAAAATTAGTAGTCGTGCAACCCCTGGTGCATGATGCCCTGAAATGGGCTGGTTTCCCATCCTGCGTGTATTCCAGTCTCATGCGAAGTGTTTCCCGAGTCCAGTGTGATCCTGACTGGTGTAAAGCGGATAGTGAAGATGAATGAATTAATATACTGCAGAAGTATTATTGGTACAAGGATGCTAGCAATAAACAGAAGGAAATAAAACATAATAAAGTCATTAAATTGCTCGATCTGTAGTGATGTGTTCAGATGTGTTAAACAATAATGCACACTGTAATATATGGCATTCTTGCATCTCGGTTAATTCGAGAGAACATAATTACTAGCTATCCTTCTGTTTTGTTGTGTTTTGAAGCAAGTGCAAAGATGTTAAATCTGTGATGGGTGAAGCTCGTTCTGAGAGGCAGTGATTTCATATTTAGTATTTACTGAGTATTCTGTTATACAGTGATGAGCAAGTCTGGAATGGTGGTACTGTTCCTGCAGTGTTTGATGGCCTTTAGTGAAAATGCATTTGTCGATGTTAATAAGTAGAAATCATGATATATGTTGGGGTCTCACCATTCGATCCATACTGATGATAATATATATTCCATCTTTTTCTGCCAGAACCCCAACGACATCTCCTATGTGTACAGCGGTTACGCTCCTCTCAGCGTCAGGCTTACTCAGGTTCTGGCTCGGCCGGGCTGGAGGAGCATTGAGGAGGTGCTAAAAATGCTGCCTGGGCCACACTTTGAGGAGAGACAGCAGCTTCCATCTGGTCTCCATAAGAAACGTAAGTGCAAGGATTGTAAAGAGTGTTTTAAGGCAAATGTGGTTAATATAGGATGCAGACTCTACAGCTGCACTGTCTGTGTACAATGCTTGATGTTAATCCTGAAGGGAAATTCCACCCAGAAACCCGTTATAAAGGTTTGTATTGACGTGCTTAGTGATTCTGGTGCTAAAGGATTAAAGTGCTGCTACATCGCTCTCTTAAGGTAGATCACACTAGACCAGAATTCAAGGATTAGGACTTGATGCTTATTTAATAAATGTATCAGTGTTTCTAACACTGTAAGCATGGGTGAACTGACACAGGGCCCCATCTCGTCCTTGCATTTACATTGTCTGTGTGTGTCTGTGTGTGTGTGTGTGTGTGTGTGTGTGTGTGTGTGTGTGTGTGTGTGTGTGTGTGTTCTACACATTGTGTACAGATCTCATTTCTCCCATACGATAAAAAAATTATATCCTAATTGATTGTTGTGCATATCGCACAGCTGATGCTAGACGAGAACTTTAGGGTCAGGACTTTCAGGATTAATATATTTAAATATTATATATACACACACACACACACACACACACACACACACACACACACACACACAGACAGACACACACACACACACACAAAGGGCCAGCACAGTGAAATGAGCAAACTAGTTAGGGGCCAGGATTAGGACAGGGAAAGGAGTAGGATTTCCAGTTGCTGTTTTTCTGAACTTGACCCTTCTTTTCTTTTCTTTTCTTATCTATTTTTTTTTTTGTAATAATTTGATGATGTATCCTGTGGGTAAGGACATTCTCCACAATGCCAGTCTCATGTCCGTTCACTTTTTAAACGTGGACAATGGCTATCACTGAAAACACATGTCAAGGAAAGGTGCAAATGGGGCCTGATTTGCTAATTGTGTATTCAGATATACGTAGGTTTAAAAGGGACACTTTGTCACAGTTTTATTGCAGAGTAGACACTGAGCTGACACGGCTAACACACGGGGGCCGAAGATAAGAGGAGCTTTTGTCTTTTACACGTTTTGTCGATCCTCTGTGTTTGTGCAGGGCTGGGAGACTTGGCACATGAAAATTATATTTAAACCATACAGGCTTCCCATAATGTATAGGTTAAAGCCATAAGTGGCTTCTTTCATTTAGAAGTTATTAAGAGTGTTGTTATGAAGAGTGCATGTCGGTACTTGCCCTGTACTGTCGGCAGAAAGGTGCTAATTGAAAAACAGTACTGCAAACTCTACAGCCGCACTCTCTGTGTGCATTGCTAGGGTTTTTAGGGGCTTTGCTTTAACAATTTCCACTTCACACGCTAGTAGAAACTTGAAAAGCACAATAGTTAATCTCCTGTTTGGTTTTATTTAATGCTTGTGAGACTTCAGTCCTATCACGGCATCCAAAAATAAACACTTCGGAAATTCGTGAACGATTCGAAAGGCGGATATAAAGGCAAGTAATCAAAATGTTGTGCTTTTATGTAAAGAGTAACTTTATACTCTTTGACCTCACAGGTCAGCAGGGAGAGAACAGGACAACGCTGGTGTTCTTTCTCGGTGGTGTGACGTACGCAGAAATCGCCGCACTCCGCTTTCTGTCTCAGATGGAAGACGGTGGGACGGAGTACATCATCGCCACCACCAAACTCATCAATGGCACCAGCTGGATAAAATCTCTCATGGACCGTCCTGAAGCACAAATACTGTGAAAATGTCCCATGAGCAATTTATCACACGTGCTAATTTATCTTGTATACAGAAGTACAATCTCAGTGCATTGAAGTCATTAAGTGTTCTCCTTTTATTAACCGCCTGTTCTGGCAATGCATCAACCGCCCTTATTGAAAGCCTGTTAGTAACCATTGCCGAAATTGCAATAACACTGATCCCTTGATTTTAAAAAAAAAAACAAAGTGAGGTAAAATAGTGAGCTTATTTCTCTGACATGAGTGTATTTTCCTTCATGTTTCTTCTATATGAGCTCTTTTTAAGGAGGAAATTAAGAGTGTCCAATTAGACAGATTAGAACAGGACAGGGGGCGGTACGGTGGGTAGCACTGCTGCCTCAAAGCTGTAGAGTTCGATCCTGATCCCGAGGGTTTCTCATGTTCTCCCTTGAACATGTAAGTTTACTTCCCCAGTTTTCTGGTTCATTCCAGCAGGTGGATTGACTACACTAAATTGCCCGTAGGTGTGTGTGTGTGTGGGTGTGTGTGTGTGGGTGTGTGGACAGTTCCCTGGCGTTTTCCTGGGATCAGCTCAGCAGGATTCACCACGACCCTGCCTGAATGAGAACAGAGTAGAAGGAGCATTGAGAATATATGGATGCATGCTGCTTACTGACCTGTGAAAATTGTCTTTTGTAGTTGAATTTTTTTTTTTTTTTTTTTAAATATATACTTTAAGTTGTCAGTGTTATACAACATTTATGCACTTATGATTCGCTCACTGGCCTTGTAAGTAAGTAAATAAGTAAATAAAGTCTGCATCTGACACTGACGTGCTCTGACAGTGAGTCTAGTAAAATAACAGTGTAGTCAGTATGAAAACATTTAATTAGATCAGAAAAGCAGGAGCTCTTCTGCAGTCAGAAAATATAAGCTTGTAATAAGTCGGTGGGCCTGAAAAGTAGCTTGCGAGCACAGAGGAGCGGCAATTAGTGGTGTAACAGGCCGATAATGGGCCTGTGTCTGGAGACGTGGGCCCGGAATGGAACATGACTCCACCACGGAGGATGCTGATTAAATTAAGGGGCCATTTGTTCTCTGTCTTTCCGGATAAACCTCTTACTGTGCGTGAGCTGAGATGCACTGATCGATGATTGGACTGTGCCGCGCTCGAGCGCCTCAGCGCGGGAAAGACACGGAAGTAGGAACGCAGCAGAAATAAAAATAACTGGCTGCATCCCAGTGGCTCCACATTCCCTCTATAAGTGCACTACACAGAACATGAACACAACGGCTCATACACCCTATTCAGGGCACTGCGTGTCCTAATGTAGATTCAGCCCGGTGAAACGCATTTTAGATCTGCACTGATTTACAAAATAAATAAGTTAAATAAGTGAAGATGTTAAAATTTCATGAAAGTGACATTAAAGGTTATGAAATTTTAGATGAAAGCATCTGTGTTTGTTTGTCTTTGTGTCAGGACAGGATAACTGAGCTAATTAAAACAATTTAGAGATGAAAATAGCCTCCTGGTATTGACTGTTGTGATATATCTCATGTAGGCTGTTGGGTATCAGTGTGAGAGCTCAGAGAGGGAGAGAGAGAGAGAGAGAGAAAGGGAGAGGGAGAGAGAGAGAAAGGGAGAGGGAGGGAGAGGGAGAGGCGGGCCGGAACTCGCCCATGGAGCAGGTGCTGAATGCTCCTCTTACTCCCATAAGCACGGACCCAAGGGTTTCCTGCCTCTCGTAATCAATTTAATTGCCTCTTTCTCAGCCACTCCTGTGGCATGAGGACGAGCAGCAGCTTTTCAGCAGAAGAAATAAAAGCCCGAGGACGCTCAGCACCACCACTTTACTCTGTACTGACTATCAGAGAAATAACATCCTCCCAAGGTAAGTGAACGACTTTGTCCTTAGAAAACATGCCTGATTAAATCATACACAAACACAGCGAGTGTGTTTCACAGGGCTGCTTTTTCACTTGAAGGACATTTAAGAAGGATATTGCGACATCCAAAACCCACACCTTATTACTGTTCTTGTTTTTTTTTAAAAAGTAGCGCAACTTTAGTGACCTTTTGTTAGTAGACATACTATTGTGGCATATTTCTTTGTTTTAGAAAGAAAGAAATGTCTGGTTTTTAAGTTTACATTTTTGCAGTTGTGCAAAATGTGGAGGTTTTGGATTGATATATTTATCTTCTATACCTTTAACCATGGACCATGATCACCTTTTAGTGTAAAATATTTAGATGTACATATTTATATGCACCTTTCTAGGAAAAAAATATGCTTGTATGCTTGAGGATAGATACCACCCCACCGGAGTGGTACAGGTGAGGAATAGGACAGTTTAGTACCCTTATTTCTGATAGACTATAATGTAATGTACTTTCTTTTTTTAAAAATATAATAATATTAATAATATAACAGAATTATACAGACGTTTTGATTTGTAAGTTCTGTTTCTGATTACTCTGTCGTATTCTGCTACACCCTCAGAAACAAACGAGTACTAAACTGCACCTTTCGTTATCACTGGGGCGATAACATCAACACTTGTACCTTTAGTGTGAATCTTTTACCTGCTTAGATGCACATTCGAAGTGTCAATCTAAAAGCTTGAATTAAAGGTAGAGCATTGGGCCTTAAAATGCAGCTATATACTTTAAATTATTTTTAAAGCTCCACTCCATTCGCATTAGACACATGTAAAAGATATGTACTACAGGTACAAAAGATGTGTTGCTCAGCGTACCATGCCAAGGTAGGTTCAGTATATTTTTCAACGAAGTAGGAAAAATAACTCCTTCAAAGTGAAAAGGTAGGCTAGAATAATGATAATGATATTTTTTTCCATGTGTACAAGAACAGATCTGTTCACACACGTCCTCTGAATTATTCATGTGCCAGTCTATCAAGACCAAACCCAAGGTGTGACTCTGGCACACAAGTAGGCCTATTTATGTCACAAACAAATATTTATGCCAACAGGTCTCTGGACCTTGCTGTCCCTTTGAGTTGAAGATGGATATTCATCTCGAATCTGAACCTCTGACGCTCCGCTTTCTCCGGACTTTCCGAGACCTCCTGAGATTCGTTCTGTTCACTTACACCGTGTTATTTGGTGCCTTGATCCTCGCTGGATGGACCACCTACTTCATTGTTGCCAAATGAGACGTCATGAACAATTCTATCAACAACTAATGCCATGTGATTACTTTTCTAACCAGTTTCACTTTGGCCATGAGTGGCCTTTGTGTGCAGCTTTTTAAGTAAATATGAATTCATATAGCTATATTTTGCAAGCCAGTGGATTTTTTTTTTGTGTGAATTGTTGAAATAAAATATCCAGCTGCCTGTTCAATCAGTATCTTGTATTAGGCTATAGATGGAGACGGGACAATGGTTCCGATTTTTGGTTTTATCAGCTGAACCTCTGCAGTTCGATAACCAAGCCAGATGTATTTCACTGTTGGATCGTGGCATTTCCAGTGTTATAACAGTGGGCCTGTATACACACACACACANGGGAAATATTGACCCAACCAAGGCTTCTTTGCATAGCAGCACTTAAATATCTGACTGTTGAAAATTGTGTATTTCAGTTGTGTTGGCATGTTAGTCACACAAATTACTGAAATGTACTTCAATAAAGTGGCAAAAATGAAAAACAAAATGTAGAATACAATCTCTTTATATATAATATAGTAAAATATATATTATACTTCACTGCAAGCACAGGGCTCTCACTGAGATTAAACGTAACAGATCTGATAGTTTACATATTTGTTGTTCAGTATTCACTGTCTTACACTGCAAGAAGAAATATTGATATCAGAGCCTGAGTCCATCCAACAATGAACAGAGACATGCATTGGACTGTACCACCTGGGATATGGCCTGTACCACCTGAGGTTTAGTCTGCTTTTGTGCATTTTGAACACACTACACTTACATCCATTCATTTACAAATGGGAAATGTGTTGAGACGGAGAGGCACCTTAGGCAGTTGCATTGTGGGTACACTTGTGAGATAGCACCCTGCGTATAACTGCATTTGTTTGAAAACGTGTTATACTGTGCTGTAAAGTGACGGATAATGTCTTAATCCGAGCTGCTAGCCTGCTTGGCACTTATGGATGATGTTTTCCAGTTTCTGTACTGACACCTTGCTCACTGTGTACTCAGCTCTTAGCTACTGGCACAAAATGTGCACTTGATGCTCCAGGGAATAAACATCCATTTAGCAGATGCATTGTAAGATTACTTTGAACTGACCAATGAGTCATAAATTCCATGTAAATAGATGCAGCATGATGGTACTGACATGTGATTGAGTCCTTCTTCATATGAGTTTACTAGCTAAAAAAATCTAAGCTTGTCTCCAGCTTAACTCATTTATCCAAGATATAATGTATGCTATGTATGCTTGTGTTGCCAGATTGGACAGTTTAGTGGACTCCCTAACACTAAAACAAGCCAGAAAATTCATCTGTGTTCAGATAGATTAACCGAGAAAGCTAGGAAACCTGCCACCCCAGCATTATTGGACAGACAAATAAATTTCAGGAAGGGAACTGTTTTTGGGGTGTTGCAGTGTGGTGCCACAGAGGCACAGGGAGCATGTGGAGCCCTGGTGTGAGATCTGAACACATCAATGAACTGGACCTGAGAACGTAGTGATGCTCAGGTTCATCAGTCATCAGGGTGTCATGAGGTTGGATGGTGCGCTCTGCCCTGCATGAAAGCTTTTCAGTTGGGCTCACTCATGGTTAAGACCACTGAGAGTAATTCACCTACAGGGACAGGACAATGATGAAGCAGATGTCACAGATCTGAGAAAGGTTTGACAATGCACAGATGGACCTCTGACAGACAGACAGGACTCACTGGCCCACGACTGGTCTCACTGTCTACTGTGACCTTGCAGTCTAAGAAACACTACTGAACACAAGAGCTCCTAGTACACAGGCTTTGTATCATCCCATCCCACAAATGGTGTCCAGTGAATTGCCCGGTTCCTAGAGTATGAAACTTTGTGCAGGGACCTCAATACATGCTATGGTGTATATGGTGGCTGATACTGAACATCAGCACAGTGAATATAAACGTATCACAACGTTTCTCCCCCTTGTGCTGGTGGTCCTTAAGACCTTGCCTTATGAGCCCAAGTAGGATGCTGAATTGACATGGGCCACTATACTTTTGCTAGCGATCACGTTAGATAAAAGAGTGGGAAATCTGCATGCTGCATTGATTGACCTCGCAGTGTTCCATGAAGTTGAACCTGCTAAGCATTCCTTGTTATGTCCAATACACACCCTACACCCTGGTACTGTCTGCACAGGATGGTGACTATTCTATCATCAGATCAACTGTTCTACCATGGAGAAAAGGTGTGCCCAAACAGAGGCTGGGTCAGTGGGCGAAGGATGTTACCATGGCCTACAGGTGTTCAGGATGCCTGGCCCCTACTGTGACACACCACTCCACAAGGACCATGTCATCCTTATGCGCATTACTTCAAGGTGCGCCATTACTCTGCTGCTACCTGGGCATCACTGTGCACTTTCCCCAAAGTCAAGGTCCCCCTTCCCAGTGGGTCGAGTGCGATGGTCATCTCCATGGCTTGGGTCGGGTATGTTATCCAGGTGATTTTCACCACCCCTAGTGGTTAGGAAGAATTAAACAGAATGCTAGCTACATATGTACCTATGGTTCTATGTACACTGGATAACGCCAGACTTCCCTGTCTTCTTTTGGCCATATAGTGTACATACACGACTAGTGTTATTATTTACCGCTGTGTCTGACACACCATGTGGGTCTCTTTTCTGAAGAGTGCATTTTGGAATGGAGTGAGACAGGCAATAAGATATGGCTCATATCTGAGGTTGGAATGGTGAGCTTCTTGGAAACAGGCAGAAAGCTAGATATATAATTAGTTTTGATCATTTTAGCAATTGACTATAAACCTTTGTGTGAGATATCTGCCATCTGGCTAAGCGCTTTACCCATTGTTGTCTCTTGTATCATGTCATGTTAACACAGCGGTTTAAAAGAGGGTTAAATATGCTTCACAGTAGTGCACATAAACAAATGTTAAATCATATATATTAATGTTATGTTCAGTGTGTCCTGGCGACTAAAATATAATTCTGCATGGCAAATCTCAGGTCCAGGTTGCTGCAATCATAGAATCATACTGCTTAAGCAATAAAAATGTCCACTCAGAAATAGGTTTACTCTTAATGAATGGTAGTATATATCCATATTTACCATGGTGAGGAACCACTGTTAATACGCTATATGGCCAAAAGTATGTGGACACTTGACCATGTGCTTTTTGAACCCTCCCCCTTACCCCACAGTTCATGTTCCATTATGATAATATTTTAATCAAGTTCACTTTCTACTAGGCCTTATGTGATTTTAGGGGTCTTACCACTGCCAAAATATTGCTGTAAGAAACATCTTACTAAGCTGTAGAACAGCCTAATGGATGGATCGATGTCCATAACAGTTTTTAGCTGCTTAAAAGCAGTGGCTGTCAATTATTCAAGGGCAACCAAGATTTAAGGCCAGTCACAGCAACAGCGCTTCAGCAGCACTTTACTTGGTGTTCTGTAAACAGCTCTCATTAGGAGGGAATGTTGATAGAAAAATATAATTATCAGCACATATTCTACATTTTAAATACATGTGCATGACGTACTTTGGGCTTTTATCCTTTCTGGATGGATTACCTACATGGATGTTGCTAAATATGTGAAGACACCATCTGCTAAATAAAAAAAAACTCATTTGGGGAAAGGGATATAATCTAACTATATATACAGTATATACATATATTAAAGATTCTACATAGTCACATATTTACAGAAAATTAAAATCTGAATATATTTAGAAGATTACAATTTCCTTAATTCGTCAGATTATCTTTTCAATCGAACATAGGAAATTGTTTTATTTTTATTTTTATTTGGCTTATAGTCTTAGGGCTTTTGCACTGTTATATTTAAACATGTTATTTCAGTGTTCTGGTCTGACTAGTGACTATATAACATTACGTACAACACAGTAAAGGTCCAGGTGATGTGCACTGTCGCATTAAAAGTACTGATGATGTCTTCTAAATCTTAATACATAAATACGTAAACAAATCACATTCAGACTGGTGGAGAAACATCAACTAAAACAACACATTTATTGAAACATCTTCAGCTTCAACATTAGTATATCAGTGATGAGAAATGGCATAAGCAGACGTTAAATTAAAATATGTGTGTGTGTGTGTGTGTGTGTGTGTGTTTTAAAGTAATTTAATATGTAAACATTCAGCAAGTAAAATCAGTATTTAGTAAAACATATATTACATAATAATACATAAATATATAAAAGGTTTAATAAAATGACTATTATCATAAAGGCGTGAAGTGCGAAACACAGAAGGAATGAATGAACAATGATTCATTAAGAAACTCTAAAGTGTGTTCCCTCTCAGAGCTTTCAGACCCTTCTCTGAATACAGATATGTACAGCTTTGGCCTGTGACTAAAAAGTGATCGCATTTCAGTGAAATGGGGTGCAACAGGGAATTACATTCACAGAGTAAGAATTTCATTGTATGGTGTAACAGACTGTTTCCTGTACATATGACAATAAACTCTTGAAGTGAATCTTGAATCTTGTGATGTGAAGCTTGTGTTTAATTCTGAAAAAGCAATCCCCTTGCTGCTTGTTCTTAAATAAATGGCTCACGTGACATAAGAGCAACGGAATGAAGGATTTGCTTTTCGGTGTAGCACGTTGTCTTCGTGTTACAGATGAAAAGCATGATGTGTGTGTATTGCATTTCACACACACACCACCCCCACCCAAGTGTGTTTCTTTCTTTTTTTTTTTTTTAAATCTGGCATGGAATCGAAAGTCCACCTCCACCTACGAATAAGCCAAACCCCTAACCCCTTACACCAGGGGTGTCCTTATCCAGAAAGGGTCGATGTGGGTGCAAGTTTTCATTCCAACCAAGCAGAAGCCACATCCGAGTCTACTGAAGGCCAAGATCAACAGGTGGAATCTAGGGTGGCTCCTAGTTGACTGGAATGAAAACCTGCACCAACTCTGGTCCTTTTGTGGATAAGACTGGACACCCCTACCGCACCCTAATCCAGAGATTTCCAACCCTTGTCCTGCACAGTTTAGTGTGTTCCCTGCTCCAATCACACTTTATTCAACTAATAAACTAATTAATGACTCTTCCTGAGATACAGCAGGGAAAACACTAAAATGCGCAGGACAGGAGGGTTCTCCAGGACCAGGGTTGGGAAACTGTGCCCTACAACAAACAACAAACAGCTATCTCTATTACTCTGCTCAGGCTGGAGTATCAGGTCCGACTCTTGTGTTTTTGCAGTCAAATCTTCTTGCTATGGAAAAAAACAGAGAATTGCGTTGCGTTAATCTGAATGAAGTTTGTCCCTCTGCGTGTTCCGTAGTTTAGTTTTACGTGGCAGTAAGGACGCTGTCGGTTCTGTCCAATCAGAAGCGTTCACGGCAGCTCGCGGATGAGAGTGACTCCTCCCCCGCATGTCCGCGGCTCGCCGAGGGTTACACTTCCTCGAGTTGGAGCGGAGCCGGACTTTTTTTGTTATTATTATTTAAAAAAAATCGTTTTCATGTGTATGTTGTGCTAAAGTCTGAGTTTTCGGTATGTTGACCTTTTCGGAAGTCGCGGTTGTCCTGGCAGCGCTGTGCGCCACCGCGACCGGTTACTTCGTCAGCGTTGATGCGCACGCGGAGGAATGCTTCTACGAGCGCGTGAACTCGGGCACTAAGATGGGCCTCATGTTCGAGGTGGCTGAGGGCGGCTTCCTGGACATCGACGTGGAGGTAACATTTCAAATAAAACAAAACAAAACAAAAAACACTGCGTTAGCGGTGAAAACAAAGCGCTGTAGCAGGGTCGAGCTTAGCGTTTACTAGCATATGACGTTAAGTTGCGCTGATAAAGGCTTCGTCCGCAGGCGCACTCCTTATCCGCACTCTTTATCCGCACTCCCGAGTGTAACAGCGCGGGTTAGGATGCAGCCCACACTTTAATACTAACCCTATATTATTAGCCTGTTAGCTTGCTTATATTTATGACCTGCTGACAGGTTAAACAGGCTAAAGATTCACCCGGAATGCACTCTAACACATTTCAGCAACATTTAACGCCCAAGTTTAGAGCTAATTCACTTATTTATCATCAAATGCAACGTCAACAGCATGTCAGTGTTTGGGAGCGAGCTGTCAGTAGCTCACCTTCAGGACCTAAATACAGCAGTGAACCCATTCACATGAGCTTTGTTAGCATGGACTTCATTTCCTGTGTGTGTTTTAGATAAGACAGAGTCACCAGCTCCTGTGTGAGAGTCTGACAGCTGTTCTGTTCCTACTGAGGTGTTCAAGTCACCAAACAATTTCCACTGAGCAGAAGCACTAATGTAAAGGAGCCAAAAGACTGTAAAGTGAGTTATAACTGAATGAAGGGCTTAAAATAAGCAATACTTCCTGAATATGATACTCTTGCTAGTTTCTGGAGCGTCGAATGCTCTGGCTTTGCTCAAGAAAGTCGCTCAGTAAACAGGATGTACAGAGAAATGTGTAATTCTCTCTGTTTTGCTTTGGGTTTGTACAGTTTTATGTAAAACCATTTAACAGCTTGGCTTTGGAAAAATTGAAGTGAATTCTGATGGTTCAGACCTTTTTTTTTGCCTGTTCATTAGTTTTACAGACCAAGACGATAGTATATCTATCTTTATTAAAAAAAAAAAAGTTTTCTGAGATTTTAATTTAATAATCTGTCATGGTTAATTTTTTTTGATGACTCATCCTGCACTAGTCTTGTGTTTGTCCAATTAAATGCTCTCTAGAAAGTGTACATCCCGCCCTCGGAGGTGTGTCTTGCTCTGGAGAAGCAGCGCGTTAGCAGCAAACACGGTTCGTCTTGAACAGCTTTCAGATATCTGGAACGTCGCTACCTCAGGCTGACTGAGAACACGATTCAGTCTTTCTACACAGTCAGGGCTTCTCCTTCAGTAAGAGGAAGTAATATGGTTTTCTCCCCAAGTTATGTACAGCATAACTCATTAAAGTGGACAGGTGTGGGTGAAGGCGGCGATGAGGAATCCTCCACAGTCGGAAAAAAAATCTAATTAAACTCTTCGCTGTTCGCCATATTTAGCTAGCTCACCAAGCTACTGTCAAGTTTTGATTCGAGTGTGGCATATCTCAAACGCTATTGGCTGTTGAGTAAATCAGTCAACATGTGGAATCAAATCACGGCTCTCAAACTGTTTCACGGGGACTTTAAGATCATTAGGGAGCTTCAGTGTGTCTGTATCCATCCTGTCAAGAACCGAGCATGTGAATTAGCATGAAAAATTTAATTGTGATTTAGTATCTTGTGGGCATGTTAAACTTTAAAAATGTGTCGATTAGTGTTAGTAGAATAGTGATAACAAAGAGCTCGATNATAGAGTATCTGACTGAAACAGAAAGTCACAGCTATGCCGAATTGTACTTTTGTGCGGCTTCCACAGCTACACAAATGCATCCCAACTACATTTTACACCTTTCTAAAAGGGAACTGATAAGATTTTGCAGAAGGGCCCTCGAGGTTTTGCAGTGTGTGCGCAGAAAATACCCTCTCATGAAAGAATAGCTTGGCCATGACACACTCTTTTTTAAACAGAGAAGGCTCCTGAGAGTTATCAAACCTTTTTGCTGAATAAATCTGCTCAGCGTCTTGAAAATAAGTCAGCTTGGAAGAGAGGAAAATCCAGGAAAATGTCAGTGTTCGATCGCGCTAACACAGGAATCCAGGTTTACAAAAAAACAGACCAAAGTGGTTATGTTTCTTCTGGCAAAATATATACAAATATTTCTCAATACATATGTGTTTTTATTAAAATTCAGGCTACTGAAGTGGCAGTAACCACTTCTCATCCCTCTGAAAGTCTCTGTAGCCTGGTTTTGCTTCTTACACATCCTTCAACAACACAGCGTGGCATGTTGACTCACCTAGAATCAAGACGTTTGTTAACTTTGCAGAAAGCAGCTCCTTAGAGTAATGACTCACAGGTGATGAGACGCCAGTACGCCACACTGTTTGGTTAAAGTGGGGACATGGTCATGTTTTTACAGCGCAGAAAAAGCCACGCCTCTGTTCTTGATTTATTTTTTTTTTTTAGTTGATAGGACAGTAGAGGTGTTACAGTGTGAAATCTTCATGCTATGATAACCTGTAGTATCATTTAGGGAGGGCTGCGAATTGTGGGCGGTCGTTTGCCTGTTTTCTTACTAATTTAGTCTTTGCCAGTTCCCACCCACCAGTTAGGTCTCCCCCATCATGCAACAGCTTCCAACCCTGAGGGTGAAGGCCGTCACGCGCTTCCTCCGAGACGTGCGAAGCCAGCCAACACTCTGACAAAAACACTGTCTGCCCTCTTCCACATACATGAGCTCACACATGCCCGTGATTGGCTAGTGTCGCTCTGATAGGAGCGTATGCCATCCCTCCCACCCAGAAGGCATGGCCACTGTTGCTCTCTTGGATTCCCATACATGGATGTGGCATCGTCGGGATTTAAAA